>BEGY01000002.1:945755-1034996 GCA_002335675.1 Chlamydomonas eustigma | reverse complement strand
CCACATCCACAGCCATTGTCTTTGCTGCCTGGCTCACCCCTCCATCCACCTTCAGTTGGAACACTCTCAAGCTTGCGGCCCTCAAGGACTTGAGACAACCTCCTGACTCCTTGTTCATTCCTGAGGATCCACATTCCTCTGTAGGGGACTCAATGAACCCTGCTGCAAGCGCTTCAGCTGCCAGCTTCATAATGCAAAGGCATCACTGGGTGAGGCCTGGCATGCTGACAGCAGTCTTTGTGGATGAGTCATCTCATGTTACCTTTTGGAGGATGTCTGTGGACAGGTGCGTCCATGTCAGACAAGCCTTTTCATCTGTCAACTCTCTCTAATGTATTTTGCTTGAGTATTATGTAATGCTTCCTGTACGTGGGGAAAGCTAAGGCTTGAAGGGTTTACTCGTGATTTAGGGTGTTGAGCAGTACATGCTTAGACTATCCTCCCTGAGCCGTATGTGCTCAGACTACTTCTTAGCACATGATTGACCAAACATGTGCATAGGGTGCATATCCTCAGCGCTTAATGCGACAACTTTTTCAACAGGACCTGGTTGAAATCGAAGCCGCAGCTGTTGTTGCCAGAGCTGAAGTCCCGCATAGTACTGGCTCACGCCGTGTCTGCGCTCGGGGACACAGTCCGAGTGGCAGTTGTTACAGAAGACGACCCCAGCACTGCCCATATCATTGAGGTAGGGAATGAAGTGAGCCCGAGCCTTGTTTCATAAGTCTTCTGGAGTCAGCAATAGGTTAACTCATTCTCAAAAGTGTGAAGTGATGTCCTGATGTGCCTCTGCAAGTATGTAATGCTGAAGTCTTTACATTAGTAAACAAAAATTAGGTGATAAATGTGTTGATCCTTCGTAAGGAATGGTGTGTTCACTTTATTCCACATGAACCTGCAGATCTGTGGCTCTCCCTTCTCGGATGAAGCTTCCAGTGTTAACAAAGTTGCCAGAATCAGCCTCCCCACCCCTCAGTCGGATGGATTGGAAGGACCACGCAAAATAGGACAAATTTCTTTCCTCTCTTCAGGGTCGTCTCTGTTACTCTTGGACAGGCCTCTGCTTCCCCTTGGGATTTCAGGCATGCCCGCAGACTTCAACCTCTATCGATACAACCAGATGCAGATCCCAGGCACCATGAGTGCCTTTTTTGACGAGCAACCTGGCGCTTGTTTTGCAGCATCTTCTCTGCCGTTTGAATCAACAGCCAGCAGTGCCTCATCAGCTACCTTCTGTGTAGCTGAAGACGACTCCAAAGTGATCCTGGTGTGCAATCGTACACTTCAATCCCTGGACAGTCTCACACTTCAATTGTACAGCTCCACTGACATTGAGTGCAATGTGTTAGATGCCTCAGCATTGAATCAGCGTCGTCAGTCCTGCACTGTGGCGCAAGGACTGTGCATCTCAAGCAACTCATGTTGCGCAGCTATGTTTGAGATAGTACAGCCCCTGGACAAAACCTTGAGTAGCAACCTCAACAGCAGCCTCTGTGTGTGTGTATCAGTGCTGCCAGAGGCAGGACCTGCCAGTCAGACCATGTCAGCAGCGCTCCCTGATGACAGGCAGTTGAGGATGAATGTGCTGCGTTTGGCATGGGCTGCACTCAGAGGCACAAGTTATTGGGACTCCATACAGCGGTGTATTGCAGATGCTATACAGCAGGATGGGAGAGTGGACTCTGGCGCACTTGCCAAGGTCATGGACATGCTGGATGTTATGTGGCACAGCTTTGACAAGCAGTCTCTGCCTGTGTAAGCTACCAACAACTACCTCTGCCTGTGTAAGCTACCAAGCAGTCTCTGCCTGTGTAAGCTACCAATCTCAACACTGTTACACCTGCAGTGATTTACTCACAAAAATGCCGTACATTCATAATCTTTCCGGGTATCAATTGTTCTAGCTGGATTCAAAACAAGCATTTCTTGTCTTGTGCAAGTAGATTTCAACAAGCTACTGCTCTGCTCGTGCCTGTTGTTGTTCACACTTCTGTCTGTTCTGCTCAGCTACTTGTTACACTTGGATCGCATCAAGCTTGCGTTGCTGAGTCAGACTTCTGGGCCTGAGGCTGTCGTCCTGGCCAATGACTTCATGGTCAGACTGGCTGCTAAAAACATGCAGGCAACTCTACAGGTGCCTTCCCTGCTTAGTGCATGACCATGCAGGCAACTCTACACTAGGTGCCTTCCCTGCTTAGTGCATGATCATGCAGGCAACTCTACAGGTGCCTTCCCTGCTTAGTGCATAATCATGCAGGCAACTCTACACTAGGTGCCTTCCCTGCTTAGTGCATGATCATGCAGGCAACTCTACACTAGGTGCCTTCCCTGCTTAGTGCATGATCATATGTTAGCAGCATGTCTGCTTAGTGCATGATCATATGTTAGCAGCATGTCTGCTTAGTGCATGATCATATATTAGCAGCATGTCTGCTCAGTGCAAGATCATATGTTAGCAGCATGTCTGCTCAGTGCATGATCACATGTTAGCAGCATGTCTGCTTAGTGCATGATCATATGTTAGCAGCATGTCTGCTTAGTGCATGATCATATGTTAGCAGCATGTCTGCTAAGTGCATGATCATATGTCAGCAGCATGTCTGCTTAGTGCATGATCATATGTTAGCTGCATGTCTGCTTAGTGCATGATCATATGTTAGCAGCATGTCTGCTTAGTTCATGATCATATGTTAGCTGCATGTCTGCTTAGTGCATGATCATATGTTAGCAGCATGTCTGCTCAGTGCATGATCATATGTTAGCTGCATGTCTGCTCAGTGCATGATCATATATTAGCAGCATGTCTGCTCAGTGCAAGATCATATGTTAGCAGCATGTCTGCTCAGTGCATGATCACATGTTAGCAGCATGTCTGCTTAGTGCATGATCATATGTTAGCAGCATGTCTGCTCAGTGCATGATCATATGTTAGCAGCATGTCTGCTCAGTGCATGATCATATGTTAGCAGCATGTCTGCTCAGTGCATGATCATATGTTAGCAGCATGTCTGCTCAGTGCATGATCATATGTTTGCAGCTTGTCTGCTTAGTGCATAATCATGTCTTAGCTACATGTCTGCTCAGTGCATGATCATATGTTGGCTGCATGTCTGCTCAGTGCATGATCATATGTTAGCAGCATGTCTGCTTAGTGCATGATCATATGTTAGCAGCATGTCTGCTTAGCTCCTTGCATATCCAACGCAGATGTGTTACTTTGACAGGGAGGTTTATGTTGAGGCTGTTTGTATTTTGTCCCTCTTTTCTTTTCCCTGCCTTGAAGCCAGCCTTGTCCCATTTTTCCTGTTAGAGTAAAAATGTCATTTCAGTTCAAGCTAGTCCCTGTTTCACACCAAGAGGACCCAATCCTTGCCAAGAATTCGCATTTTCAAATAGTTTGTTAATTTGTAAATTTGATATAACAGGTGTTCCATGTGTTCATGCGTGTTCATGATGTTCAGGCCATCAGCACAGCCACCTTAGAAGACCCAAATAACCAACAGGCCATGCTTAAGACCTGGGCAGAAAACACAATTCCTTTCAAGGACTGGATCCATTGGGTACTTCAGTACTTCGTTCTGTTGCTGTGTAGCTTGAAGCGGTGTGTGTTCACCTTTTCTTGTGTTCATGTCTAGAGAGCAGGCAGGAACACCGCATCTCCAGATCTTGCATGTAGAAGCAATGTTGGGCAAGCCACCTTTTTCAACAAGAACTGACAACCATGAATCGCCTACACAAAAATGCATGTCAACTGATGTTCCTGGAGCATTGTCATTCACTCTTTTAGTACAAAATGCAGATGGCATGCCACTGGATATGACATCCTGCCGGGCTTGCGTCTTCTCACTGATGGACTGACCATGAAGCGCTTGTTCTTCCTTTACAAAGCTTTGATCACGCATAGTAGCAATGTGAGGCAATTTCAAACCATGGGCTGGGTTTTCAAAACCTAGTTGGTGAATAACATATGTAATATCATGATTGGTACAAGAAGTGAAATGGTGTCTGCAATCAATCTTTGGTGTACATCCCTTATTAAAATAGAGCCCTGCAAGGATTGCAGCAGATGGGCTGTTCAAGGCATGGAACAGTGCGAAGGCTGTGCCCCCTAGCGAGTTTGAGTTACACACCTTCTCTAGACAATTGTTCCAGGTGAGTGCATGGCTAGGATCATGGTTAGATGTGTAGACGCTACGTCAAGGTTTGAAGGTGGATATGTCTGGCAACACAATGAATGAGAGTCCTGGTACCTAGACTTGTACTGAGAAAAAGTTTGCGTTCTTTCTCTGAACATCCTAATCCTCCCATTTTGTGAAGGGCCCATTCTACTTGCACCTTTCTAGTCCGGGGCCCTTTTACTCAGCAGATGCTCTTAGGAGCCTTGTCTCTCCTGAAATCTTAGCAACAATACCAGAGCTTTCTGCTGAAGAAATCTTGGATAGGTATGTGTAAAAGCTCTGTTGTGCAACCATTTCACACATCAAAGGTGAAATCATATTCCTGTCTTTTCCCTCTGTCGTGTCTAGAAGATTTTGAAAAAAATCATGTTGGTGACTAGGATGCGGGCTTTAGGAGCTAGCAGTGCGTCCCTAGATCGGGACTGGTACAGGGACTACAGCATGCAGGCTGAGTCAGCTATGAAGACTTGGATGGACTGGAGAGGTAGATGTAGCGCTGAGACCACTTTGATTCTGCCTCCTGTGACGCCTGAAATAGCGGAAAGTGGGCTTAATGAGGCTAGGGCCTTGGTAGAAGGTTCAGCTAGTGCTCGCAAGAAGAGGTGGATGAAGCAAAGAGCCCTAGCTCTGCATCCTCTTGGCATGGTGGCCTCCAGCAGGAGCAAAGTTGCAGCAGCTGCTGCTTTGCATGGCCATGCCATGTATGATTGTCTCAGCGGTAAGAGGATTGATTGGGAGACAGGGGCAGTGACATTTGAAAGCGTGGATGGCATATTTACGACAGCTGAGTTCCAAGACACGTCCACAGAAAGTACTGCGAGGTCCAGCACTCCAAGAGCGTGGATTGGATCAATACCCCCCTCTCAGAGTATGTGGAAACGCATCAAGTTGTCCTGAACACAGGCGATCAAATGGGCAGAGCAATACCTGGAAAGATATCAATTGCATTTGAGCTCCTCTACAACGTTGGACCAATGCTCCTGTTTTAACCGCAACTTTCGCACCATCAGTACATGATGTACCCACTAACCCATCATCGACGATATTCTGCGATTTTCAAGAATAATTTCTTTTCTACTAATCGCTTTTCATGATTTAAGCGTCAGTTTCACATAACAAGATGTCTAGTTTCTTAGGGAATATAGATATATGGAGGAGCGAGGAGATGCAGCTTGTACAGGTAATAATGTTGTAAATTACATACCTTTCCTCAGTTGGCTGAGGAGATCTCCACATGCTTGTAGCTCATGATACCCAGCGAGGCAGCGCATGATACAGTAGCAGCCCTTGGTGAGATCGGACTCCTTCAATTCAAGGATTTGAATACTGAGAAGTCAGCTTTCCAAAGAACATACGCTAATCAGGTGAAACGATGATCTTCAATCTGATTCAAGCTCTATCCAGTTACCCTTAATTATGTTGATAATTAACAGGTTAAGCGGTCTGACGAGATGGCAAGGAAACTGAGATTTTTCACGGACCAGGTGAGCGTGGCTTGTACTAACGCCGTGCGATATGCACTCAAGACTTACCTTGTCCTGGTTGAGTAGGTTCACAAAGCCAACATGACAGTTTCGGGAAGAGCGTTAACATGGGAAAGAGCATTAACTGTCGATGAGTTGGAGGTAAGTATGTTGAGACAGTAGCGTATCGTGCTGCATTATCTGAATCATACGTTTTGATTTAAGTTTATTGTGTGCCCAGGCCAAACTTGATGACCTGGAACGTGAGACCATAGAGCACAACAACAACAGTGAAAGATTGCTCAGAACATATTCAGAGCTTGTTGAGTTGCAGACGCTTCTTGACAAGGCTGGGCAATTTTTTCATGCAACAAATGTGCAATCAGCTGCTAGGGCGGCTGTATCCAGTCCTTCTGTTCCAGATACTCCCCCTCCGGATATGGGTCAGCCATTACTTGGTCCAGATCGTGAAGCAGCACAGGTTGGTGACATGCATTGAGATTGTGCCTACTTAAATCACCGAGTGTAATCAATGGACAACTTTCTGAGCTGTTTTCAACTCCTTGATCTCTTCTTGAAGTTTACTCAACTGTGCATGACTGTTACAGGGTCCTGAAACTGGTCCCAAGATTGGTCGCCTTGGTTTTGTTGCGGGCTTGATTCCCCAAGCTAAACTGGACAGCTTTGAAAGGATCTTGTTCCGTGCAACTCGTGGCAATGTCTTCTTGAAGAACTCTCCCGTTGGCAGGGTCCGCGATCCCTCGAGTGGAGATGACATGGAGAAGAGTGCATTTGTGGTTTTCTTTGCCGGGGACCGATCTAAGACCAAGATCATGAAGGTAAATCCTACAATTGAGCCGCTCACTCTCTAATGTGTACTAACCTGAAATTGTACCTGTAGCCAAGCCAGAGGCCTTTAAGAATGTGCTTATGCATGTAGATATGTGAGGCGTTTGGTGCAAACCGATATCCATTTCCTGAGGAGGTGCCTCGTCAGCGCCAGATGCATGCTGAAGTGACCACTCGCCTGAGGGAGTTGAAGACGACCGTTGAGGCGGGTGATATGCACCGTCAAGGAGTATTGACAACTGTAGCACAGAGTGAGCACGGTGTATCCAGGACTGTACCTACATGCCTTTCCTAAGTTTGTGTGTCAAGGTCTTGCAGGCAGGGGACTGTGTGTGCTCTTGTAAAGCTTTCTTGACTTCCGTGTTGCACATGTATCTTCTGCTTGAACCGTGGTGCGCTTTATGCATACATCCTTCTGCTAGTCAAATTTCTAATTCAAATCAGATAGGACCTTCACAGTTGGTTAAGAGATATACTCAGCAGGCTCCAGCCTCCAGACTCTTTGGATTGGATGTCCACTTCAAATCTTGATGCGTGTCTGGAGCCCTCATTTAAGCCACACTCCGTATGTTTCAGATCTTGATCGTGTCTGGAGCCCTCATTTAAGCCACACTCCGTATGTTTCAGATCTTGATGCGTGGACTTTGCTGGTGCGAAAGGAAAAGGCCATCTACCACACTTTAAACAAGATGAACATGGATTTCACGAGGAAGGTTCTGGTAGCTGAGGCCTGGGTCCCTAGTAGTGCCCGTGCAAGAGTGTCTGAGGCTTTGAGGCAAGCTGCTGTACAGAGTGAAGCACAGGTGAGTCACTACAGAGTGAAGCACAGGCGAGTCCCAATTGAGATGACTTCACATCAATAGGACCAATGAATGCATTGTAGCAACCTGGACTTCAACCCAAAGATGTTCTCACAGTAACAAATGTTGGCATCTTGACAGCTCATCACAGACAAAGTTATGGTGTATGGGACTAATGTAGATCATCCCTGATGTTTGTCTAGCATTCCTAATCATGGCATGCAATTGTGTCTTGCAAGTGTTTGAGACTCTTCAGTTTTGACGTAACCTGAATTGATACCATTGCTCAGTTGTACAAGTGTGAGTACTCCTGGATGCTGTGTGCAGGTTACCACAGTCATGCAGCCTCTCAATGCTGTGCGCAGGTTACTACAGTCATGCAGCCTATCAATGATAGGCACCAGGTACCACCCACTTACTTCCAGACAAACAAGTTCACAGCTTGTTTTCAGACCATTGTGGACGCTTATGGCATAGCAAACTACCGGGAGGTTAGTTGAGACTAGAGTAGTTAGATATGGTATTGCAGCACTATCAATTCATACTACAGTAGCTAATCCTGCCTCAGCACCGTGACAGCTGTCACAGCGTATGACTGAACTGACGTATGACTTAAGTGTGTGAGACGTTTGCGTGTGAGGTACATGCATACCCTTACTGTGACCCTTTTCTCAATGATATCTCAACCAACACCTCAATTCCTCACTGAACCTGTCTGTTGTTGTCTTCTCAGGTTAACCCTGCAGTCTTCACCATCATGACCTTCCCATTCCTGTTTGCGGTCATGTTTGGTGACTTTGGACATGGCATTCTGATGCTTCTATTTGCCTTACTCCTGGTGTTGAGTGAGAAGTCTCTTGGGAAGCAGCAGGTACGTGTGTGAGTGACGACTGTACTGTACTCCTTGGTGTATGCACCACATCTGGGGTTTCATCATGAACCCTAAATCCTATGCTTTCTCTACATCATTCCATACCTTGCTGTACAATGCATACATGCAGTTACAGGGGCTTTGAAGGATAGATTAGAGGCTTCTGTTTCCCTCAGAAGAATCTAGAGCAGTTATGAAGGTCATACTGCTCTTCAGTATTACTTGTTCTCTCCAAGAAGCCTCTTTTTGAATGAATTTGACCCATGCCTCTGGTACACTGTCCTCAGCTTGATGATATCACCTCCATGCTCTTTGGTGGACGCTATTGCATCTTGTTGATGGCCATGTTTTCCATGTACACTGGCGTCATCTACAATGAGTTCTTCTCCATCCCCATGACTCTCTTTGCTGGCCCCTCCCACTTCGCGTGAGTGCCATGGTGGAAGGGTTGACTCTTAGACTGCAAAGCTAGACATAGTTATATCTGATAGTCAAGCAAGAATGTAAAACATGAGCATCTATTCTATTACATATCATCATCATCACACCAACATCTAATCTATTACACAACATCATTATCACACCAACATCTGTTCTATTATATATCATCATCATCACACCAACATCTCTTAAAACTTCATCACATGCATTCATATATATTTTAATGGTCCCAGCCCTATGGAAATGGATTATTGTTGGTTTACACAGATGCTATTTGGATGGTGAAGCTACTCCAACTGGTCCTGATTACTTGAAGAACTGTTCTTACGCTGGCGGGGAAGTGGGATTCGAAGGCCCTAACCCATATCCCTTTGGTGTGGACCCTGTCTGGCGTGGCACCAAGACTGAGCTGCCATACCTGAACAGTTTGAAAATGAAGATGAGCATCCTCATAGGTGTCACTCACATGAACTTGGGTATCCTGATGAGCTTATACAACAACAACTACTTCAGGTAAGATGCATGTTGATGGACAATCAATTCTCGCCCCGCAATGTCACACTCCCGTACTTCACATCATGCTGCTCACTTGGTGCTGTTTGGGAAGAGGAAATGCTGAAAAATATGGTTCAGTCACACATTGCTTTGCCATGTGTGTTGTTTGTCTTCTCCTGTTTAAATAGATTTGCCTGCAATGGTCCTTCCTTCTAAACTGTGTGGGGACATTCTGCAGGGACACTCTGTCTACTTGGTGCGAGTTTGTCCCACAAATGATCTTCCTCAACTCCTTATTTGGTTACCTAAGCTTCCTCATCACCTTCAAATGGGCAACTGGAATGACAACGGACTTATATCATGTACTCATCTACATGTTTTTGAAGCCTGGTGAGATAGATGCCTCAGGGTATGCATTCAACAGCCAGGCGGCAGTGCAAAATACCTTGCTCATCTTGGCCTTCGTTGCGGTGCCATGGATGTTGTTTCCGAAGCCTCTGATTTTGAAGGCGCGAAATGATGCTGCCAAGAGGAGCGGTGGAAGCTATCAGGAGATGAGTGAGGAGGGTGATCATGAGCATGGGGGAGGCCATGGAGGAGGGCATGAAGAGTTTGAGTTTGGGGAGGTGAGATATGAGTACCACTGGGTATGGGAATCCTGTCTCTCATCATGCTCTTTCACTGCCTTATTAACTCTTGTCCCTTCCCCTCATCATGCTCTTTCACTGCCTTATTAACTCTTGTCCCTTCCCCTCATCATGCTCTTTCACTGCCTTATTAACTCTTGTCCCTTCCCCTCATCATGCTCTTTCACTGCCTTATTAACTCTTGTCCCTTCCCCTCATCATGCTCTTTCACTGCCTTATTAACTCTTGTCCCTTCCCCTCATCATGCTCTTTCACTGCCTTATTAACTCATGTCCCTTCCCCTCATCATGCTCTTTCACTGCCTTATTAACTCTTGTCCCTTCCCCTCATCATGCTCTTTCACTGCCTTATTAACTCTTGTCCCTTCCCCTCATACAGGTAATGGTGCATCAGATGATTCATGCCATCGAGTTTGTTCTGGGTGCAGTCTCAAATACAGCCTCATACTTGCGGCTATGGGCTTTGTCCTTGGCTCACTCACAATTATCTGCTGTGTTCTATGACCGTGTCCTGATGGCATCATTGCAAAGCGGCAATGCAGCAGCCATGGTTGTCGGGTTTTTTGTCTGGGCATTGGCGACTCTGGGTGTGCTGATGGTTATGGAGTCACTCAGTGCCTTCTTGCATGCACTGCGTCTGCATTGGGTGGAGTTCCAGAACAAGTTCTACAAAGGCACTGGTTGGCAGTTCAGCCCTTTCAGCTTCTCCAGCTTACAGGCTGAAGATGGCACACATAATTCATAGCCAGTTTATATGTACTAACGTTGTTTTGAAAATTACTGAGTAAAGAAGTTGAGGTTCTTACTTCCTTCGTTCGAAGTTTTGAAATTTTACTTGAATCATGAATGGCGGTTACACAAAAAATACTGTTCATAATAAAAAATAAAAAATAGTGACTTCTGAGATGAATAATCATGAAAGTAATGCATTGAAAGGAGTAAAGAAGGCTTGAGATGATAATTTAGTGTAGACTATATACATGTTGATACTGATAGGGCAGGCGGAAGATAAACCCTTGCTTGGAAAAGGTCATGACTCACAGGAGGGAACCATGAATATTCAACATTGGATAGAACTCAATCATAAGCTGTCTGAATATCCTGAGTCATCTAACAGCATCTTCTGCCCCCCGTCCAAAACATGAAAATAAACTTGGCGTTCTTGATTTTTTGATGCTGACAGCCAGCTCTTTAGGAAGTTCCTGGTGAAAGCATTATAGAAGTCTTGAAAATTTCCTTGTATGGGAGTTGCAGGTAATTATCGGAACAATCAACGCACCTGACCCTCTAGTCGATGGCCAGGAGTATCCACACCAGGAGAAAATAAGTAATTGTCCTGAACTGACTGACCTTCCTCAGGAATCTTCAATTTTAGATCAGGCTTCAATAAAGGAGGGTTTTCTGGTCCTGAATTATTTGTATTCATAGTCCTGTGTGTTTTAGTGCGTCTTTACCGTCAGGGCGCTCCCTAGGACAGTACGGGACCTGGGTGTGTTATTACGACTATGAATAATACGGAATAATGCATTGCTCGCGGCATTAATTTGAGGAGCTCGTTAAATTACATTCTTCTTTGCTTATTTAGCATAAATTGTAGTTGTTAGTAGCGACTGGTTTGAGGTTTCTTAGAAAATGCCTCCGGCCATTCCTGGGACCTTGACAGCCGCTACACTTAGAAGTAAAGAGCAGCTTTGGAAGACATGGGATGGAAAGGTACCTCACTGATTGTGTACCAATTTTCAGTGCAAGCTTTGCTTTATGTGATGAAGATATGTAGGCTAAAAAAGATGGCCCTCATGGCACTGTGTACTGGACGACTGGCGAAAGATATCAGGGAGAGTGGAGGGATAACAAGAAACATGGTGAGATGCTGTTCAGGGTATGCATGCGCTCTCCAATTGGATAGCTTTCTCCCCTCAACATGCGAAACACGAAACCTGCAGAAGGTTGAATTTGCTAGTTCTCTTAATGCTATTTTGAATGCATGTTACCCATGCTACCCATGCCATGTCAACTTATCAGTAGACATGCTGAACTCTGGGCAGGCAAGGGAACAGTGATTTACAAAAATGGAGATAAGTATGAAGGGGATTGGGCGTACGATCTGAGACATGGATTGGGGACTTTATGGATCTTCAAAGATGGAAAGTATGCTGTGCGCTACAATGGAGAGTGGCGAGATGACCAACCAACAGTAAGTACAGTTCACACCTGAGCCTTCAGTGCAATATGGGGTCATATCGTAACATGTTTCATTTGAAAGTGATCATAATCAAGGCTTTTCATCTCCTTAGATGGGTGAGTATTCATTGAACAGTCTCATGAATTCATTCCACATTATATGTATGTACAAATCGATTCCTGTCATGTTTTCAGGGACATGGGACTTTCTTTGAAAATAATGGGGACACGTATGAAGGTGACTGGGTGAATGGCCAGCGTCATGGGAAGGGGAGAGCAGTGTATGGAGGGAGACCTGTGGATGGGTTTGGGGGGGACGTTTATGAGGGGAGCTTCGAAAATGATGTCAAGTGAGTGACTACGGAGACTAATGCATATTTCTTGACGTTTTTTATTTATATAAATTATGATGAGGTATCTTGAATTATGAGCAGGCATGGTGTTGGTACCATGATGTATGCGAATGGGGACATCTTCGAGGGCAGATGGGCTGACGATAAGAAGCATGGGCCTGGCACTTACTTCTATATTAGTAAGGTAGGCCTGAAACTCCTAAAGCCAAAGGATTGTCTTGTGTTCCCTTCAACTGGGTAAGGTTGCATGGCTTTTAACGAAGTGCCGCTTGCCCCACTTCTTTAATCCACAGCTATGAAGTAATCTGGTGATTGCATTTGCTGCTGGTATCTCCTACTTAGGGTAAACGCTTTGATGGAACCTGGCAGGAGGGCACCCCACGATGTGGTTCATACTCAGAGATCCACACTCCACCGGCAGGAACACCTGGCAGTTTACCTCCTATAGAGCTAAAGCATCCAGACATCGTGCTAAGCACAGCAACATTGCAGTTACTAGAGCAATTATAGCTTAAGAAGTTTTAGGGTTGGACACAAATATTTTAGAATGTTTTGGTAGGTATGGCCGCTCTTCCCCAGTAAATTCACAGAGGTGAAGTTGGAAGCACAAGGCATTCATAGTTTATTGTATGAACGAAAATGGATTGTTATCCCGATTGGGAGCTTCAGATTTCTTTGCATTCTGTTGTAATGTCAATGCAGAACTTAGATTAAGGAGAGTCTGTACAGTGTGATGAAATATGTTTATATGTCCGAATTTCAAATTAAAACATTTCACAATGAGGCAGATGCAACCTTTTAAATTAAAGGCAAGGTTTAAAATTATCTAAAGAGCTTTGGAGCATTCTCTTCTTGCAGAGCTGTGCACACGCCACTACCACCAATTGGAATGGAATTGACTGGCACTGTAAAATCAGGTGAAATACCAATTTTGTTGATGTCAGTACCGGAAGGAGTCTGATACCTGAAGGCACCATGGGAACGAGGCATGAGAACGAAGCAATTTCAAAAATCTCCTGCTGAAAGAAGACTTCTCTCCTATTGTTATGTGATTTGAGACGGGATGGACATACCTGATTCTTACTTGATGAGGAATCTGCGTGAGCAAAGCCTTGCTAACAAGGAGCTAAACAAGAAGCCTACTGCTAAAATGGTCCCATAATTGAGTCATCAAATCACAGGTTACCTGGCTACTGTCACAGCTACTCCAGACCCATCAGACAGGTCCACAATCGTTTGTATCAATCCTTTCCCAAAGGTGCGGCTCTCCCCAGCTATAGTGGCTCGTTTGCTGTCTTGAAGTGCGCCTGCCAGTACCTGTATATGTAGGGCTGCTGTGTGAATCCCCTGACTAAAAATATGATGCTTAAGAAAACTCTCTAGTCAAGAACTTATGAGACGCTACATTTACACTGCTCTCTGTTGGGTGTCATGGGTGATAACTGCTTTTTGATCATTTACACATTCAGATCTCAAAATTATGTACAAACAAAACGATATGTGTGATTAGTGCAGGCGCATGAAGGCTGCCATGATGTGCCATGAATACCTCAGAAGCGCTGGCTGTCCCTTTGTTTACGAGCACCGCCAAAGGTGTGTCTGGATCAAGGGCGAGACCATCAGCAGAGTAGATGTCTCTCACACCATTTGCATCAGCAATGAGCACGATGTCCCCAGTCTTAATCAAGGACCTTGCAACTTTTACACCTGAAAGGTGGAAAAAAGATGGTATGCAGAGTTATGTGGACAGAATTATCGAACATCAGTGTGACTAGGATTTAAGCCTCACCTGCTGGGAATAAGTGTGACTTGGGAGACTTAAGCCTCACCTGCTGGGAATAAGTGTTACTAGGGAGACTAATGCCTCATCTGTTTGGAATAAGTGTGACTAGGGTGACTGAAGCCTCACCTGCTGGGAATAAGCCGCCTCCATTGTTACGAATATCCAGGACAAGCCTTTCAGCACCTTGCTTCTGTATTAAGGAGAGTGAGGTATCTTTCATCAGAGGACGTCCTGGTAACTAGGTCTTATAAAGAGCTCCTTCATGACTCAGCAAGGTAAGGTCAGTGAGCCCAAGGTCAGTATCATGGCTGCCTTGGATACTGTTACAGTGACTTCAGGTTCCCAGAGGCCATAGTCATGATAAGAGGGGATTTGGAGATAATCTTAATTCTGTACTCCATCTCTCCCTTCTGCCTGACATTGATAGCATTACAAGACAGGATGACAGATGCATACAATACCTTGAGTGATATCAAAGCATCTGAGAAAGCCTCAGAGGTGTTGCCATTGAAGGTGGCAACTCTGATGTACCCCAGTGGCCCATCTGTGCCAGAGGGCCCCACAGAAGAGGACATGCCGCTAGAGCACAGCTCCGAAGTAACTGGGTTGATTGACAGCTTCTCCCTGAGAGGGTCCATACAGCCCAGACATTGCACACCGTGAATTGTAACCTTGCAAGCAAACGCATATGGACATATATATGTAATTTAGCTTCTTGATCCAAATCCCGCAGCTACCTTGTTAAAGCTACAGTGAAACTCTCAGCCAGGTCTGCATGCTTCAATGAGATCTGGACCTCAGATCCAACCTCCCCAAGCAGCAGATCACTGGCCTCATACAAAGACAGCCCAGCTGTAGGAGTGCCATCAATAGATATGATAGCATCCCCGGCCCTAATGCCAGCACGCTCAGCAGGCCCCCCAGGCAAGGGGGTCACCACCTTGGGAAGAGTGACAAGAGGAACTCAGTTTTTTCTGTGGCAGAGCTATTGCCATTACTATCGTCTGCAGGATATCTAGATGTTGGCATTGTAAATAAGGAGCCTTGAAACTGTGGAGCTTTACCACAAGATCTTGAGAGTCTGGAGAAGCTGGGTAGGTGACCTCAACGCCCACTCCAGTTACAGACCCTATGATTCATCAGGAAAGCCAGCCATATCACAGTCACAAAAGCTTTGGCAAGCACAGCCAAGCTTTTTGAGGGACGTCATTTCATTGAACAATGAGTGCTCTGCAATGATAAAGAAAAGAATGAGGTAATGTGTGAACGAAGGCTCTTGCCTGCTGTCCCTCTTCGCAATGCAGAAAGACGGTCTGGTGTCAAAAACCGCGTGAAAGGGTCATCGAGACTCCCGAGCAGCTTTATGATTGCAGAGTAAGTCTGCTTCCTGTTAGCCATCGACTCATTCTTCAAATACTGCTCCCGTATCTAAATGACCACAAATAAAGGGAGATGTCAGGCTTAGGAGACAAGCATCTGATGAAAATGCTATTTGCAAAGCAGAATTTCCTAAGCTGATATAAGTTTAGGCCCTTGCTGCATATTTGTGCAGATTAGTAGCTAATTTATAGGTTTGAACATTCAGACATGTTCCTGTTAGTACGTAGGTATTTTATAGCAGGTTTGTCTCACTCTGAACCAACTTTGACCATTGAAGCTCTTGTCCACATACGCCCGATCAACAGCACGCCAAGCCTGACAAGACCAACCAACAAGAGAAATCTGATATGTAGCATAGACTATGCTGGATGATAAACCTTGCTTGAAACGTTCTCAGGTGCTATAGGAATGTGTGGATGGCTGCCGCTTACTTCCAGGAAAAGCAGCTGCTCTGTAGTTACTGACTTGGCAGGTAGCTGGGATGTGCTCATCATGATTCCAAAGCATAAAGCTGTTGCTGCAGCCCCTGTGGTGACCTGGAGACACACTTGAAAGTATAATGAGTGGAGTGCTAAGAGCACTAAGGTCCAGGTTACTTATAGCCAGTACGGCATGCTAGTGGAGAGCCTCATCACCTTTTTGATCAAATCGTTGAAACGAGATTTCGAATTCTGCTCTAGAGCTGCTGTGCACTCGAGGTTTGTCCGATTATTGATCTTGACACATGTTGAACCTCTATACACGAAGCTCAGTTATTATCAACTCTACAGTAAAATCTCATTAATTCAATGTGAGTGGTCAACCTGCGTCCGAAGGTGACCTTGCTGCCATTCACATATTGTGCTCGTACACCTTTACCACGATCCGCAAGCATGATAATGATGTTACGGATGAGTGTCTTCTGTTTCGTGAGTTGGGGAGTTACTTGCTCAGTTACGTAACTGAGTTTTTGTTCATAAGGTTCGAAGATGGTCGATGAATTTGCAGGATACTTCAATGTATTCACCTGCACAGTAATGAAATGTTCATTTTTCATTATCCAGGACGATATGATTCCGTTTTGCCTCTTCCTTAACACACAATGCATTTAATGTTGGTGCTCCAGCATTACTGCTGTGACTTTGATGCCTAAATGTATTTCTACTGTAGCTAAGTACACATAAACTGAATCCTTGGTCAAATTTCACCTTACACGATTACATAAAACAAAAAGTCCAAAAAAGTGATAACATGTAATTTACAGGCGGCGTCCACGGCGACCACCCTTTCTGCGTGTGCTGTCAGTAGGGATAGGTGTAACATCCTCTGCAGAGACGAAATAATATTGCGTTATGGTCAAAACAAGAACAAGGGTCATATTTCAACATGGGGGAAACCAAATAAGTCATGAAGTTTATTGATTTCACTTCTTTGACGGTTCATGAAACCACACAAAAGCTCCTTAACTTTTCAATACACATGCAATATTCTAGAGGAAATTGTAAGTATGCAACACTAGTGATATTTCATACCAATTCGCCCTATTTTGATTCCAGTTCGGGCCAAGGCGCGGAGAGCAGACTGAGCACCAGGACCGGGGGTCTTAGTCTTGTTGCCTCCAGTAGCGCGCAGCTTGATGTGAAGGGCAGTGATTCCCAACTCCTATAGCATCAATGATGGCAAAATTACATGATGACATCTAATGAGTCATGCGTGATTTCATAACCAGCAACTGGACCAAAGGCCAAAAGTAGCAGCAGCTTTGCAATTCTAATGTTTGCTCAATGAGCAAGCTTGCAGTTTGGCTTGATGCCTAATTAAGCTATCAAGCCAATTCTGATTGAGCTACAACAAGTGGTTCACCGAGACTGTTAATTTAGTTATTTGGAACTAGTTAAGATCGTGGCCTCTTCACAAAAATATCGCACCTTGCACTTTTGTGCAACATCTTGAGCAGCAAGCATGGCAGCGTAAGGAGAAGACTCGTCACGGTCTGCCTTCACTTTCATGCCCCCAGTCACACGGGAGATCGTCTCACGTCCGGACAGATCAGTAACATGCACAAATGTGTCATTAAAGCTGGCAAAAATATGTGCAACTCCGAAGACGTGCTCTCCCTCTCGCACTGTAGGGCCGAGGGTTACTACGTCTGCACCACCTGCAGCCTTTGTTTTAGGTGCCATGTTAAGTAAGAGGGAAGTACGTGTAGATAGCAAAGAAATAGGAGGCGAAAGCCGTACGAGACATGCCCACTGATTGTCATAAGTAGTTTTTCTATATCAGAACTGTTAATGATGTCTGCAATTTTTTGTTCCAAGCAACTAATCATCTGCGGTTTGGCCGTGCTATGTATGAAATTTGTTACTCCAACCTCTAATCTGAGGTTCAATTTGAAAACGCAGTTCAAGGCCTATATATTAGCAATTAGTTTTCTGATTCTCGTGATAATATCACAGCTGTGGAAGCAACGTGTTTACGCTTAAGAAGTGATGCAGTACGCTAAACAAAGCGATCACCACACAAAATGAATGACAATTTCTTCAAAAAGTCTTTCAAGAGAACGCAAACCATCGTACAACTCAAATTCAAAGTCTTATAGAAAGCATGACTATATTTTTCTTCGTGCTTCTATTTCTAAAACATGCACTTTCAAGAAAGATACAGGATCACTTAGTGTGATACTTAATATACTAAACAAGATGCCTATCACTTCAGGTAACATCAGGTCATTCATGCTTGGCCTTCACGCATTAGGGCCTGGTTGAACTTTACTCTTTTTTGGGGCTGCTGACATGAGCCTCAGCACTTTCTTCGCATGAGAGCGTGCATCCACCTCATGGGGCACATGAGACACCAAGCCCGCCACCTTGATGACCTCGTCGCTCTGAAGTGCCAGATAAGGGCGGAGCACCCAGTACAAGTACATCGCTGCCAGTACAATGCAAACAATGAGTAGGACAATCTGCATCAGCTGTACCCCCTTATACCTGTAGTTTCAGGAACAATGAGTAACGCTCTGTCATAGAAAGCAGGTAAAATATGATAAAACAAAATCATCACCAAGCCCAGATTTGCCAACTAACTACATCATGAGCTATCCCTCTAGGGCCAGACAGAGATACTCACTTAGTCATCCCATAATTCACAAAAATTTGAGAACTTGTCTGCAGCCCATCGTAAAGGTCAGTCACTCCAATAGAGTACCAGGCCACAAACCTGAGTGCATGGGAGAAAACATCATCCATGCGTGATGCCATGAAGTAAAGGATTACAGTCAAAAACGAAAGACGGATAAAGAGGGTGGATACGTCAGTGCATAGAAGGTAATAGCATAAGGTAGTAGGAGCTAGACAGTGAGGTTGTAAGTGCATGCCTTGGGTTTGTGTATGTGATGTTGGGATTTGCATCTTGTGTGAGGAGTGTGAGTTCATCCAGTACTCGAATCATCATGCTGTTCAGTCCATGGTGTGTAGCCTGCGAAGATATGCCTTGCTTCAGTAATTGACATTGTGGAAACACAAGGAGAACCCATGTGACTGATGGACATGTTCCATTCAAGTTAGTGAATACCACGTACAGAATTATGTAAGCCTTACTTCATAGCACGTACAGAAGTTATGTAAGGCTTACTTCATACCACGTACAGAAGTTATGTAAGACTTACTTCATACCACGTACAGAAGGAGTGTAAGGCTTACTTCATACCACGTACAGAAATTATGTAAGCCTTACTTCATACCACGTACAGAAGATATGCAAGACTTACTTCATACCACGTGCTGTTGACAGTGTAGCATGAACTCTGATTGAACCTGCTTGATGGGAATCGTGGAGCATGACTCAGTAACATCCTCAGTGTTCAGGAATACAACTACTAAAGATGGTCAATTAATCACAAGCTAAGATTCTCAAGATTCAGTTTCCTTTGCCTAGCAAATTATGTTGCAAGAGCCTTTCCTTAACATCGCCAGGACTCCCACCTGAAACATTCATTATCAACAAAGAAGAGGTCCGAGAAGCTTGCAGATACAAAAGTACTGGCCGGGGACGGCTGTTGAAACATCTGATTGGTCTGTAAGATAGCAGAGCCGCGACAGAGAAAGATAAGGATAGGCGTGAAGCATGATGAATGTGAGTTAACTTGGCAGATCCCTACACAATTGACCTGACAGCGTACTGACAACTGAGAGCCGACAACTGTTTTGGGATACCAAATCACCTACCTGTGTTACTGAGTTTCCACCGTACATGAGTGCATTGTACTCTGAGGTCATATTTGTGATACTCTGAACCAGCTCCGCCTTCCAGTAGTTTTTGCTGACGTCGGAGCCCTATCAGCAGGTGAGGAGCAAAATACACATTTAAGAAGACTGATGAGGAGATAAGAAGCAATACATGCACATGAGTAGTGGTCTAAGGAGGAGGTCAGGTGCCATATAGATATATAAGGCAGGCCATTGAAGTCAGGTGCCTAGATACATAAGGATCACCGCTATGATGATTCCGTGATGAGGAAGTGAAAAGATTTAAGGCCACAAGAACCTGTTGAGTAATGTTGAGTGCTGTCAGCTGTCAACAGAGCGACTCTTTGCAGCTCCTTACGGCAGAGACCATGAGTAATGTGATGAGTAGTGTGATGAGTACCTCCTTACCGCAGTGTCCATGAGTAGTGTGATGAGTAGTGTGATGAGTACCTCCTTACCGCAGTGTCCATGAGTAGTGTGATGAGTAGTGTGATGAGTACCTCCTTACCGCAGTGACCATGAGTAGTGTTTTAAGTAGTGTGATGAGTAGCTCCTTACCGCAGTGACCATGAGTAGAGTGATGAGCCTCATGTTGCTGAACCTGTAGATGACGTGCATGAGCATGTTGAGTGCCGCAACAGGCGCCTTCAGGCCATCTATTGTAGCCTGGGAGAGGGAGTAGATGACCAACACAACAATACCCCACAGCACCAATGGAATCTGCAAACAGGGTTTAGGGAAGAGGTTTTAGACTAATCTAAGCTAGGCACAGGCAGGAGAGACATGACATGTCTGTTCTTGGACAAAGATGTGATCAGGATGCAGGCTGTGTGGAAAGGAAGGCACTACAAGTTGTAACCAACAGGAGCAGCTCAAGATAGGTTCCTGACCCTTACCACAAAAATGAAAGTAAACTTGTAGGAAGGAGCCACCATTTTCTTGGGACCTCGCTTGACAGCGACAACCTGACTCCCTTCATAGCCCTCCCCTTCTTCATCAATCTGCTGTAAGCCCTGGGACAGATCACCATCACCTTGCAGCCCACCCAAGTCCGCTGACAGCCTCCGCTTCCCTCCAGGACCTCCTCCAGCAGCAAGATCTAAGGATGTCCTTTTTGGCCCTCCAGAAAAATCCATTGACCCCCTCCTGGTCCCAGTGCCAGCTACATCTAAGGATGTCCTTTTGGGCCCTCCAGAAAAATCCACTGACCCCCTCCTGGTCCCAGTCCCAGCTACATCCAAGGAAGACCTCCTGTTGCCAACACCAGAGGGGTCTAGAGAGGATCGGGGGCCCTGTGACTTTCCACCAGCAGGTGTCATAACTTGGCTGCCTGGCATTGCCTTCTTGTTGTCGGGCGGGGCGCCAACTGTTTCCACCTCAGCTTCACTATTCTCATCATCTGACTCATCATCGCTGTCCTCAGCAATCTGCTCAGTAAAAAAAGTGAACATCGTCTTATCTATGAAGGATATAAAGTCTTGAGGAAGCATCCCAGAGCCTCTAAGACAGCCCTTATGAAGCATTAGCGATCTAGGGCCAGAAGACCTTCATGATTCAAATGTGATCCTCTTCAAAATCTATTCCAGAAGGCTGAGAGGATTTTTCTTATTTCGAAGACATAATTAAAATGCAATATTCATATCAATTTGCCACACAGCTTGATTGCACAAAGCTTTAACTTGAAGAATATCCTATCAAGCATTGCAAAATCTATCATGGTATGAGTTTGCAACCTTTACTTCTGCATTCATTCACTTACTTTGACAGGGCGTGAGCTGAGGGTGTGCAGCACAGGGGTAGGCAGAGCCACCATCAGCATCCACTGCACCAGTCTCACTCTCTCTGCCTTGCTGATCAAGTACCATTGCCAAGCACACAGCAGCGGGATGACCGCAATGGACTCAATGACCAGCAAGGCAATGTTCGCTGCAAAGGTTTAGAGAGTCAGACCATTTATTCGTCATGGCCTAGATGCAAGTCTCACCAACCAACAGTAAAAAGAATTCGTGGATTGAACAGCCCCTTAGTCTACTACCTCTCTCACATTCTTTCATATCAGAACTATGACCACAGGTTCCTACTTTTTCACACAGCAAGAGGGCCTGCCTCTAATATCTACATGACCATTTAGTCCTCCTCTCCTATGTGTTGCATGTGTCCTCGACAGTCACCTTTTTCAAGCCCCCCCAACTGATTCCACACATACACCATGAAGTTGTCTATAAGGTTGGCATAGCCCCAAAGGATCGAGGAGGGTGCATTAAGCAAAAGGAAGTTACGAGGACGGGATGAACTGGAGTCAACAGAGGAGCAACGAGGACAAGATAAAGAGTTTCAGTCTTCATGATAGGGATGTGCGACCAAGTGAAGAACCACAAGTTTGTCAGCTTAATCACTAATGTTTTAAAGCTTGAGTCTTCAGTTCACTAAAAGATGTCTTCAGTTCACTAAAAGATTTGTAACATTTTTAACTTATAACTAGACAAGGTTTTTTACCTTCCTATGGGCACACCCTAGAACCTGTGGCCTCCAAATATTCCCCCCCTTTTGTATATGAAAAATGGACTCACTACATTTGGGTGCTGGTATTGTACTGGGTCATGTAGATAGCATCCCTTGCAGCAGCTATGTACAGGTTGCCAAGCTCCCACATCCCCCTCTGTTCATAAACCACCAGAGGAGGTTTGGTGTCTAAGTACAGCGACACATTGTTGACAGTATTGGACCAAACATTGTATGTATTGGGATCTGTGGGACGTGCAGGCTTTCCAGTTACCCCCAGGTAAGAGTCCTGATGACCTTTCTCCAGATCCAGGATGTTGGACAGTAAGGCATTGGCAGCAGCTGACAGGCTGACTACATCCTCACAAATGGTCTCAGGAGCAGTTCTGTCAACATCATAGAGGCAATTCCTAAACATTGGAACATACTAGATGAATGCCTGAGATTAGAACATACAAGATGATTGCCTGAGATTTGCCAAGGAGTAAAGAATTGAGATTCTACAGTCTTCCTGTACCTCCTCCCTATAAATATAAAACACTTAGAACTTAAGTAAGGTATCCTTACCCATTTGGTAGACCTTTACAAAAAGCAATGGTTTCCACATAAGAGTCCACAATCTGGGCTCTGTCTGAAGCCATACTGTAGTCCTGGAGCTCAGTAAGGCGTCTGATAAGGAAGAATGCAGGAGGTCTTATCAACGTGTTGAATTGATACCTACCAGCCAGATTAGCGGGGAAAAAGGCATCCACACATTTCTAGTGCTGGAGGAACACCATCTCAGCCTAGCTGCTGTCCAACTTCCTGAAGTTGAGTGTCGTTGACTAATCTGTGGGGCAGGCCCCATCATTGAAAAGATAAGGCAGCCCCATGCTTTGCAAAAATCATTCACCAGTCCCTCAACAAGTATCGTAACTCACAATATCAGGCATTAACAAAATCATCGCCTGACAAAATGTGGCCTGACTCATATGCCTATATACTCACTTTTGCCTGACTCATGTGTCTATATACTCACTGTCGTCTGACTCATGTGTCTATATACTCACTATCGCCTGACTCATGTGTCTATATACTCACTGTCGCCTGACTCATGTGTCTATATACTCACTGTCGCCTGACTCATGTGTCTATATACTCACTTTCGCCTGACTCATGTGCCTATACTCACTGTCGCCTGACTCATGTGTCTATATACTCACTATCGCCTGACTCATGTGTCTATATACTCACTGTCGCCTGACTCATGTGTCTATATACTCACTGTCGCCTGACTCATGTGTCTATATACTCACTGTCGCCTAACTCATGTGACTATATACTCACTGTCGCCTGACTCATGTGCCTATGCTCACCTGGTCTCAGTGTTTAGCATGGTCACGAGTACAGCAAAGCATATCACCCGAATTGCGACAAACAGGCTGATGACCACAATTGTGAAGATCTGCATTGCAATCATAGCTTTGAGTCATCAACGTAGGCAGGGTCATTTTTTCCTTATCAGGTAGTAATGATGAAGACACTGCACTGTGCTTGCAACAGCAGTTTGTCATAAACGTCATTCTTTATCTTGTACAGGTGCACAACCTTATTTGAACCATGTGTAGTGTGTATCTTCATGCAGTAGGTACCTTAAGCCTGGATATGGGCGTGTTCATCTCCTTGGATTGCAACAAAGCTAGCAGCTTCCTCAGAACTTTGCCGCGACGAGAGTCCACCAGAATCTACAAGCCAAGGAATATGAGCATATAGAGATGAGGCACTTATATGGATACAGCACTTGCAGCATGTCTTTGAGCAAAGTTTCAACATTGAGCAAAGTGCCCTTCATGATGACAGCTAATAGAATCCACTCTCTCATTTCATTGCTACCTCTTCAACAGCCTCTCCAGTTACAGCTGAGCTTGCCACGCTGCCTTCCCCATTAGCGCTGCTTGCCTCACTCATAGAGTCCTCAGATGCATTGTCATCGCCGCCTCCTTCACCCACCAACTTCTGCCCACCACCATGCGCCTCTTGATGCGCACCATGATGGTGGTGATGCCTCTTCACAGGGATAGACATAGCCTCATCTGGCATGCTCTCCGCCAGCTTCTCCCAGTCCATGTCTTTATCAGGCCCCCCTTCATCTAAGGACATCCCGCTGTCAGGTCCAAAAGGGTTGTCCATCGACCTCCGACGACCTGAGGGAGATCCTGTGGTGCGCACATTGAGAGACCCTCGTCTCAAAGATGGAGGCCCATCCATTGCCAGTCTAGATTTGCCAGGTGAGCGTAACGGGGAAGCAGGCGCATCTGGATCTGTCATGCCGAGGACAGCGTCACGGCGCTGCTGGCTCAGTGTGCGCATCCAATTAGTCACGAGACCTCCTGTGTTTCATCCAAGCAACAGTATCTATTATTGTCGCAATTCACAACAGTGATCAGTACAGACAGAAGCTGCAGGCTTTCAAGATCAATATGATTGAAGGCCTAGAGGCTGAGGACAAAATATGCCTTTGTGCATGACTGATAAAGTTCTCCTGCAGCTCTGAGAATACCTGAGGGCCTCTCCTCTGTTTCCTCCTTTCCAGACAAGCCACCCAGCGATGCTTGCAAACCTCTGTCCCTGTTGAAAGACAAGTCGCTGTTGTTATCCTCGTCGTTCTGATTGCCCCCTTCCCTGTCGGACCCCTTCCCACCATCAGAGTCATGAGCATCACCCCCAGGACTCTCTTGAGTCACATTGTTGTCCTTGGTGCCGAAACCATCTAATCCTAAGGCCCCCCAGATGTTACTGTGTGCAGCGGTGAATGTGAGGTCTGGCCGGATCACAATCTCAATCTTGGACTTGCCACTCATTGCATCGGAGATCATGACACCCTGTGAAAAAGAGTGACAGAAGAGTAATATGGAGCAAACCTAATGCTGTTTTGTCTCTTAATCAACCCAGGGGCTATAATGCTTTGCCTCCAATGTGTTTGTCTATCCCTCCAGGGTTTACACAACAATGGTCTGTAAGGGTTTAAGGATACCACCTCGCACAGACAACAGCAACAATGTAGCCATAAGCCATCAGGTTCTGATGATGCACCATTAATTAGAGGTCATTGTACCTGGATTTGGATTCGCATGCTGCCACCATCCGGATGATGGCCCTCAAAAGCTTTTATTGCTGTTACCTAACATCAACATACGAGGCCCAATATCAATCACCCCTTTGACCTTTCAGGACACACATTGATTTCACAGCTAGCTGGAAAGAGTTGGTGTTTATGCTCATTCTCAGTACAACTTAAAGCATTAGCTGAGCCTCACCTTGCTGACTGTGGACCCTGACTTTAAAACACTCTTCCTGGACTTAGATACATCCATCATCTGGTCCCAACTGATATTCTTTGGAATGGAGAGGAACCTTCAAAGGAAGAACATTCAGCCTTCGGGGCCATAGCAGGAGCACTTGCGAGATGCAGGGTAACATGCAATAGACCATTTCGACTAGTTGACAATATCTCTCCACTGTCCAAAAGCAGCAAATTCAAACATTCAGACAATTTAAGTAGCTACAGACCTATTTTGCCATGTATACTTTTACTCCACCTGCACAAAGGCTGCTTCAACAGTGTTGAGACTGGACGCCCCATGAGAAGGCCTGCGGACACATCTGCTCGCTTCACTCTCAACAGAGGGTCAAGCTCAATGGAACCAAACAGCAGTTCACGCCTCCATAGCACCAGCTTCACCCTAGGCTTGCCGTCGTCAAGAAGACCCTCTGCCTGGCCCTGCAGGTTTGTGTCAATCATGCTTGCCTGCATGATGGCGCTCTTAGGAGGGCGGCGGTTCTGGTTGCCTGCGTTGGCTGCTGCCCAGCTTGAACGACGACGGGCGTTGATGGCGGGCAGAAGGACAACCTGATCCCCCTTGCTTGGCTCAGGTGGTATGATCTTGACACGCCATGCAGCACCTAAAAAATGGGGAAAATAAGATAAAAAAAAATTGGCTAGATTTGGTATGTGTATGGGTCTAGCATTTCATTTCGAACAGAAATTTGTGCCATGAACAACTGCTCCACATAAAGCAAGAAGTCAAAGCACACATTAAACCAGGACTTAGTAATTCCTGACATATTTCTCATCTTTCTTTTATTTGGAGTAATATGCATTGCTCTCCATTGACCCCCAGGGCCATGTCATTCTTCTACCAGATTGTTGTCTCAATCTCTTACCAGGCATCTCCTGATCCTTGTCCAGCAGTGCCAGCATCATCAGCTGCATATCAGTAGATCCGCTCCTCTGGCGCCAGTCATCAAACACATCTAAGACATCACAAACACTCATGCCCTGTGCAGCAGAACACAAACCCTTAACCCTAAACCCTGAGCAGCAGACAGGACAATAACAAGAAGATGCAGTGTATGCAGAGTCCAAGTAAATCTCGTCTCATAAACTTCTGGGATGTGTTCACTACCTTTGGCCCTAACACTGCGTACAGCATTGACACCTCTTTGTCCGCATGCTTACCTTCAACTGAGCTGCAGGGAAACCGAAGATGGCTGGTGAGGAATTGCTGCCCTTTGGAGTCTCCACGGACTCAATCAAGCCATCATATGTTGCTATTATCACCATCCTCCGATCGTCCAAGAAGTCTGCAGGTGAGCACTTGGTGATCTACAACAGTAACAGTAGTAAGGGTGAGCACTTGGTGATCTACAACAGTAACAGTAGTAAGGGTGAGCACTTGGTGATCTACAACAGTAACAGTAGTAAGGGTGAGCACTTGGTGATCTACAACAGTAACAGTAGTAAGGGTGAGCACTTGGTGATCTACAACAGTAACAGTAGTAAGGGTGAGCACTTGGTGATCTACAACAGTAACAGTAGTAAAGGTGAGCACTTGGTGATCTACAACAGTAACAGTAGTAAGGGTGAGCACTTGGTGATCTACAACAGTAACAGTAGTAAGGGTGAGCACTTGGTGATCTACAACAGTAACAGTAGTAAGGGTGAGCACTTGGTGATACACGTTATAAATTATTGTGAAGAGTGAGCACTTGCTGGTAATCTAAAACAATTACAGAAGTGAAGGGTGTCATTTGGAGATGTTTCAGCTCTGACTTATGCGTTTTTGTGGCTATGACGCAACAGGTTAACAACAGCCCTTATTCCTCATGGACATGCTTACTACTAGTGCCATGACCATAAAGTGCCTTCATATACCAAAACAATTCATTATGACAATTTAAAACAAATGTTGTGATATGTCATATGTGATGAACAGTCATAAAATGTAGTGTCATGCACCAGCCAGATACCAGCCAAGGCAAACACACCCACCCTGGCAATGTGCTTAAGCCCACTTTGCTCCTCCCTCTGACTGAGCTTCAATCGAACAGGCACTTGTTGGTTTGTTGAGCTGACCATGTTCACTACACCGCCTGATCGGCAGCTGGTCACCGGATATTGAGGAGGAGCATCCTGGTTATTCCAACACAAGTATTCTTAAGCATAGGTCATGTATGAAAGCCACGACAGATCAGTATGCAAGGCAGTACATGTGTATTCCTGCAAATAAGACTCTTGATCCAGGAACAATGCTGCCTCATAACTCTCATAGGCGTTTTTTTGTGAGTCGCCTCTAAAAAGAAGTAACAACCACTTCTGGGCTGCTTCAACCCTGAGATCAACCTTGAGATCAACCCTGAGATCGACCCTGAGACTCACAATTAAGAACTTCTCATGCATGCTGTTGATCGGTGGAGGCAGCAGTTGGTCCAGCTTCAGTTTCAGGAAGGACTTGAGAGGGTACCCAAGCGTCACTGCAAGGTCGATGGTAGCAAAAGTAATAGAGCCCTCATCGTTCACAACCAACAAGTTGTCGTCCACCTCCTCCACACGCAAGATGTGTAGGACAAACATCCGGTTCTGATCGGTACCTGAAGGAGGAATTCATCCTGATGTAAAAAGCATTCACTCACAGAGTCCTAGTCCTGGGAAAGACGAGCTCTAACGTTATCTGAAAAATGCTGACATCTGTCAAATTGTACTCATACTGTGCTTAGACAATTTAGATGATCATGATCATGGATATAGGATAGATGATGAGCAAGCAGAGGTACTTGCCTCCCAAAGTGAGATGGACGTTGCAGGGAATTTTCTCTGTGTACTTATTGATCAGCTCCACCTTCCGGCACAATGAGCTGTTGTCAAAGTCTGCTACACTTGCCGCTGCTCCCTCTTGCAGTAGCTTCTGGAATTCTTCCTGGTCCACAATCATGCTCTTGACATTGGCGCCCACCATTTCATCAGCTGAGTGGTGCCAGGGAACTCAGCTCAGAATGTTGCAAATACAATTGAACTAATGCTACGTTTAGGGTCTAGCATGTCGTCATTGTCTATTCTAAGGGAGTACTGAACAGCTTTTCCTCTGCTCTGCCCCTTTAAGCAAAGTCCCTCTCCATTCCTTCAAGCCAGAAGATCACAACAGCTACAAAACTTCATGGCTTGACCTACCGAGGATGCCAGTCAATGCACTAAACATAGGACCACATGCCAGGATGATACCATTAGGTGCAATCCATGCCCTTATATCACGCTTGCTGAAAGGTATTGGACGTAGCAATCCCAAGAAGACAGCATCATCTCCCACACCGCTCAGTTTTGTGACACAAATTTGGACTTCAGGTGAGAAGATGAGCCAACATTGAAAAAAAATGGTTATACAGGCCAGAATTAAATATCGTGACAGAGATAGTACTGAATCCATACATGGATGAATGCATGATCACTTCTTTCTTAATACATGGATGAATGCATGATCACTTCTTTCTTAATACATGGATGAATGCATGATCACTTCTTTCTTAATACATGGATGCATGCATGATCACTTCTTTCTTAATACATGGATGAATGCATGATCACTTCTTTCTTAATACATGGATGAATGCATGATCACTTCTTTCTTAATACATGGATGCATGCATGATCACTTCTTTCTTAATACATGGATGAATGCATGATCACTTCTTTCTTAATACATGGATGAATGCATGATCACTTCTTTCTTAATAGAGTCTTCATCTGATGGCTGATGCTTACCTGGGAACACTTTGCGCTCCTGTCAAGGCAGCATGAAAAGAGAGGCAAAGGGCAAGAAGGTAAGAATATGGATTATGGGAGAGAAGCCCTCAACAATAACCTCCTATTTCTATAATAGCACTCTCAAGATCCATTCATTTTAAGTCCATATCTACCCACAGATATGAGCTTACATAAAGTCTGTCTGCAACCACGACTTAATGGGAAACATGATGAATTCAGTTATAAAGAGAACATCACAAGTGTGTTGTGTTCAGATACGTCCACCTCTATGCAGCATTCTCTGCCAGATAATTCACCTTGCTGAGGGCCACTACTTCCTTCATTGAGTCTAGGATACGGGCCTCCCCTGTGTCCTTGTACCTCTGCATGTACCCAGCATGGCGCTGGCTGAAGGGAGGTGGCATGAGCATGCTCACGTTCTGGCCCTCCAACTCAATCTTGGCATAGCCAAACATGGAGGTAACACCCTGATAAAAGGAAGTGAAAAAACGAGTTACGCTTATTCAGTTCGCTACGTAGCAAGTACTTGTGCCGATGCCTCACATCTACAATTGAGAACCCTGAGCTTTCCACAAATTCAATGCAAACCACGTCGCCATAGATGGCAATGTTCTTTCTGTAGAGATGATATTAAGTGCAACCATCCTTCAGGCAAGGTTCCTATTTCCATGTGATGTCACAGTAGCAAGCATGAGATTCATTTTGTTGCATTCTGTGAAGAAAATGCTGTGGATGCAGAGTACAAGAGCAGCTAAATTGCTTAGATAATGTACTGATTGCTGAGTTCGCACCTGCGAGACAAGCATTATCTGGCCCTCTGCATTTATGATCACGATGGCATCTTCGTTGACATCCATGCTAAGCAGCATGTCTGGCTTCCCCGGCTGGCTGGCAAAGTCAAAGTCCATGCTTAAAATTCCATTGTTTGTGCCTCCCTACGGCATTTTAAAAAATAACTAGACTAAAAAAACTAGAGTGAGGGTGTGTCAACTTATCAGCGATTTTCCTAGTACAGGCAGCAGTAAAGACATCAACCAAGGGTTTGATAAAGGCAGGCCCAAACCCCAATTGGGCAAATGAGCAGATTCTGAATTGAAGTATTTATACTAACAACTTCCGAATTGAGATTGCCTTAGAGGTCATACAAGTCAATTGTAGGCAGAGTGCATGAGCAATAATATGCAGGGGTTGCGCTCTTGCTCTTGTATTTTTAACGGAGTAAGTAGAACGTACCTGTCTTGCTGCCTCATAGTAGACACGTGAAGCCCCTTTGAAATCATTAAGAATGTCCTCTCTGAAGCAGCCATAGACCTTGAGGAGCTTGCCATTCTTGGGATACTGTTCAATCACCCTACAATTATAAGGTACAACATAATTTGGGAACAACATGCTGTACAAATGAATGGTAGGGCTATTTAAGGAAAACATTGTTAATTTGTGGTCGAACGATGTTTAATTTTTTCTGTATTCTGTTCCTAACTCAGAATTTCATGCTGGATCAGACTCATCAATCCTAATTTATAAGATTATGCTGTCCCCTTATTCAGGGCTGTAGCCATGAGGGGAAATATGCTGTCCCCTTATTCAGGGCTGTAGCCATGACGGGAAAAACACGGCTTACTTGCGGTAACCCCTGTTGCATTTGTCAATAACAGTGCTGAGCTCCATCATGGCAGCCTCGATCTTGGAAGCCCTAGGGTCAGGCTTCAGCATGATACGCCACAGGTCTCGGAGCTGCTTGAGGGCATTCTTGTGGTAGCAGAGTACGGCCCTTTTTGCAAAAACATTATGTGGTGAGTGAACAAGGTGGTGAGTGAACAAGGTGGTATATTTAACATCCTGCCTTTTCTCTCAAATCGTAGCAGCTTGTCAAGTAAATGTGACCTAAGATCCCAAAATGTGCCCAATAACTGACTCTTGTGTCCAGTACTGCCATCTCAGTGAAGGACCATCCACCTCACCTGTAGCTCTTCTTGAACTCAACATAGGAGTGCAGATCCCCTCCATATTCTGTACTCTCTTTCAGGCGCTTACTGCAAGTAGCAGTAACATGTCACAACAAGTTTCTTAACAAGGTTTCCGTGAGATCTAAAAGCAAATAGGGACACTACAGACGCTGAGAGTTACTTCTAATGGAATGAGGTTACTAATTTTGTATAAACTAAAGCAGATAATATCTTCTCCCTCTGTACAACAGTACCATTTTAGGCACAACTAAGCTTTTTTCTGTACTGCATTAAAGTTAGCTGTTTCCCAAATGAAAGCACTGAAATCTAAATACAGTTGTCTATGCAAATTGTACACTGTCTTTTCAAGGCAAAGGCGACATCAAAGACTAACACTGTCTGCATGCATTCACCTGTTGGCGACTGTGCAGAATATCTGGTAGCGTTGAACAAAGTTTGGGCTGTGCTTGGAAACAATCTGCTTGTTCAAGACAAGAGGTTCCATCAACTTTGGGTACATCAGTGCAGCAAGGCACTCATGTCTCATTGTACATCCTTTCCTGACATCTCTACCTCTTTCTACATGTTCAGCTCCAATGCTATAAATCCTAGTTGTACTCACTTGCAGCTGTGTTCTACTGGCGGCACCATCCTTTCTGATTTCCATCAAGAAGTTTGAGTACAAGATCAGGAGCTGTGGGTGATTCGGGAATGTGGCTAAACCAGCCTGCAAGTGTTGATGCACAGTACAATGCAATGCAATCACTGAACTGCACAACTGACAGGCCTCAGGCTTTTACTAACTGAGCAACTGGCCGGCCGCTAGACAGACATTAAGTAACTGAACAACTGACAAGCCTCAGGAAGACTTGCATAAAGAAGTAGCTCTGGAATTGAGGGGATGATTCATGGTCTCCTGAAAGAATGTAAACTCACTTTTATGATAAGCTCTCCCTGGTCTGCTGCCTCGGGTTCAATGACGCCATCTAAATCAAACCTCCTCATGACGCGACATAAAAGCTCAACCTCATCTGTACAGATGACAAGAACAGATAAGAAGGGTACAAAGCGCAGCATCATACCAGTGTGCAGGATTCCTCTTCAGTTTTAGTAGTCTTAGCTAACAGCACTCATAGCATTGCGCAAGTACTGCACAAATTGTTTCAGCCGTCCTTGGCAGCAGACCTTACCAACGCTGGAGAATCTGTGCACTTTCTTTAGCTTGGTCATGTCAATGGATGATGGATCCTTAAACTTTGCAGCGCTGCGCATTCTGCGTGACTTGTAGAGGAAGGTTGACACCATGCCTCCCAACAGCACAGGCCACACTCCATACAGGACCATCTGAAATCACAGGTCAATCATGTCAAGGCAAGGAAAGTGTAAGCGTCAGCAACTATGGAGGAACAAAATCCCTGTTGTTTAATCATTGTTCTGAAAACCTGAAATTCTGTACGCACATTTGCTGCATTAGGAGCAGGACACCTAGTGCTATATTGTGAGGAAGTCAGAAATGACCAATCCTACTGACCTTGACCTCTTGTCCAGAGGGTGAGACTACCATCGCTCATTGCACTGAGCACTCACCATGGTTCCTTTATGATTCATGTTTGGGTCTCCCCCATCAAAGGCAAGGTATGCATAAATGCAAGTGGTGTAAGTGACCGACACCCACATTCCACACCTGCATGCAAATGAAAGGAGATGGTGCCCTCAACTTGAAATCAATATTCTGACCATTTATTTTCATATTATAATTCAGATTGCATTCAATGCTCTGAAAAGTGAGTGTAGCCTTTTGAACAATATCATGTAATACATGCCATGCCATACCCTGTCACACATGTGTGAAAGTACAGCAGACATATAGCAGGCACTCACCAAATACATGTGATGTAATCATTGAAGAAAGGTACCTACCAAGTAGGTCAGGAAGACAAAAGTAAAATACTTTCCTGACCTCAACCAAGAATTAAGAACAGGCCACAGCACATCTCAATCAAGTCTCAAGTAAAAGAAACAACTTAATTGGGAGGTACCTTAAGATTAACCTTAAGATTGCCAGAAGCCAGGGACAATTAAACATGGGATGAGAAGAATCTGAAAGCCTCAATTGTTGAGCTTGTTATGAAGTCGTGAAACATTCGGCATTTGGAAAAAGTGTCAGAGAACCAAACCATGACAAGACCTCACATAGTAGAAATTCAGCCAGAAGACGTAAAAGGCCAGCACGCACATCAACAGTGCTTGTGGAACGAGCCAGAACTTCAGGAGATTGACTGTTAGGATCAACAGGGACTTGGTGATGATGACCTGTCGGTGGTAGAAGAGGGAAAGACTTGCTTAAGGGCTGGTAGTCTGATTGTTTGTAAGAGCAACCCTTTATGTTTATCAATTTCAAAGCATCTAAAAACCTGATGATCTAAATCAAAACTTCAGTCCATGAGCTTAAGTCCAAGACTTCAGTAGAGACATAACACTGATACCTAACCATGAATGCACTGATTTAAAGTGAGCTACATCACAGCACGTTGAGAATGGGGTAATCTAATAGCACCCATTAAATAAACTGCAGGGCTTAAGTGTGAAGGTAAAGTCAGTGAGGCTCACATGACAAGTTATACCTTGATCTTAAGTGTGAAGGTAAGATCAGTGAGGCTCACATTATGGCAAGTTATACCTTGATCTTCATTACAGCAGCAGGAGAGGCTAGGATGCCTCTAGCACAAGGGTTCAGCACACAGCCGGCTGTTTGAATAGAGATTGTGCTGATCATGAAGACAGTGGCAGTGAGAACCGACACAACGATGACAACCATGTGGGGCATCTCAAAGCACATGACCGAAGTGAAGAAGAAGTGTGTGATGGGCTTAGATGTGTACTTGCATGCTAATGCGAACATCAGATAATCTGCAAAAACAGGGATAAGACAGGATTTATTCAGGATTGTTCAAGACACCACCTCTTACTATGAGGCAGCCTTTTCAAAGCGCAATCTGCAAAAAAATATGTATATAAACATGTGTGTATTGTGTACAGTATAAACATATATGTACCTGGCATGCTGGTACTCAAACTTCTAATCAACAATGTATACCTCAAGTTGGAGAGCAATGCAAATTCAAATGCCACATAACTTCAGGCCTCTTATTGGGATCCAAAAACGTAAAATTGAAATTCCTAAGATGTCACTAATATGGTAGGAGAGGCGACATGGTTCTGTTGTGTGCGCCGCTCTGACTCACCCAGCATAGTCATGAAGAACACTGAGAACATGATGTCAGATGTCACTTGCAAGACACTTGCTAGAACCTTCAGCCATTTAGACTGATCTGACTCACCCAGCACAGTCATGAAGAACACTGAGAACATGATGTCAGATGTCACTTGCAAGACACTTGCTAGAACCTTCAGCCATTAGGACTGATCTGACTCACCCAGCACAGTCATGTAGAACACTGAGAACATGATGTCAGATGTCACTTGCAAGACACTTGTTAGAACCTTCAGCCATTTAGACTGATCTGACTTGCGCATGTACCAAGCCTGAAGGCCAATGCCAGCGAGTATGGAGAATATAAAGGCGGCTATGACGTACACGAGAGAGCTGTACAGACCATATCCCTGAGAGCATCAGGAAAGATAAAGAGTCAGCAGGTCAAAATCCTTATATGTCATTAGGCAAACAAGCACACAGGCGAATTTTTCATTTTTCCATTACATGACATGGATCAAAGCGAAATTGAGGACAAAGAGGAAAACGCTTGCAAAAAAAAAGCCTAGCACTACAACAAAGCTTAGATTGTCTACTTACATAAGACTCAGTTATGGGGATTCTGAGGACAGTCCATCTGAGAATTTCCCAAAATCTGCAACACAAAACAACTTACTAATGTATGTACATCACTCATTGGCAGGTAAGCGTAATTACATAACAACTGTATGGATTTATTCAAGCGTAAAGCTTAGTTTAAGGTGTGCCCTGCATGAATCCGCAGCCATTCAAAAAGCAGTGATTCCAAATTGTAAACCCAAAAATATGGTCCTGCATTTCACCCACGTATTTCCCGTATCAATATCCCAGTTTGAGTTAGAAGGGTTGAAGACAATAATGAATGACACCAGGCCTTCAAGGGCCACCTGAAATTCATATGAAACCATATATGTCCCAAATATTGTAACAATTTCCATCCTATGTATATACAAATGCCAGGCAGGTTGGAGGGTTGAAAGGTCTCTTACCAGAAAAGTGCAGAAAAACAGAATGTCACCCATGTCATTGTCTCTCTAGAAGTTATATCTAGTTATCTTTAGCTGCTCATAAGTTGCGGCACCATGAGGACTAATATTAACGCACCTTGGCATAGGAATACTGCCAGGAATCTTGTCCTTTCTCCTTGACCAGAGCATACATGCAAGCAAATAAGGCTTCCTGCACGATTCCATAGTAGAATACTATTACAATATTTCAGGTACGCTAGAAAACATTTTTCGAATATGATCAGAAACCAAATCCCGAGTGGAACATGTAGCTCAAAGCTCAATGCTATTTTTCTTTTCAATACAATTGCAGAAGTTAATCCTGAGAATGTAAACGTACCTCTGCACTCTTCTTCTCATCTAAAATATCTCCTTCATCTGCTGCAGAGGCCTTCCTAATAACATACGAGAACGAATTCTGCTCAAAAGACTGAAACTTCTCTCGGCAAAAATTCCGAAATCTTCCTTAGAAATCCTATCATCTCGTACTTTTCTTTTTTCTTCTTATCTGATCCTTGAGCACTTGAATCAGCGTCACTGATGACAGTAGAGTTACCCTGAGAGCTGGTCATGGTTATGACCCACCCTACGTCGACATTTGCTTCCTTGAGATTGAAATCTAATTTATTCGGGGGCACGAATTTATGATAGAAGTAGGATGTGGTAAAACATGCAGGGGGCTGCAGTCGAGAGTACAACGAACGCCACGTGGCAGGACCCCTAAAGATGACTGTTAAGAGATGCCTTCGGAGCATATGCGCGCAACTTGGCAGATCTGATTGAACGTGAGTCAGGCTCGATTTGTAAAATAAAAATGAGGACAAAGTCAGGGAAGAGAGAAATGAATCCGGTGTGACTATGTTGGAAGTTTAGAATTTCCTGGACTCGGCACATTCAACTGTAAGTTTTTTTGTGTAGGCGGATGCCCAGCGCAAGCTTGAGCGCAAGAAGGAGGTGTCAAGGAATAAGATGGAGAGAAAGTACATTAGAGAGGCTGGGTCGAAGAGAGACCGTCCGGAGGACATCAAGAAAGAACTGCAAGAGATGTTAGATTTAGAGGAAGCTGGTCCACTGAACAAAATGCAGCGCCTTCACAAAAAAGTATTGCAGGAGGCATACGACCATGCACTGAAGAAGAAGATGGTGAGCTTTGTCTTAACCATATTTGTGCAGAATTAATCTAAATCTCTCAACCTATCTTTATAAGCATCACATTGCTTACAAATGCCTCCAAGATGGCATGCCTCAAGACAATCAGGATGCATGCAGCTTTGAACACTGTTAAGGCCCATGTAGGGAATACTTACATTCTGGCGCTAATGATGATTAGGAGGAGGAGATGCGTAAGAAGACAGGAGCGTTCCCCCCTACAGCTCCTTTACGACCTGAGGACTCTAGATACTACCACCCTGTTCTAAACCCTACAGGTGCACCCCCTCCAGGAAAGGCTGCTGCCGGGCTCATCGCTGCTCCAGCTGCAGGAGGTCCGTCACGTCCAGCAATTCCTGTCCCTAAAAAGCCTCCTCTACCAGCTGGGCCTGCTCCTTCCATACCTCTGCCTCCCCCTCCGAGTGCCCCTCCGCTACCTCCTGGGCCTGCACCAAGTATGTAACCTCTTAACTGCCAGTTAGCTTCCTCTGTCTGAAATACATTTGTTATGTTTTGACTCTGACATTGTCATTGAGCAAGGCAACAATAACTTATTTTTTGACATAATTATTTTCATATCATATCATACACTTGATCATGTCTCCTCTCCTTTTTCCATGCAGGTTCTTCAGCACTTCCTCTAGGGTTTGCAATGCTCCCACCTCCATCAGTCCCCCCCCCAGGTATGCTGGCACCTCCAGGGATACCGCTGCCACCGCCCATCATGCCGCCTCCAGGGTCTAGGCTGCCACCACCCATGGGTCCTCCTCCTGGTGCACCATCAGCTGCAGGTCCGTGACTCTTCGATGAACTCTCATAGTAATTTGACAATGAGCCCTGAACACCATATGCTCCTTAAAATGCAAAAAACGAACATCAAAATAAGACCCATGTTTTCTAAACGACGGTAGACCTTTGAAATCTGTCATCTTCTGATGCGGCAGGGGATTCCTCCTTACAGCCATTAGTACCAGTCCTGCCTCCTCCCTCCCAGCCTCCTCCTGGATTGGTGCCAGGACCCCTGCCTCCTCCCTCTGGCCCTCCTCCAGGCATCCGACTGCCTGCTCCTCCAGGCCCTCCCCCTGGCTTTTATGGAGGCATGCCACCACCGGGCATGCCCCCTCCTGGTATAATGGGGCCCCCACCTAGCATGCCACTGCCGCCACCCTCTATGCCACCTCCTGCAGCAGCAGCTGCAGCAGTTTCCTCCTCTTCCAATGCAGGTAGTAGTTCCGTGCGGCACAAAGAGGCCACCATTACAGGATCATCCACAGTGGTAAAACGACCCATGGCTCAGAATGACAAGGTTGGTTGCATTTGAGTCAACTGTATCACATCTTTGAGTGATGACCTGTCAATACCATCAATATGCTCCATGTCTAATCATGCACCATATTGCAATATTCCATATATCATATATGCATGTGTCATAACCATGTCTCCCTTTTTAGCATATTAATCAATTTTCAAGGGCTGTTCTATAGAAGGTTATAAGGTTGCTGACATGTTCGAGCTATACAGGCATTGACGTCCATGGTGCCAGCCTCGCTGCGGATTAAAAGGGTAGAGCCTAAGCCTAAACTTGCACGGCCTAAAGGACTGGATGTTGGACCAGGCTTTGGGCTGGCACCAGTCTCTAAGCCGGCAACTACTCTGGGGTTAAGTCAGAGTCAGCCGTCCTCTAACATCAACCAGGGCACAAGCGCTACACCCTTGAGCACCGACTCTAAGTATATGGAGTTCATGCAGACGCTGACTGATCTGGGGGCATTTGAATAGAACTGCAGTGAAGTGGCAATCATATACTTGAAGTCAGAAGATGTGGGGCACAATTTACATGTTCATGTAAATTTCAATGTGAACAAATATGGCATATGAACAATGTCTAACAACTTACAGACTGTAACTGCGGAATGATACTGTCAAAACCATATCACTTAATGTTACAAAACCTGTCGTTAATGAGAAGTGAAGTCAAATAAAATATTCAAGCAACTTGGACTCATGGTTCATTTCCCCTAGCAGACAAAACAATACAAGATGTGCCAATATTCTTCTTCATGGAGGACAACAGAGAAAGTAGTTTATGCTTTTGTTCAAATGCTGGGATCTCCCAGAGCAAAATTATAATGCTTCTAGCAACATGAGGAGGTTATTCATTCACCAGAGGTATGAACGTAATGACGGAAGAGCTGAACATGACAAAGAGGTGAAAAACAAGCATACTAAAGAAAAATATGCTTATTGTTAAAATGGCCATGGTTCCCTCCTCGTCATCCTCATGTCAGTTGACACCTCTCTCCTGTTGTTACTACAAAGCAGCAGTCCATATCATGCACTGTTCAAGAGAATTACTCGTCACTAAACAGACCCAAGAGAGCCTGCTGTACATTGTGTTCGAAACCATGTGTATTTGACTCTCCAACAGCTTGAGGAGCTTGTTTATCACTCCCAAGCTGCTTGTCAGTCATGGCTTTCAAAGCTTTAGTTTCTTGCGAGTACCTAGTAGTGTCCCCTCTTTTTAAAATAGAGGCTGCAAGAGCACCTTCCCTGGAGGCGGGAGGAGGAAGCATTGGTATGTTTGACAATTCCTTTGAGGGATGAGGCTGAATGGGCGTTATAGCTCCATCCCTTGAAGATGGTGGGAGATATACCAGTGGCTCCGCTGATCCTTGAGCCTCATGTTGTGGCGTTAGGAGCTTTTCAGGTCCAGGTTGCAGTGGAGTCACGAATGTCGCTTCGCACTTGTCATGAATGCTGTCAGGATCAAATGACCCCAATTTCGGGACCTCGAGCACAGAGCTCTCTTCATCGGCCTGCTCTTCAGGCAAGCCCTCCATCATCATGCTATGCAGCTGCATTGCAACGTCCAAAGATCCTCTATTCCCACTGGCTGGCCGCAGAAAAAGTGATTTGGAGATCGCAGAAGATGGTGACACAACAGCTCTTAGAAGTGGATCTGGCATGTGTTGATTGGAGGAGACATGAGGTTCCATAGGCTCTGTAGCTGACATCTCATTGCTACTATTGTGCAAGGAGGCTCTAGGTCCAATGTCTTGGGTACATTGCTCGACCTGTGAGCATTAAATGCAAAATTAAAAGCTGCTATAAAAGTGTGCAAGGTTGAGATCCTGAATCAATAGAACTAAAAGAAAATGTTTATTTTCTACGTTGTAAGAGAAAAAAAGACTTTGTCCAAAGGGTGTGAACATTTGATTAAATACATGCCTGAGGTACTGGCTCAAGTGCAGAAGCATCTCCCAATCCTGTTGAGTAAAGGGAGCTTCCATGAGCAAGCATCGTCCCTAAGGCCGTTTTTGAGGAACTTTCTCCTTGGGGTGTGTGTGGAGTCACGGTGTCGAATTGGCCTTCCTCCATATCAGCAACAGGCGTAATCGCCCTGGAACACATCATCGTGCAATGCATCATTTCCTCAGGAACTTGGAGCCAGTCATTGTCAACATTTAAAATTCAAATTTGAAAAATATAGCAGTATGAGATGTACATGGAGCTGCAAGCTTGCCGCAAATGCTACAAACAACTCTCAGAGCTTGAACTCACCTCCCACTGTCCAGATGAAGAGCAATGAGAGGCTGCGATGTTGAAGCCATACAGCCCTCTAACGGCACAGACCTGTGTAGATCTTCCTTAAACGACCTGTCACTGCGCGTCAGGGGCGCTTGTTTGCTTCCAAGCTGAGGCCAGGTCACCGCCTCCTTATCCGGCTTCTTACCTCTGTATGCAATGTTTGATGCAGATTAATTTATAAAAATCACAGTGGACATGAAAAATCACAGTCCAATGAGGGAAATATAATGTATTGGGATATACTGGAATCAAGCCTCTGATTGATTGGATGCAAAACTACTAATGCTTGATGCAGGATGCGTTTCGTCTTTTTTAAACTCACCTATCCTCCTGAAACGTATTGTGGCTGGATGAGGACTGGCTGGGTGTACTACTCTCCCGGCTCCATCCAGCTACTTGCTCTTGGCGTTGTGAATGAATCCCACTGTTTTTCTGTTTTAGTCTTGATGGAGGTGTGATTACTCGATTGAATGAGAAGAGGTCCCTCTGGGAGTTGCTCACTTGGAGGAGGCTGCAAGGAAAAGGCCTGCTCAGACCCTTGTTGTCATAGGAAAAGACTAGGACATTCATCTCAATGTGATCATTATCTGCTCTAGCAGGCAATCAGCAATTCACATCAGGCATGGAATATTGTCAACCAGGCTTTTTGACAGCATACTTTGTACTTGCTTCATGCTGTGTATTAGCGGCACATTTTGAACTGACTTCAAGTTGTGTGAATCGGCTTTATGTTGTGTGTACTAGCTTCATTACCTGCTACTGTGGACAGGCTTGATTCGATTTGAGCTGCCTGCACTGTCTCTCCAGCCCCTTTTCTTTTCAGCTTGGTCTACTGGCATTGGAGACCACACACCATCCTCTCCCTGAGCCATGATTAGGGCTGTGAAGTCAAACCCTGCTGGGTAATCCCCCACTATGCCAATATCCAAGGAGGAGCGCCTTGAGGAGCGATTGCGTTGCATCTCCGACAGGGCAGGCAAGGAAGAGGTAACCGCAAAAGAATCTTTTGCAGCAGGCACGACTGTGCCCTCTTGGCTTGATGTTGATAAGCGTGGCATGGCAGCGGCAGCAAGCTCCCTGATTGGAGCGACAGGCATTAGCACCACTTCCTGCTGATCCTCATCAGGCTGGTGTTGCTTCATATCACAATTAACAACAGGTGGATCAGTGACACCTTTGACTGGCTCAGGCAGCGACACTGATGTTATGCTTCGTCTGACGTGCTGAAATATCTGTGAGAAGGCTGCAAGGCTTAGGCCTCTTGCTTCAGGCACCATGTTCAGTGCAGCTGCATAAGAGAGGTAGTTTGAGAGTCATCATAACAGTATGGGAAACCATTTGTTCATGCATATTCCTCAGGTTAAAAAGATACTAAGCATGCAACATAAAATTAAGATGATTTAATCGAGCATTCCATTCTAAAAAAAAGGTCTTTTGAAGCTCAAGGGGCTTGCTGCACAAATTTAAAGATATCTGAACCAAGTATGTACAATATAACAGTACCTGAATCAAGTATGAACAATACAATAGTACCTAAATCAAGTATGAACAATATAATAGTACCTGAATCAAGTTTATGCTCCAACACAACTTTATAAGATGCCTCCACCATATTTTCAACATCCATATCATTTGGCAACTGACTCAGCAGCTCAGCTACACGCTTGGATTCTGAAAACAAGAAGAGCATCATGGGCCTTAAGGAGAAAAGAATGCCAGGACAGCATTAAGAATTCATTACAATATAGGCATGCTATTCCCTTGGACGCAAATATGAGAGCTATGATGTAGCAATTACAAGACAGCCCTATTTCAGACTAGGGGCACATAAGATATTACATCACACATCCCACCTGCAAAGGTTGCTGATACAAAGGGACGGAACATGAAGAAGGCATACACAAAGCTGACCGTGACAATCAATGCCATAACTGCGCATTGCACAGCGTCAAATACAATGAATGTCTTGAGAGCTAGCTGGTTGTAGTTGGTAGCGAGCATAAACAGCCCGTCACTCAGATCCACACGTGCGACCTGCCAAATGAATAGCCACCTGCATGCAATTGGAGCAATTGGAGCAAAGGACAATGCTCTGAACACATTTGAGACAGAGAGGACACAAACAAAAGAGGGGGGAGACCAGCTTAAAAAAAAACATGGTTCAGAGGAGATGCCATGTTACAAGAGTGCCCTACTTGGAAACATGCATGAGAAGCTTATTAAACATCATATTCAGATGAGGAGCGCACCTCCGTCCAAAGAGGGTCAATCATAAAGATAATAAGGAGACGAGTTAGATGTGTAAACAATGTTGACAAGATACATGTAGAGGTAGAATGCATGTACCTTCCTTAACACAGCCTCTACAGCATTCATGTAGATAGTATGTTTCTGTTACCATATGTGATTTAGTCCTAACTTTTCACACCTTAGACTGTCAGGCTCAGCTTCTACCAAGCTGCCTTGCCCAAGAAGCCTGGACTCTGTAATGAGGCGCTGAACCATAGGGTCTAGGGCATGAGAGGCAACTTCATGGAAAGTAGAGTTTGGATCACTGCAGGCAGGCCCAGAGGCTCCCACCAGATCCACACTTGCACGCAAGCAGCCAGTGTATTTGAACAGCAGGGAGGCAGCAACCTGGTAACATGTATGGGGTCAATTACATGCTTGATGATTCAAAAACTGCTTGAACACAGCGAGACTACATACTTATATAAGATGCGTGGTGTTTCCTGCCAATTGGGAATTCTTTTCAAATGTTTTGTCTTCACACTCTTGTCATCACAAATAGAATATTGAGGGAAATGCACTAGACAGTTGGACAGGACAGACTTTCAAGCATGAATCAGCCTTTAATATTTAAATTTGAAAGAGCCTAGAAGCATCACCTGAGATGCAAAAAGACTTCCTGAGTCCCAGTCGTTGGATCCATCCGGCAAAGAATCATTGAGAGTGGGACCGCCATACAGAGAGGTGTTGTATACCACTTGCAACCAAGAGGACTCTGTTGTGAGGGTACTGAGAACGGAAGTCCGACTTGCGTTTTGCGTGGATGGCTGCAGGTATGTGAAAGAGAGCCATGTGCATGAATGAAATCATATCTTGGTGATTCTCTCATGAAATACTAGGGGAAGTGATCAGAAAAATATGATGGGATGGATGTCTTGGATAACTTCATAATGTGGAAGGGCTACGTTGATTAGTTTAGGAGAGACAGGGAGTCCTGGAGGCTGTCCATTTTGTAGGACCCTGTTATATACTCTCATCAAGTACTCACATCCTGCAGCACCAGCTGGCTGCTATAGTAGGCAACTCGATAAGCTTGTGCATGAGACCTCTGTAACAACTTGATGTTGATCAGGTTTTCAGTTAGGTTATTGAGTGTTGTAATGCTGATGATGTAAGACACCAAGATCAACAGTCCACACACTAGGAATGGCCAGACCAAGGGGTAGACATCCTTCCCTACAGACAGATAAGATGGGATGTGAGGATGAGCACAACCGTCTTGGCACACATACCTCCTCACAGGAAGGAGGATACCAGAACCAGCACTGTGGAATAACTAAAGGCTTATTGCAGGACTCTTGCTCATTATTGATTTTGACCAAGAATAAGACACTCCAGGCCATTATAACACACCTATGTCAACCAGCCGCTTGCCATTGAAAATGCCATGCTCCACATCCACCTCCCCACTGATCTCACGCTTGTAAGCTCCCGAGAAAGAAGCAGCTCGTTGTCGCCTCACCGTGAAAACAGCTTCTGGCTCCTTCTCTACCACCTTGCAAAGGAGAAGAAAAAGCAAAACAATAAACATATATCAAATAAGATTAAAGAAGCATCTAGTCAATATATAAACTACTCTCTTGTGAAGGTGCCTATGACTGCCTCCTATGACTGCCTCCTATGACTGCCTCCTATGACAGCCTCCTATGACTGCCTCCTATGACAGCCTCCTATGACTGCCTCCTATGACTGCCTCCTATGACAATCTTTCAATTTTTGACAGCCATGTAGACCTTACTAAACCCTAATCAGTGACAGCCATGGAGACCTTACTAAAACCTAATCAGTGACAGTCATGGAGACCTTACTAAACCCTAATCAATTTGTGATAGCCGTGGAGACCTTACTAAATACTAATCGAGCCATACCTCTTGTGTTTTACCAGTGGGTGCTGATTTTAGATCCAAACTCCGCCTCCTGTTGATTGTAGCTCCTGCAACTGTCTTCTGACCATCCAAGCTGGCTCTACCAGCTAGGTCTAAGCTCCCACGCCGAGAGGGCTGGTCCACCATACTCACATTGTCATCCAGCCTTTGATGTTATTATGTGTGAAAACGTCAAAAAATACATACAAAATGTGCTAAGATGTATATTCTAATTACTAGTGATGAAGCACAGATTACTGACGACTCTTCATCGCAAGATTAGAGAAGATTCTTACGTGCTTCTTGCATCTTCGTCCTGTTCCAGGCCATAGTCCTCAGCTGCATGCAAACAGAAGGAGTTAAAATGAAGCCCAATCAGACATTTAAAAGGAAAGCTAAGAAAAGAATTTCAGTACATGAATAGTATTGGCCTGCTATCCAAGGAGCATGTATTGCCACAATGCTGTCATTGGGAATTATAAAAGCTCAAAGCGTCTGCGCCTCCCAGTTTTAATTTGCATATCAGTAGCTAGACAGTTTGGAAGTGTGTTTACAACTTACAGTCTCCATCCCCAACTTCAGCTTTCCTTTTAGACAAGGCTTGAAGAAGTCCGCTAGGGACAAACAAAAAGACAGTGAAGAGCGCAGCTCGCGATTTGGCAACCTGAGAGGAACAGAGTAGCAAGGATTATAGCAGGAGTCTGAGAGGAACAGGGTAGTAAGGATTATAGCAGGGGTCTGAGAGGAACAGGGTAGTAAGGGTTATAGCAGGAGTCTGAGAGGAACAGGGTAGTAAGGATTATAGCAAGGGTCTGAGAGGAACAGGGTAGTAAGGATTATAGCAGGAGTCTGAGAGGAACAGAGTAGTAAGGATTATAGCAGGAGTCTGAGAGGAACAGGGTAGTAAGGATTATAGCAGGGGTCTGAGAGGAACAGGGTAGTAAGGGTTATAGTAGGGGTCTGAGAGGAACAGGGTAGTAAGGATTATAGCAGGAGTCTGAGAGGAACAGGGTAGTAAGGATTATAACAGGAGTCTGAGAGGAACAGAGTAGTAAGGATTATAGAAGGAGTCTGAGAGGAACAGGGTAGTAAGGATTATACCAGGGGTCTGAGAGGAACAGAGTAGTAAGGATTATAGCAGGAGTCTGAGAGGAACAGGGTAGTAAGGATTATAGCAGGAGTCTGAGAGGAACAGGGTAGTAAGGATTATAGCAGGGGTCTGAGAGGAACAGGGTAGTAAGGATTATAGCAGGAGTCTGAGAGGAACAGAGTAGTAAGGGGTATAGCAGGGGTCTGAGAGGAACAGAGTAGTAAGGATTATAGCAGGGGTCTGAAAGGAACAGAGTAGTAAGGGTTATAGCAGGAGTCTCGAAGCACTAACCATACAATTGACAACCTGGCATAATGCAATAATCTGTGAGTTAAGGGTTTAAGGAAGCAAAGTACTCACCCGATTGCTTAATGATAATCTGACAAGACTCTCGATTCCACATTTTCATGAGATGACATGATGTTATCTTATGTCATCTCAAGTCATGAAACATGCTCTCATGCCATGTTTAATGTATCATGTCATCTCATTTCATGTCATGCATAAGAGAATACACAACGCGTTTGATACGTATCTGGGATGATACCCTCATGACAATTTCCAGGTAACTTGTACCCCCTCACTTTCTTCAGCAGCCACCAGATGTACGAAGTTGCCCCTAGGGCCGTCATAACAGCCTCCACAACCAGCAATGCAATCAGCAACATGTCCATCTTCCGGATACTGCCTTGAGCGTTGATAACCTTGAGGGGAAGCAGTAGGTGAAGTAAGGAAGGCAAAAGTGTGTGGGGGGCGGCTCAGTCTATGAATGCTTTTCTTTTACAATAATCACTGATGTTGGAATACCAGCCAAAGCATTGGTCAGTTCAACAGCGTGAAGAGGAGTGTCTTACCACCAAATCCAACACATGCAAGTAGCCATGATATAGGACCTCAGGTCCATTGTCATTAATGAAAAGCCAAAACTGATTCTGCTGTAGAGTGGAGGATGTGTTATGGGTAGCAGTGAGAGCGACCTGACGTCCAGATGAGATAAAGGTAGAGCTGAGGTCCCACAAACTCATGGCCACAGTGGTCTGAGTGACAATGTCAGGGAATGGAAGACTTTAATGGTAAGGCTCTTGGTGCAAGATTCATACAGTGAGGACAGCGTCCTTTTTTATGATAATGCTGTTCGTGCATGATTTTTAGAGTGTGGACAGCGTCATGCACGTCACTTAAAGAACTTCAGCCCAAACACTTATTAAGGCAGATAAAATCAACGATTAGGAATTTCACAGAATCAACGTATTTCTCTCTGCAGGCTTCATACCTGCGATAGAGGCGCATTATCCTTGTACTGAAGTACTGAGTATGAGGCATCATTCCACACTGAGGCGGCAAGAACACCTCCTGAACCACCACCTAAATACAAGGACTGAGAGAAATGGCATCTCTTTTAGTGGCAGGTCTCTTGTGATATATTGCTTCAAGGTGAGTCCTCAAACACACCATTATGACTCTTACACAATTACGACTCTAATATTCTGCCCTTTAGCCAGCACCTAAATCATAATCCTACATTCTGCAGCCCGGTAAGGCTGTCCAGATTCTCTATCAATTGAGAACACAGGTACGGGAGATCATACGAAGCGTTGAAGCCGTAGCCACGCAGTGCAGCATCGATGGCCATGGTATAGGTCATGATGCTGTGAGCTCTTATGATGGATTCTCCTGCTTGGAGAAACAATCACAGAATGTTCTGGCGTGAGCTCTTATGATGGATTCTCCTGCTTGGAGAAACAATCACAGAATGTTCTGCATCCATTGACTTTCAAAATCTTCCCAGGCTGCAGCACGGCTAACGTTGCAAATATGCTTTGAACATGTAGCGCTCCACACCTTCACTTATTGTGTGAACATTTGTGAGTAACATCGACATTGACAGCATCATGATACCCTGATTCACTTCCAGTGCTTTTGAACTTGCCCACCTGCATTAGAAACCGCCCCTACATACACTTCCTGCTGATGCACGACGAACATACAAGCTGCAAAGCAGCCCACATGCAGCAGGACCACTGCACCAAGCACAATCCACATGTGCAGCTGGAGGCGGTACAATTCGCTCATGGCCTGCCGCCCCGACAGCTGCTTCAAGAGCCGCTTGAGACGCTTCCCTCTCATCAGATCTGAGGAGGTGATCTCATGGCTCACATGATCCACTTCATCTGCAATGGTTTCAGAGCACTGCCTTGGATGATTGGGGGACAACAAGCCACAATAAATCATTGTGGATGCTAATGACTCAGAAGTAGAGGTTGTACACAAAGAATGTGGAATTTGATAAATGATGGACTATGCAGAGTACATCAAGCAGCCTTCAGTGATCAGAACAGAGTCCATGCAGACAAGAGGCTCACCCTTCTGTGCCTCAGGAATCTCTTCCAATTCAGACACATCACCACTGCTGCTCTTCTTGTTTCTCTTGGCATGCTCCTGAGCTTTCTTCATGTACCGTTCCAAGTGTTGCTCTTGAGCCTCCTGTCATGCAAACGAATCCAAAGCCTTTGTTACGAAGCATCCCTGTTTCATAAACAACTGTGTCAATCGCTGACAAGTATGCCAATTCTTTTCAACCACTGGACATGGGTGTCAAAACCATTTTCATCTGTCTTCACCTGTGCGCCTGGAGGTGGTTCTGAAGCTAGGACCTTCTCTGAGGGCAGTCCATTCTGTCCAGCATGGCCCTCTGCAGCCTTAGAAGTCTGTTTGTACCCTGAGTCCAACCTTAAATGAGAGGGTACCAGAGGAACATCAGCCAATCTAGGCAATTGCCTGATAACATATTCTGCGTGATGTGCAATACCTAACATGGCTTAACATTTTGAATTATTGAGACCTTATTGCATCATTTTGAATCATTGAGACCTTCTTGCATCAGGTATGCAGTGCACGGCTTATATTTCTGTGCATTACCAGTGACGACAAATGCCAATAGATTTCTTCATGGCCTTTTTCTCCCCTGGTTCAAGCTGCTCCATGGTTTCTTTCCGCTGAAGCTCAAATACATTCGTAGCCTCACCTTCTGAGTCCCCATCTTCATCATTCTCTTCATGAGAGCTGACAGACATGTCCTCACGGACAACCTAAGATGTTTGAAAGTTGATTTATTAAGTATAATTATTGCTCTGATAATAAGATGTATCATACATTAACAGAGACATCTAGACATCATCAGGTTACCTGATGCTCCTCAATATCAAATTCTGCATCATGGGGCACCGGTACCTCCTCCGGGTCTTGATGATCTACATTCTGCCATGAGTGGCCTCCCATCTGTTGTCATAAGAGTAATAAGAGTAATGGAGAAATCAAACACAAAAAACATTGGTTCAAATCTGCATTTTTGAAAAGATAACACTGAAAGGTTATTGTTACGATAATTAGCAAAGTAACATGAGAATATTAAGAGGCCAAGAGAGAAATGAGCTTGCAGACTGGAATACAGATGCTGTAAATTCAATGCAGAAATATGATTGCTAATATCATATCCATACCATGCTTGACCTATGATTGCTGATAATGTGGCTGCTATCAACTCACTGAGGAAGAGCCTTGATGAGTCAAGGAGGGGTCACCCAAAGAGTTATGAGAAGCACCTCCTTCAAATTCTTTCAGAACTTGCTGCTGGGCTGCCTCTGCAAGGCTGCGCCTGCAATGCTGCTGGAGAGGTGAGGGAGACTGAAGCCTGCTAGAGGAAAGCTCCCGGTCAGACAAGCGGCATCTGACTCGAGATCCAGATCCAGATCTCGTGCATGCTGACAATGACATCTCATTGGGCATCACATTGCTGGATGATGCACTCCCTCCATCCCTATTGCTCAACAGCCCTTCCAGTTCCACATCACGTGCTGTAAGCAGTACATCCCCAGTGCCTGCTTGCTCATCCCCTTGAGTGCTTTTCCCCACTCTTTTGTTGAGGTTAGCGGCAGAATCGAGATCAGTCCTCTGAGAGGACCCAATACTGACCACAACATCCCTTGCAGTCACAAGATCATCTGGGTTGATGAGAGAATCAGCCTCATTGTTTCGCCCTGGAGCTAAGGTACGACCAACTCCAGATCTTTCACTGTCCATGGAGGGCCTACGTGCTCCATTATCAGTGGTGTTTAAAGGTAGCGCTAAAGTTGGTACCAAAGGATGGTGTCTACTGGCAGGCTTGATCTCGACAATCTCCTTACTGTCTGAGTGGATGTTCTTCGCACTGTCATTCCCCTTTCCATTCCTGTCATTCCCAGCCAACATGGAGACAAGAGACCTGCAAGGGCATAGCTTACATGTTGGCTCCTCTCCAGATCGCAGCTCCTAACAGTTGGCAGCTTAACAACGATTCCATAAATGTTGACTTGTTGCATAAAAATAATCATGTGACTAATTCATTTTAACCTCTCCAAGAGTTTACAGTAGTTCATAACACAGTACAGAGTGCAGTGAAATGAACATCTTACATTCTGATCTGCTCTGCATCTCCACCAAAGTTCCCACTCTTACACTTGATCATGGCCATCAATCGGTCGGCATCTAGCTTTCCATACTTCAATGCACCCTGCGCAATGAGTACACTGAAGTGTGAATAATAAAGCTTAATATTGTGGCATGCTTGTTGAGCAAAATATTGAGCATGCTGCTAATTCTCACAACAATATCCTTCACACTGGCCCGCTGTAATGCTCTGTATTGGATAATGGACAGGAAAGACACACTAGCATGATGTGATGAGGGGATCACATGTTTATCCTAGTCGGCAGCCTCACCTGGAAATGTTTATCCTAGTCGGCAGCCTCACCTGGAAATGTTTATCCTAGTCGGCAGCCTCACCTGGAAATGTTTATCCTAGTCAGCAGCCTCACCTGGAAATGTTTATCCTAGTCGGCAGCATCACCTGGAAATGTTTATCCTAGTCGGCAGCCTCACCTGGAAATGTTTATCCTAGTCGGCAGCCTCACCTGGAAAGTAATGGAAAGCTGCTGACCATCCCCATGCCTCCCTTCAAACTTCTTGGAAGGACCCACATGTCCTAGACTTCCGACATTCCTTCGAACCCCTTGATCAGATCCTTTGAGGCGTTTAGCGGACAAGAGGGAGTTGAATGTTGTTCCGCTGGGCAAATCCAGGATCCTGTACAAGCAAGGTTTGACAATGTGAAATTGAGAGGGTGTATTATGAAACAACAGGCATCATATTGGTTTCTAAAGCAGTGCATTAACTCAGATAATACTTGATGAGCAAGCCATATCTCACTCACCTTCCCAAGTGCATGCTATACAATGAAGAGGTTGTTTGCCCTAATACTGCTGCCGCTAGGGCATCTGACTTTGTGATCTTGAGATTAGCATCAATCTGAAGGAGTCGTGCAATACAAAACGCTCAGGCAAAGGAGACAATACATAACACTCTAGCAAAGGAGACAGTGCATGTATTGATTAGCTAGCGAGCAGGTTATAACAGCATAAATATCAACTCACCTCAATGATACCAGTCAGCATGTCTGGTCTCCACAGCTGTACCACTGTCACGACTCCTGAGGCACTAGAGGCATTGCTATCCAAAGGCGCAACCTGGAATCAGCAGGTCGTTGAACCATTGAGTAGCATTGTGGCGGTAACTGCTTCCATCATTGAATAACCATATGGCGATAACTGCTTTTATCATCGAATAACCATATGGCAATAACTGCTTTTATCATCGAATAACCATGTGGCGCTAACTACTTCCATCATTGAATAACCATGTGGCGGTAACTGCTTCCATCATTGAATAACTATATGGTGATAACTGCTTCCATCACTGAATAACCATAAGGCGATAACTGCTTCCATCATTGAATAACCATATGGCGGTAACTGCTTCCATCATTGAATAACCATATGGCGATAACTGCTTCCATCATTGAATAACCATATGGCGATAACTGCTTCCATCATTGAATAACCATATGGCGGTAACTGCTTCCATCATTGAATAACCATATGGCAATAACTGCTTCAATCATTGAATAACCATATGGTGGTAACTGCTTCCATCATCGAATAACCATATGGCGATAACTGCTTTTATCATCGAATAACCATGTGGCACTAACTACTTCCATCATTGTATAACAATGTGGCGCTAACTTGTCCATCACTAATAATTGGAGGGCCTGGGGAACGGACGAATAAAAATGTCTAGCCTTATCTGATATTACTGACCCTGGCCCTATAGCTTATGCACTGTAATCAGCTGATGTATGTAGTGGTATTCAGCTGATGTATACAGCAGTGGTAATCAACGATTACTTACTTGTAGGATTGCTGACCTCACATCTACCATGTCCTTGTTGGAAAGGTGCAGTGAGCTTTTAGGCACCACACAGGGTGATGCAGTCCTAGTGACGCCAAGACCTGTTGCAGAAGTGACCTTTGTGCTGTCAGGGAAGAGACCCACACGCCACGAGATGCCTGGACGAGTTTTAGAGGCAGCCAGCATGGCTTGCAGGGCATCATCACAATCATCACCTGTTAACAATGAGGTATGTGAGTATGAAAAGCTGGAGACAAGGCTGGTCATGAAACCAGGGGTCTAGACACCTAATTCCATGAAACCTTCAGGATTGAGTCAAAGCAGGCCATGGTGATTTCAGCAGACTACGCACCATCATACAAATCAGCTAGATTGACCATCGTGCTCCAAACACACCTTCCTCATCCCAAACAGCAAATACATCGATCAAGTGTGACAACCGCTTTCCAACCAGGTTTTCAGGATTGATTTGGAAAAGCCTTGCTGGACTAGAGGAAGCAAAAGTGATCAATCCCTGTGCACCACATCATATATCATACAGCTCAGGTTGGGATAAGAAATTTCAGCTGCTGCCAAAGAGGAAGAGGTATAACAGTAATGATAGTGAGCTTGGTAATCATCCTTGGGATGGAAAGTGTGAATTATTGTAGAAGACAAAGCTGAAGGCATTCACCATGATGCAGCTACCTCACCTTTGTGTTGATGTGAAGCTGCAGACGCCGCGGGTCATCCTTATCTTCTGGATTGACTTTCTCAAACTGCCAAGAGAATTTCACAATAATAAATCAAGAGTCAAGTGATTTTGCATGCCATCCTAGGATCCAGACAGAGCAAATAGTGTGGCCTCTAATTGAAAGCTTTCTTCCAATCTGAAATGAGCTTCTAGATTATCATAAATGAGGTTACACTCTCATTCTTTATATCCAAGCATCGTCACCGCCATGATAGAGACAATGACTGCTTCTCACCCTGACACGATATGTGATCACAGGCTGCAAAGGGTCTCCTGCCTCATGCTCCTTTATGGCCATGCGGACAGGGACATAAGTGCCAAATGAGCTCAGCAAGTTGAACGCCTGCTTGGCCCTGCATCCACTAGGGGTTGGCTTCCGGGCAGTGTCCACAGACTGCTGATCCTGTGAGTCATCATTTCAAACATTCAGATTTGATAGTTGAAGTCTTCCCAAAGCCTCCAACCCCAATGAAAGGCTGGAGCATGATATTAAAGCCTCCTGCAAGATAAATGATATTGATATGCCTAGCATGAAGCTGCAAGTTTGACAATGTTGGCGCCTCAGGGATCGTCTCCCTGTGGTTTTTGAACCCAATAACTGTGTGCCTGCTTTTACCTTGAGCCATCTCTGATGCAGGTAACCATAAGGTTGTTCCATGAGCTGAGAGATGTTCATTCCAGAAAGGGCTGTCACGTCATAACCAATCATCTGGGCAAGCTCAGAGTTTCCATACGTAATGACGCCCTTATGATTGAAGACAGCAAGAGGTACAATCTCTGCCAACCTCTTCATAGTTATGACCAATAAGCGCTGGTCCTCCGTACCTTAAAAGAAACCACGACAAGAGTTTAATAAAATCCATGCACCGCACAACGTGCACAGAGTTTGGATTTATTATCATCCATGCACTGTGCATCGCGCACAGATCTCGATTTTTTCAATGAGTACTGTCATGAGCTATTGAGCTCAGCGCAATGAAATCACAAAAGCAGGTATAGCATGACACATCAGATACACACTGTTTGAGAAAAAATGTTGTGCAATATGGATCAACAGGATTCTGCCTGATATCTATGGAGCAACAGGATTCTACCTGATATCTATGGAGCAACAGGATTCTGCCAGGAGTCACACCATTAGTCATCATCACGAGAACAGAAACTCTCTTGATGACATACCTCCCATAGTGGCCATCAGGTTGACAGGGACATCCTCGCTGTACTTGTGCTTGATAAAGGTGTTTACATGAAGATCTCCACTTGCCATCTCATCTTCTTTTAATGAAGCTGCTCGGCGAATCAGGTCATTAATGACTGCAGGGTCTGTTGCATAGAAGTTGAAATTCTTTCCCAGAAGATCCTGCATTCAGGTAGATTTTGAACATATCACAGAGGTAATTATCAGAGGTAATTATGGATACACAAATTCAGAATCTACAGAGCATGCACCGCACCATCCCAACAGTTGTCTAAAAAAATGCCTTATCCTGTTAAGCTTCTGGCAATGGCAGGTTTAGGGTTTAGGTTGTTGACCAATGGCAGGTTTAGGGTTTAGGTTGTTGACCAATGGCAGGTTTCATTTCGATATGATAACGTGGATGCTCAGCTCACGAAAGCAGCGTACATTGCTTTCCCATCCTGCATAATCAATGAAGTTCTGATCCACACACAAAATGGTGCCATTAGTCAATAACCAGGCTCGTATAACGCTGTGATCTTGATCCACAGCCTACACATGAGACAGGGCTGCATCAACATTAAAGAGCGCAATGCAAAAACTTGATACAGAGGCACTTGTACCTCATGCTACATGAGCTGCCTACTACAGCAGAACAAGTTCCTCATGCTACATGAGCTGCCTACTACAGCAGAACATGTTCCTCATGGTACATGAGCTGCCTACTACAGCAGCAGACACTGATGTCCCAGCTATGTTGTAATTTCATTGAAATGACCAACAGCAGAGCATGCATTGACGACCAGCTGGATGTCCTTAAGAATCATACCTTGAGAATTCCAAGAAAAACGCTGTCAGCACCTGAACCTGTGGTTTTAGTAACCGTTATCTGAATGGGGAAAACGTGGTTTGCCTTGTGGAGTCCTAACACCTCTCTCTGTGAGTCCAAGATCTTTGCCTTCCCTGCACAAAAAAGGAAGACCCACTTAAAAAAAAAGACAGACAGCTATGGATCAGGACCAGATTGCCACAGGATAGTATGCTTCAGGTTATCTTAGAAGATGCATTCTATACTTTCTAAAACACTTCACACTGATAAAAGTATAGGGCTCTCTCCTGCTGTCCAGCACCTGTTATTGCATAGTTCTTAAGGAATGTGTCGTGGCGGCTGGAAAAAGGCTGTGGCATGAGCATCCTAACGTTCTTCTTCTCAAGCTCTCCCCTAATACAGAAGGAATGAAGGGTTCTAGGAGAGGGGACTCTGTTTCATTAGTTGCACATATAACATGGCAACAGTGAGATTCTGTTGTCACAAATTTCACACATTTCTAAGAAAGCTTGGCAACTTGTTTAACACCATATAGAAGATTGTTCTGACATCTCAAAGATTACGCCTTAAATGAATACCTGTTGTAACCAAACAATCCGTAGGCCGCCTTGTTTGCAGATTGGATCTCTCCTTTGGCATCAATAGTAATCACGGCATTGCCCTTGGTGTCAATCACGCCTCCCTTCCCATCATCGACCACCGCATCATTAGCCAGATTCTCTTGCTCATCTTCAACTCTGTCAGCCAGCCTTGGGGGCGTTAGAGTGAAGGATGCATTAGCAGAAAGGCATGATACAAGAATTGATGGTGCAGATTTACAGCCTACATTAACAGATCTTCAAGAGTTCCATCTGCTTGCAGTAGAGTGTGGTGTAACTACAATATTCTCTCTCAAGGTACAATTTTCTCAAACTACAATTTTCTCACTCAAAGTAGTGTGATGCAGCCCAGGGATCATTCTTTACAGTCTCCAAAAAGTTTGCATAAGTCCGGAGAAGTTTTACAGAATTTGGGTACCTGCATGTTAGAAGTGGTAGGACCAGAAAAAAGTGTGAATCATACCTTGCAACAAGGGATTTATGAGTGGCATTGAATACTACGAAGCTTAGTGTACCTCGGATCCTCTACTGATGCAGGCTCCAGTGACAACATGTTCTCAGGAACCTACTAATGCACTATCATCCCACACCTTGCCAGCACTGTCTTGTATGTCTGGTCTGCCATGACCTCCATGGACTCAATCTTCCGAAAGGCGGTGGAAAGCACCACTAGAGAGATGTGCTCCTTGAGCAACAGCCGCCAGAATGTCTGAGACGCCATCAGAGCTGCCTTATGGTACGTCACCAAGTTCCTTGGGAATACAAGTGGGAAAGAAGAGCATCCAATGATCATGACAAGTGGGAAAGAAGAGCATCCAATGATCATGACAAGTGGGAAAGAAGAGCATCCAATGATCATGACAAGTGGGAACCTCTGCCAATGTCCAGATGGGATGCTCAGATCAAGGACCGAAAAGGCTCAGTAACTGTGCGTAGATTCTCAATCTGGACTACATTTTCTTACTTGTAGTGCTTCTGGAACTCAACAAATGAGACTAGGTCCGTGGCATTTGAGTTTCCAGTGCTGGCAGAGGCGGCCTTCTGTTTGTGCTCCTGCTCCCAAGTGAAGATAGAAAATCTGCACAAAAAACATAGCAGCAGTGCTCAATACAGTCCCAGGTCAGTTTTTGTACGTCAGCACCACATCACCTCTAGGCGCTGATGCAGTAGGCAGGATGACATACTAGTGTCCCGTCACCTGTAGCTCAGGTTGGGTTCCAGCTTGCTTGCGATTTGTAATTCAGTCCAGCCGCTTTGCATCTGTTGGCGGCAAGTTATGAGGACATTGGCACGAACGATCCTGACATATGGAGACTTGGGAAACTGCTCTATACCAGCCTGCAGGGACAAAGGGTTAGGGTTTAGGCAAGACATGAGGAGAAGGAAGCTGGGAACTAGCAGACATGAACTGCGCAAAGTTTTGTTTATTACTAAAGAAAAAGCTTTCACGAAACTTGCTTTTATGATGGTCTCTCCTAGAGCCAGGGCATCTGGATCTGGAATGTGGTCATCGTCCCACACTCTAAGCACTCGGCTGATGACCTCCACATCTGTGTCGCTGCTGAACTTGTACAGTTTCCTGCGCACAGCCACCAAATTACTTTGGAACTTGGATCCACTCGAGTCATACAACTCAATATCAAGCTGTGACCACAATCAGATGATGGCATAACGAAGCTCAGATCTTTCTCTGCTTTCTTATCTTACTTGGACTTCTGGTTAGGATCAAGATTCCTGAATCGTAATCCTATCTTGAAGAAGTAGCTGAGCCTCAAGAAGGCTGCCAACCCTCCCAAAAAGAACATGGGAAGCATGCCGTAGAACATGATCTGTTTGGTCATGGAAAAACATAAGGACAACCCAGAGATAAAGTTTGCCAATTTCTTGATAAGGAGGACTTCCAGTGCATAGACCTCAAGAACGTCAATACTTGAGCAGTTACAAAATCATGTGTTTAATTTCTTACATTTGTGATTAACTTGGCAGTATCATAATTCTGGAAGTCCCAGTAGACAGCCCCTGTTGTTGTTTCTGCATGATCCAGCTTTTTTGCTTCCACAGTGAACATGAGGACCACCAAGCAAAGCGACACCCAGGCATGAATGGCATATAATCCACATCGCAAGCTATTCATCCAAGCAGTGTAGTAAGGGAGCTGCAGCACAACAGAAGTCATAATGCAGCTTAACTTGCGAGCCGATATGGCAGAAGGAAAGTATGCTAGCAAGTCAGGATGGAGACGTGTGCTACATTATGGCACATTCAAGTTCCTCTCTCCATCCTTATTGAATTTATTGACTGAAGAAGATGTACCTCGGCTAGATGCCAATAGATGTTGAGCACAGTGCAGATAGCGAATATGACAGCCTGGACGGTGGGCCAAGGTGACAGCAGGTTGTCCACAATGGTGATGATAGTCTTGAGGAAGATGGACTTGAGCTCCGTCATAGAGTGAGGAGCAGCTAAGAGGCTGACAGAGAGAGGCTGCGGCCAAGAAGCAAAACACATGTGAGGTTATGAAAGACTTGACTGTCGATCCGTATATAAAGTAGTCATTCAGTTTTGCATATTCAATATACACAGTGTTGAGAGAGCATGTACACAGTGTTGAGAGAGCATGCCTCATGGATGATAATGAATAGAGATTACAAGGCAGGGCTGGATGGAGAAACTTTAAATTGGGGCTGTGGGCTTCACCTGCAGCTCATGGTCGGCCATCACAACCAGCAAGGCAACGCTGGAGAAGAGCAGTGATGAAATCAAGGCGATAATGATGTGCACCATCATTGGCATGCTTAGACAATCTGCGTGGTAGCATGGGTAAACAAATGTTAACCTACAGTGTTCTGTCAGTTGTTGAGTTGAACATGCTGGCACACAAAGGCATCAACCTTTTACTGGATATGGTACCTGTTCCCCAGATTTTATGTACAAGCACTGCCCCGCTTGCTGCTGTGACTGTACTGTTCCCTCCAGGTTCTGCTTCAAGTTCAGGAGGCACGCATTGTGCAACAGTCAGGAAGATGTTGATGGAGGCGATGTACAGGGTGCCAACAAACACGCTGACCACAACACGGACAAACTTGATGGGCCACAGAAAAGGGAAGCTGTCATTTTTGAAGGACCACGCTACCCAGACACAAGTTGCCACAGACAGGTACAGCATGCCAGTGAGCACTGCAAAGTGATGCAGCAGACCATTATGATCTTTCACCATTACTTGAGCAACCAAAATGTTTAAAAGCTTACAATGACAGATAGGCTTAATACATATATATATTCTTAATGGATATACAGATAGGCTCTAGGAGAATATATGATGCTCACGATAAAATATGATCTCATAGAAGCTCCAGCCCTTGGCAGCTAATGGCCGCTGTATCTCGAGCCAGAAGAAGAAAGAGTACCACCTAATGCCAGATGTGCAGCGAGTTTGAAAAACAGATATGCCACTTTATGTTACGTGTATCCCATTAGAATGAACGAGCCTACCCTGAAGTCGGATTTACAGCCCAAGGGTACTCAAGATGGAGGAAGATGACGACAATCAAAGCGAAGTCCACAACGACGTTCAGGATAGCGACCTTGGCAGAGTCGCTGAATTTCTCTGAATGCGGCGAAATAATTGCATTGAAGTACCTGAAATATTGCTGGGAACAGAATCGTGAACTCCGCAGTAACATACCTTTTGCGAGGGTATACAGAGCTCCAAATAAAGCCTGCAATACTAACAGCGAGTTAGATGGGTAGGGCAAGAGAGTGCTTTGATTCAGGATAGTACCTTTATGAAACCACTTGGGGCATTTGATTCTTGTTGGCCTGGTCGTAGAGAATTTGGTACATTTTCACCTTGATGAGCTAGAGTGTCCCCCATTTGTGGAGACTGTCTTGGTAGATTTGATTGAACAGATTTACTCAGAGTAGTTAAGATTTTATTGATTCAATGATCTTTTTCATTTTTCATTCCAAATTGGTCCAGATAAAAGGACACATCAAATAGACAAAGCTAGTCCAGACACATGCAGGCCTTACAAGGATATTATTTAAGGACAATGCTAAAGGAATGGCTCAATTTCGGGTGGACTTAGATCCGTACGATTTGCCACGACATCACTTGAACTTCGAAACACATTCCCAACATTAAGCCATTTCAGAACTACTTGCAATAATAAGCATCAATTGCGCATGTTTTGTTTGTGCTATCCGTGTACGCATACTTGAGATCTACATTTTTACGAAAGAATATGAGGATGAGCCTCTCGAAGATCAACGTTGGAGACAGCAAACGTGATATATTTCAGATGTAGTTATCTTCAGGAAGATTTCAAATCACAGCGTGTAGGTATCTAGATGCTAACAGACAACAGTAGAAGAGGTATTCTGCTGGTATTCATAAGCATCGTTACAAATTAAATATTGTAATTGCATATATGGCAAGTATGGCACATTCAGTGCATTCAGATTGAGTCAAGCTTTTTAATATTTTAACAGACAACAGTAGAAGAGGTATTCTGCTGGTATTCATAAGCATCGTTACAAATTAAATATTGTAATTGCATACATGGCAAGTATGGCACATTCAGTGCATTCAGATTGAGTCAAGCTTTTTAATATTAAGAATAAATTTCAGGGGTAGGGCAATCTGTATTATCTTGGTAAAGGCAGAGGATCTGCTTTTTTCAAGCATGTTACTTGGAATGCTCAAGAAAGGTTTCAATTCAATCAAGCATATCAGATTCAGCTACAGAACTTGCATCATCATCATCATCTGCCATGCTCCCCTTTGGCTGAACCTGGCCTCCTTCCTTGGAAGTATCCTCCACATTAGCCACCTGCACCTTTTTCTCAATTTTATCACTAGCAATAGTAGCATCTAAAGCATGAGACACCATTCCTTCCACATCAAGCTCGACTGGTAGTTGACTGAGTAACTCTGCAATGCGCTGGCTCTCCTTGCGAGCTTGCGACAGAAAGGGAAGAATCTGTACAGTTGGCATGAACAAAGGTGCTACCCTTTAAATAAAAATATCACAAAAGAAATGGAGCTTTCAGAATTTCTAAAACTTTTGACAACATCTCACCATGAAGATCAGGAAGAAGCTTGCAAGCAATATGGATAGCACCAGAAGGATGATCTGCAAGGTTACCACTAAGCCCAAGGTCTTCTCAGCTTCTGCAGCACAATGCGAACTCCAGTCAGGGATCAACCAGAAATCACCAACACATTGCAGACTAAGCAAGTCCTGACATGGAGCATGTCATTAAAGACAATGCAGGATCCTACAACCCACCTGACTTTGTCAGGCTGTACAAGAGATCCAAGCCATCAGACAAGTCGTACAATCCTACTCGCCACAAGTAATCTAGTTGTGGGCTGTACAAGTTGATGTCTGAGAGATTGTCATTCTGAATGCATGACACAATATCAACTCAACACTTGAATATAACCAACAACCTCAAGTTCAAGAAAGATTTCCACCCTGCTGACACAATGCAGATCAGATATGCAAAACCCTAACGAATAGGGCATCATGCCCTTATCTATTGTTTACTGCATGATTGACATTTCATTCGTCCTTTCAGTGTGTCAGGGTTGAACCACCTCATATCGCATACAGACACGACATACATGAATACAAACTCACCAAGATGACCGTACTTTCAATAATGACTCTTTCCATCATGGCTGCCACTCCTTGGTGGCTAATCTGAGGTACAAATAAGAGACACAGGACCATAACTGTCATACAAATAAGAGACACAGGACCATAACTGTCATACAAATAAGAGACACACAGGACCATAACTGTCATACAAATAAGAGACACACAGGACAATAACTGTCATACAAATAAGAGACACAGGACCATAACTGTCATACAAATCAGCAATAGAAAGGCATTTGAATATACCAGGAGGGAACGCAACATCATGAAATAAAAAGGTATGGTGTATGACCTTACGACCAGTTCACTTAATCAGCTATTATATCAGTTATGTGTGATCAGGAATGTCTGAGAGGTTCGACCTTGAGGACCATGAGCTTATTCAGGTCCTACATCGGGATACTCAAATACTGATGAGGGTTACACAAATGGGCTTATCAAGGCAAACAACACTGCAATATCAGGTAGTATTTTACCTCATAATAGATATCGCTTGAATTGAAGCAAGGTAGCTCAAAAGCTGCTTCACTGCTGGTACCCCCCCCACGGATGCACTGACGAGTGCGGTACAGCAAGGTCTGCTGATTTGCACCCTGTAGAGATCCAAGATACTACGACTCAAAAACTACATTTCATTACTGTAAGCACATCCATGTTCTGTTTGAATTTATTTTTTGAAATAATATAGCTTTTGGAAGCATTAATCAAAGCATCATGCGCAGGTATCATGTATAGAGTCGTGTGCTTCCTTTTTGTGTTGAACATGCCAGACTATCACCTGAAATGTGAATGCTGTAGCTTCCGACAGGTGCTCGTAGATGGACCTCTGAGTACTTGCGGGCCCGAACATTGCTGCCTCCCAGTCCATTTGGAGAGAATTCAAAGATGAAGATAAGGCGGACATCACACCCAATTTCCCAGAGTTATCTGTCTGGCTGCAGAGCTCATTCACATGGAAGACCTCTCGGGCTACTCCAAAGCTTAGCTGAGTATGTTCAAGAAACAGATATTTGATTATATAGCATATTGGTCATACATGCCTTGGCTACATGGCAAGGGCACTTCAAGTCTACTCAGATCATTGATTTTTAAGATAGCCTTCCATCAGCCAGCTTGAACTTACATAGTTTGCCATGTTGACCATGGCAATGGGAGTCTCTATATGCTCCAACTTGATGTAGCAAACAGGGTAGATGACAATGATAAGGATGGCCCTGTGGGTTACAAGAAATGATACTTTTTTAAATTCTCTGACCTACGATCCAACTCCTTTCTGCGCATGCGTAAAGTAGTGTGCAGCTCACCAGAGGATGAAGGGAAGCAGCATCAGAACACTGTCAGTGTTGCTCTTGATGAGGCGTTTCTTGCTTCCTGCAGAGGTCAATGGGGACTGGGCACCCACCCCCAGCACTTTCTTGAGCACAGCGGAGTACCAAGGCATGCCTGAGCCCATAACACCTTGGACCTGAATCGATCACCACAGACAGATGAGGAAACGCATTGAGAATCCCAACAAGAATGCAATCATGCAACAAAATCATGTCCACAGAGGAGTCTCAAGTTCTTCAAGGTAGCCACAAAACGTAGGCATGCAGACCTTACCTCATTTTGACTGAAGTGTACTCAGAGAGCCACAACATGGCGCCAATTACATGATGATTCCCTTCTTACTCACCTTACTAGTCCCAGCAAGGTTTCCTGAAGGTTTGCGCCACTGTGAGGCAATCCCTATTTGTGGGGGAGGTGCATTCTGCTGGGTCGGCTGGTCATCATCATCATCATCATCACCTTCACCATCAATGGCCACCTTCCAAAACAGTCAAGGTACAAATAATACATCAGCAGTACTATGTGGGTGCAAACAGGTTAAATTAGAGGAAGCCTGTAGATGACGTCATGAGTGGTGACTCATCCAAGATTGAGTCATGTCAAACATCAAGGTACTGATTTACCTTTTTAGAGGCAAGGGCCCTTAGGAGTGAATTTGGAACTATTAGGAAGACACTGTATATGTGAGAGCGATGAATGCTGACCTGCGGTACATACAGCGGTACATAGTACATGTTATACACTTCACACAGGGTTTAGGGTTTAGGGTTTAGTGTCTTTTGCAGGACGCCATGTCTCAAGAACATGTCAGGCAATACAGCAATACTCCAGATGGGTAAGATTAATAGCAAGATGTGATCATATTCAAGCAGAGACATCATACCCGCTGCAGTAAGAAGATGAGGTAGGTAAGGGCAGACATCACAAGTACGCAGGCCTCCACAATCAGCAAAGCCAGCAGCACATTCTTACTCAGCTTAGATTGCACAAAGCTCCTGAGCAACAATGACAGTGAATAGTTAAAGTTACAGGTAAGGTAGAATGCAGGGAGCCAGACAGTTTGTTTGATGAAGAACGTGAGGGGTGACACAACAAAGACAGAAGTCATGCCACAATTTAGGAAGCATGTCATTGCTCACCATATCACTGGACTGACCTTTGTTCTAGAGCGTCTATCATTGATAGATATGTGTTGTAAAGGGCAGTCGGACCATTGTGAATGATGAAGTACCAGTTGCGGTCATTGTGTAGTGGTACCGTACCGTTATCTGTCATCAGCCTTGAGACAGACAAGGCCATCAGAGCACTTTCATTAGTGCATATGCCTTTAATAGGAAGCTCTGGTTACTAATCAGTTTCCAACTTGACACAGAAATATGTTTTTGGAGTTCCTAGAGATATCTCTAAAAAGAACTAGTTGCGTCGTAAGTGACTGAGTGACTGTTATGTCCCTCACAAGCCTTTGGGATCAGGATGATTTGAATACCTTGCATTTGCCATGATCTCTCTTCCTGCTGCAATGAAGTCGTTTCCAAGCTCCCACAGTGTGGTGGTGATGTTCTCTTCGTGTGACTGGTAAGTGTCCACCCATGTTTCAGTCACAATCACGTCACTCTCCCAAATGGTCTGAAGGGGCGAGCCCACATTCTGTTCAAATCCGGAAAGTCAAATGTCAAAAGAACTTCTTTAAAACAAACAATAATGAAACACATCCGGCTCTGATTACACACTGATGACTGTCATAACCTTGTTGGTTAATAACCTAAGTCCTGGTCATCGAACTGTTGAGAACTCACATTCAGACGTCTCAGCTTGCTGAACCCTAAATATACACCATGGTGTGCTGCCTCAAAAGTGTCAATATCAGATTGCAGCAAGTCCACAAACATGGCCTTATCTGAGGGTTGGTAGATGGGTGGGTATTGAGACCCAGCAGTCCTGATGACAAAGTAAACCAACAGATTCACTTCATTGCTTTTAACATCAGAAGGACACAAATAATAACCTGTTCAGCAATATTAGCATGCGCTTTATGGGTTGCACTCTACATGCTTAAAAGGAAAGAGAAAATATTGATTGTCTCTTGCTCTGAGGACCTGCTAGGCATATTAAATGCACAACTTTGTAACCTTAAAAATGAACACATTCTATGGAAAGGGTTATTCATATTGCAAGCTTACAAGTTGAGGTAGAGAGAATCCATCACTCTGGTCCACAATGGCACAGACAACATGGCCCTCACAGCATTACCAGCCTGCAATACATGGGGGCACAGACAACATGGCCCTCACAGAATTACCAGCCTGCAATACATGGGGGCACAGACAACATGGCCCTCACAGCATTATCAGCCTGCAATACATGGGGGCACAGACAACATGGCCCTCACAGCATTACCAGCCTGCAATACATGGGGGCACAGACAACATGGCCCTCACAGCATTACCAGCCTGCAATATATGGGGGCATAGACAACATGGCCCTGACAGCATTACCAGCCTGCAATACATGGGGGCACAGACAACATGGCCCTCACAGCATTACCAGCCTGCAATACATGGGGTCATACCTTGTGGTCATACATATGGTCATACCATGTGGTCATACATGTGGTCCTACATGTGGTCATACCTTGTGGTCATACCTTGTGGTCATACATGTGGTCATACATGTGGTCATACCTTGTGTCAACAGATTGAACATTTACGCGTGTTACATTTTTGGGCAAATCTCAAGATGGTTAATCTCTCTTTCTTGATGACTATGTAGCACCAAATAATCAAGGTTACAGACTCTCAGAGGCTGAACAGAGCGGAGCACTCACCACATCTAGCTCTTTGTTATATGTCTTTTGGCTACTCAGTACTACCATCATCCCAGTAAAGCAAACAATATGGGCGGCAAGAAGAAGAAGCGTCACAGAAATACTGCAGCAAACAAGCATTGGGAGATGTTTTCAGACTCAATCATAAGTATCTTCAAACATTGTAGAATTGTGCTTCAAAACAAAACTTGACAGTGCACTAATAAGCATGCTTTGTTCTTAATAAAGTTTCATGCCTCCAATAACATGCAGAGTAGCATCATGCTCCTCATAGAACACGCAAAATGTACAGGAAGGTGTGAGTGGAAGAGCAGAGAAGCGATTGATTGAAAAGTCCTGTTTCTGGGTACTGGAAACTGAAGGGATTGCGTCAATAGCTGACCTGTGAACTTGGAAGCGCATCAGAACAGACCGTGCCTTTTGGCTATTAAGCATGGCTTGTAGCCTCTTCTTGCGCTTGGCCTTCTTAAAGTCACTGCAGCCATCAGCAAGGTTATAGCTGAATAATGTAGCTGAATAGTAGTATGTGTGCTCTATCAGATAGACCACCACTCACATCACCTGAACCCTAATGCGTCAAGCCTACCACGCAGCAGAAGAGCCTGTATTTCTAGAGTGTGGATTGCTTTGGATGAGTTTTCTCACCCCTGATTGCCTTCATCTGCTACTCCTGCTGCAAGCGAGGTCAAGACAGCCCCTGATCCAGACTCAGCATTGCTGCCCATACTGGATTCTGCCTCAGAGTCGGATTCCAAGTTCCCAAAGGTTTCAGACTTACGTGTCTTGGGTTTCGGTTTTGAAGGAGGGGACATGCGACCTGAACCTTCAGAATCGATGACAAAAGAGAAATCAAACTCAATCAATCACTGTTCAGGAAAAACGTCTGCGCCCTATGCCTGAGGGATACATGCATTGTCATGCCTGCAAGACCCAATTCTAAATGCTTTTTGCATGTGCCTTTGATCAGATGTCCAAAACAAGGGTTTTCCTTTGATACACAAGTAACCTATCGTGCACGCTGCCCCACCTGCTGCAAATCCTTAACCCACCTGCTGCAAACCCTGAACCCACCTGCTGCAAACCCTAAACCCACCTGCTGCAAATCCTAAACTCACCTGCTGCAAATCCTAAACCCACCTGCTGCAAACCCTAAACCCACCTGCTGCAAAGCCTAAACCCACCTGCTGCAGGGTGTTTGATTGTCTCCTCCCCATCATCTCCAGCTATAAGGAATGAAGTCCTGCGGACTTTTCCTCCTTCGACCTTCCCTACTGGAAACTCCTCTAGCTTTCTATCGCCTTGTCCAACCTGCGAGACCTCAACAGCTCCTTAACATAAAACATTAATTAGGGCTCTGATCATGCTGCCTAAAAGAGAATAGCAGCAGCAGAAAACTTGTCAAAATATGTGCATCAAGGTCTCTTTTGTGGACTTCACAGAACAGTCCAGCAAGCAGAGCAATGCATTCAGTTCTCCTTTACATGCACTCACCACAGGCCTAGCAGAGCAATGCATTCAGTTCTCCTTTACATGCACTCACCACAGGCCTAGCAGACTCCATGGAAGCTCTGGCGGATCCCCGAGGCAAGTGTGACTTCTGCCTCCTAGGCACCACAGCAGCACCTGATAGCCCCCCTCCCAGCAGCGCCAATCCCATTGGATCCTCAAGTGACCTCCTACCCTCACCGTCTGGGGTATCCTCTTGGGACCTTAAGAGCACAAAAGAAGGAGATGGAGCTACCATGCAGGAGATGGAGCTACCATGCACAAACTAACATTAAAGCTATAAAGCAAGCAGCCCGGCCATGTACCCTGGACGCAAACATGAAGCCATCCCCTTGTATTTGATATGCGTTTATCTTACAGTAACAGGAATGTGAACAGGCACTCAGTACAAGGTCAGATCACCCACGTTGGGAGGTCCATCAGCTGCTCCCTAGGACCTTCATCACCCACACCACTGCCATCTTGGCTGTGAGAGCACCCTGCACCTTCACCACCACCTCCCTCCTCCCCCCCTTCGTCAGTATCCTCATCCTCTGCATCCCCTCCTTCATATCCTGTCCCTGCCACAGCTTTGGTATTAGAAGCTACTGCCTGCTTGGCAGCCTCAGACTCAGGTACATACTTGATCAGAAGGTCATTGATCTGCATGGGAGTGTTCAGGGTTTGTTCATGGGAGTGATCAGAAGGTCATTGATCTGGATGGGAGTGTTCAAGCAGGTTCTTTCATGTTTAGATTCAACAGCAATGTCATAAACATCAAGGAAGCTCGAGGACTACATAAAAAAAAGTTAGTCCTGCGATTTTAATGCATCATAAAGGTTGCTTTAAAGTTTCCACCTGATGGCAATGTATTGCATTCAATATCCTTGCACTACAAGCTTATCCTTACCAGCTTTGGGAAGTCAGTCGGACCAAAGCCCGGTTTGTGCAGTTTCATACGCAGCATGTACATGCGACCAGGGCCTTCCTTAGCAACACACTGCGCACCAGGCACCCAACAGTCAATTCAAGGCTTGACCAAGTTATTTATGCCAATTACACGAGGTTCTGACAGAGCACTTGGTCGGTACATCAGTCCTAGATAAATCAATATGAGCTACAAGTTGTGCACTCACCTCAACTTCCACTTTTAATGGGCGATGATCCGTGTGTGCCCCTTCCAAGATCTTGACAGACCCCACTTGTTTTGATTGATAGCTGTTCTTCAGAGCACCTTTGGTGCCCTTCTTTCCTTTCTTATCTGCACCCAAACAATGATATAAGAAAACAATTACTGACAAGCTGAAAGATGCTCTCTATCCAAGCTATAAGTAATAATGCATGTTACAGAGTACTGTGCATTGTTTAACAGAGGTTATCTTTGTAATGTGCACCTTCATCTGCCTTGATAGAGTCTACTTGAATACACACCTTCCTCAGCCATGAGAGACTCCACCACACTCACACCGGGTGGAAGCTTGAGGAACTTTCGGATACTCTTTCGATTCATGGCACGTGTCAGAACCCCAAACAGGGGACCTAAGACAATTTGCAGCATTCATGCGTCATGCTACCAGAGGCTGAGCGACAAGTCAAATGGCAACAAGGGTAAGAGAAGGGCAGGCTTGCATGGTAATTGTTACCCTCAATGTACGTCTGACAGACTTATGTTGTGGAAGGCAGTCTTTCATTTCTCTCTACTACCTGAGAGATGCATGTTGCAGCAGGCAGGCTTCACCACAGTCCCAGAATGGTTGATCTCCACAATGCCAGTACAACTTGTGGCACTGAAAAGGTCAAGGCATATCTCCTCCTCTGCATCCTCTCCTTCTCCAAGCTGCTCAAACAATTTGAAATGTTTTACTTATAAATGACAAACCTACATTATGGTAACACCCTCAAAAAATGTATAAAACATATAAGAACCTGTCCAAGTTAGCAAAAAAGACACACGGCCGAGAGCTGCCTCCTTTCCAGTCCTTGGATGACGCACCTTGAACACTTCAATCCTCATAACAGCAGCTTTGGTCTCCCTCTGAAGCATCTGAGCCTCCATAGCATGAACATCCACACCATTCTCATTCACAAAATGTTTTCCATCTGGTGGGGGTGAAGCAGACAACCTGGCCTCTTCTAAGGGTGGATGAACTCCAACTCTGAAGGATAGCCCTGGCTTCATTCTTGCACTGCAAAGCAAGATTTATCCTTATAACACTATTTTTCTAAGAGAAAGATAGAATGGAAAGATGCAGACAGTGTCAATGACAGAAAGAACCTGATTGCTGGACCTTTGACATTCAAGACTGTGATTAATATGATGTCACAACAGTGTACAACAAAGCACTACAAGCCAATCACAAACTTATGATTTCCCCCCACATTGCAATCATGTCCTCCAACAGCTTGGTGCATGAGGAGATGGTGCCGCCCTCACGCTCCCGGGCCATCCTGAAGATGTCTATGAAGCTGCTGACATGGCGATTGTAGTACATGGCCTGCTTCTGGCCAAAAGCACCTGTACTGCTGGCCAAGGCGTAGGCCTCCTCAGCCACCTTTCTCTCCGCACCATTTCCAAAGTACTTGCGCTCACCCTAACATCAGGATCAAGAGCAGGTCTGCACTATGACGTGAAGCAAAAGTCTTACTCTGACTCTCTGACATGCCGCTTTCAGCAATAGCAAGCACAAGATTCAAGCAAGACGGCAGCTGCCACACTGTGAATTGCGAACTAAATGTGATGTGAGGTGTCAATCACTCCCTCCTCACCACTGTGGCAGCTTGTTGATGCAGATCTAGCACCATGCCTGGGCGCTGCAGATCTAGCTTCACTCTCAGCCTCTGTTGCGCTACACCAGCCTCAAAGGAGGACTTTTCCAAGATCACCACATGGTGCATCTTCTCATTAATCTCCCGCTCAGACAGTGTGCACTTGACAGCAATCCCACACTGATCAATAACATGGTACAGCATTACTTGACAGCAATCCCACACTGATCATTAACATGGCACAGCATTACTTGACAGCAATCCCACACTGATCAATAACATGGCACAACATTACTTGACAGCAATCCCACACTGATCAATGACATGGCACAGCATTACTTGACAGCAATCCCACACTGATCAATAACATGGCACAACATTACTTGACAGCAATCCCACACTGATCAATGACATGGCACAACATTACTTGACAGCAATCCCACACTGATCAATAACATGGCACAACATTACTTGACAGCAATCCCACACTGATCAATAACATGGTACAGCAGTAAATTGCATGCCATCAAAGACAGTCTAAATTTAGAGATTGATGTGTAAATATTGGAAAGCTGCCCCACTAGTTGTAACTCACCCCATTTGAGTCGCTCATAACAACAGTACTGTTACATCGACAGCTGCCATTAGGGACTCGGGCGTTGGGGGACTGCATAGCCGGAGGCACAGAAATGAACCAAGTGCATAACAAAGTGTGAAGACAGAAGCTAGACATGGGGCTCAGAGTACTTCCGTAGGTTTAGAGCTGAAATTTTCTTGAACTTAGAGATGAAGCTATGATGTACCTACCTTCATCCAGGAGGAATGTAGCTGTGCAAAGGGCTGAGCAATCAGCTTCTGCATGTTCATGCCGTGCAGTTTCTTGTGATTGTAACTCAACATCTCAGCAACTCCTGTGGTGCTGTACACAATCTTGCCTTTTGCGTCTGAGGCAAACATCAGGTCGGCACCAGACCTGCCATGACATTAGAAGGGTGTTAGAACCACACAAGGCCAACAACAATCCCTGATCAAGAAGTCTCAATAGCTGATTAAGAAGTCTCAGTAGCTGATTGAGAAATCTCAGTAGCTGGTTAAGAAACCTCAATAGCTGATCAAGAAACCTCAGTAGCTGATTAAGAAGTCTCAGTAGCTGATCAAGAAACCTCAGTAGCTGATCAAGAAACCTCAATAGCTGATCAAGAAACCTCAGTAGCTGATTAAGAAGTCTCAATAGCTGATTAAAAAGTTTCAATAGCCAATGCTCATGACGGTAGCTTCAATGGGAGAATACCTACTGCCAAAATATTGAAAAACTAAGAATGTGCACATGCCCTCTGCTGACTAAGAGTGTGCACATGTCCTCTGCTTACTGTTTGCGTTTAATGTTGTAAACCAAGATGCGATTGGCCTCTGTTCCTCCCACATTGATGACCACGTCACATTCAACAGGCTGGCTGTAGCGGTGGAGAATGTGAACTCCATACACCCCGACCTATCATTTATTGGGTTTCAAAAATCAGGAGTCAGTATCATCAAAGTACTTATTCAAAAATCAGGAGTCAGAATCATCAAGGTACTTATTCAAAAAAGCCCCCCAACGACCATTTCTGCCTGCTTGCTCTCACCTTGCCTTCGTTCAAATCAGTCTCAGATGTCTCTGATGTAAGGCTGATTAATCTGTTGGTACAACAGGCATAAATGTTAAGGTTGCTTTGTTCCTTGACACATGTGAGCGCAGAAATCATGATGATAGGGCTGAAAGAAATACATTTTAGAACATCATGGTCAAGCTCATAAAGAGTTCTCACTGCTCCAGCTGCCCTTGCTCCACCGCTAGTGTGTGGAACAGCTTCCCCTGCAGCTCTGATGATTTGATGCCAAACCAGTCCATGAAGCGCATGTCACAGCACAAAATGCTACCTCCTGGCGTCGCATAAGCCCTGACCGTGGTCTTGTCCTCTTGCATGATCTGAATGCAACCATGCAGTGTTCAGTTTGAGATGGCAGTGCAAGGGTCAGCACAAGCAAGGAATCCGAAAGTGTGAGCTGGCAAAAAACACAGATTTGGTGATTGCAGGCAACCTTGGAACTGATGTTTGTCTGCAAACCTTGTAACATGAAACAAACGTCTTCCCAGACAACCCATTCAGATCAGAAGACTTGTTTGAATTCATCTCTCCTTCTCCTTCACCTCACCTCTCCCATTTTCTCCTTGAATTCAATCATGAGCATAGCAGGTGACATACAAAGGACGCTCAGCTATTAAGAAATGTACAGGTATACAGTCACTCCCACACTTCACCTTGAACACACCCATGAACACAGAGTCCATGCCGTCCCCAGAAACCTTGGTCACAAACAAAGAGGCTGGGAAGACGTAACGGTCCTTGTGTAACCCCAATATCTCACGTGAAGAGTCCAGGATTTTGGCCTTGCCTGAGAACAACAAGATCAGCAGCAAGCTGAAGCTAGAGTTTGGGAGCACACTTCATTCGCATGAGACTTGATTTGAGAGTACACTTCATTCGCATGAGACTTGATTTGAGAGTACACTTCATTCGCATGACTTGATTTGAGAGTACACTTCATTCGCATGACTTGATTTGAGACTAAGGATGAGGACATAGTAATATTTGAATCCTGACAATGTAGTTGAAGTGTGTACCCACCTGTTGATATGTAGTTGCGCAAGTATGTGTTGTGACGCCCACTGAAAGGAAGCATTCAAGACACTTATCATAGTTGTTGAGAATAGCAACTATGGGGGATAATGATCAACATGTAAGAGCATCAAATCCAAAAGCCGTATGTTTCAAGATGTACAGATCCAAACAACGAAGCAGCAAACCTGAAGGGCTGTGGCATTAACATTGACACGTTCTTCCCATCAAGTTCACCCCTCTTGTACCCAAACAGCTCTAGAAGCATCTGAAATCCAATAGAACATTGAAGATGGCTTCAAAAGGTGTAACAAAAGAACTGACAGATCATTAGTTGTAATATAGAATACAGCCTGTCCCCTGTTCATGATCAAAGAAAGGACACACGTGTAAGTTGTGCAGATCTCAGCCATTCAAGCTACATATAAATATCCACAATGTTCTCGTTTATGTCCCTCAACTGACCCTACCTTATTTGCCATCTGGATGATACCTTGGGCATTGATCACACATACTGGACTGTTGCTGGCGTTGCGCTGCAGCATGAAAACAGAGTTCAGACAAATGAGATTTGGTAGATGAACATCAAAACCATGTCTTGATAAAGCCTTAGCTAGTTGACTGAGCCTGTACCTCACCTGTCCTTCCTCACCCTCTCCACCCATCAATGTCATGTTCTCTGCGGCTGCCTGAGCTTCTTCCATTTTCTCACTCTCCCTACATGCAGCAGTGCATGAGGTGGCTCACTAAATTTTGTTCTTGTGAAGTCTATGAGCTGCCTGATAAGTCAAAACATTGTCTCAGGGCATCAGCACATACTGTCATTCTCAAAGCACACTGGCCCCATCCGCCACTTACTCGTTGTATTGAGATGCAAGCCACCTGCATCAAGCATTACATAACACTTTTCAGATATGTTATGTTACTCAGATATGTTACTCAAAAGTACTCTCAGCGCCAGGATAGGAGAACATCCAGCATATGTCAAAAGATGAGGTCATATGGTACACCCACACATCACTTGATAAATCCATGACAGCTCTAGCATTAAAAACAACTACTTACGGGTCGTTCTTGACCTCCTCCAAGAACTTTGCATACATGCGCAACACCTTAGCACTTGAAGAATAGCGCTCCATCATCTATGTGACAGGTAGTATCAGCTGAGTCAGATAGGGACAAATGGTAAAAAGATTAATAAGCCTCAATAGCGTGTAATAAAAAAACATGGTCTTATCAGCCGAATTTTTGATGGCAGATGAAATTCTCTTGTACCCAGCAGAAAATAGAATGGATGCAAACACGATCAAAGGATTACAAGGGAAACAATTGAGGGGGAAATCACTTGAATGCAAGAAAACAAATCAGGGCTTACTGTTTTGTATGCCTTGTCAGCCCGAGTGTGACTTTGCTCAATGGTAGAGAAAGCATTGATCAGAGAGGAGAAGGTCACATCATTTTTAGTGAGAAGGCGCCAGAAATCACGAGTCGCCAACAGGGCATTGCGGTGACACCTCACAAGTAGCCTGCATCAAAGCAACAAAATCGTGAAGCTTTAGGTTTTCACGTCTGCAGCCCTCCTATTTCAGCTGTAGAAAGTATAAGGGTACTGAAAAAGTCAGAACAACAAAAAGTGGGATGCTGTGATGTGACACTCAGTGCAGTCGATACCTCTGATTCTTCTGGAACTCAACGTAGCTGACTAGATCTGTACTGGATTCCCCACTAGCCTGTGTCTGTGAAGCTTGCATATGCTCCTGAAGGCAACAAGAGAAATTAGTTCGACAGTCATCCAAATGTTTTGTCTTTTCAAACTGCAGATCAGTAATTACAAATGACTGCTTAACAATCTTGCGTCTGACACACCTCAACCCCATTCTCATAATTGATGAGTTTGGGAGGGAGGGTTCAGAGAGGTCACACCTGCTCTCGCACAAAGATAGAGAACTGCTCCACTAGTGAGGGCTTCAGGTTCTTGGCAGCTACCAGCTGGCTGTGTCCTGCCTGTTGCTGACCGGACACCTCGACCATAAAGTTTGCATACAGCAGTACCATTTCTGCTTTGCTGGAGAAGAAAGACATTCCACCCTGCATAAACAGAGGGAGAGCGCTGGTGAGGTTGTAATGACATGTCAGTAAAAGAAAGGGACAAGAAAAATCCAACACATGTGGTGAGACAAAGAAAAAGGTCTGAGCTGGGAGCTAAGGAGCTCTGACTTTGAGAATCTTGTCAGCCAGCTTCACACTGGCAGCATCTTGCTTCTCGTCATCCTCAGCATCCAAGGTGCGGCACACTCTGCTGGCCATCTCAACAGCTGGGATGTCCCCCCAGCGATAAATTCCCCTGAGGTTCGCATCTGAATTGGATTTCCTGAGGGGGGAGAGAAAACACTTCATACCTAACCATCCTGCAGAGCGCAATCTTCTCATCTCATCATGAGTGCAGGTGCTGCCTTTAATTCACAGTCTATAATGTGAATCAAATAAACATGTGAACGAATCACTATCTTCTCTCACACTTTACACCGCTATTGCAATTACAGATGTCCACAGTTAAGATATAAGTCTGTAAAGATGTGACCTTGTATTCACACTCTGCTTTGAGGCACACCTCACCTGAAGGCTGTGATTGCTTTGCTGTAGGTGTAGCGGAATCTCAAGAAGGAGACAACCATAAAGAAAAGTCCAACTGGGATAATGCCCACAAGCATAACGTTGGTGATGCTGCTAGCAAATGCATCGCTGCCTCCACTGGATATCAAGGAACAAATAAGTTGGTCGCTAATTTTGTCATATGATATGATTTGTTTTGTTCTCAGGTCATGTTCTCAGGTTATCAAATGCCATTGCATAACTTCATACTGAGCTTGCCTCTTGCTGGATGATTTAGCAACTGTTAATTTCATACCTGTTCCCAAAAGTAAGGATCAGCAACAGCAAAGCTGCATAGCTAACAGCACCATAGATACCAGCACGAGAGTGGTTCATGTACTGGTTGAAGTGTGGTTGCTGCAGTGACGAATGACACGAGAACTCAGTAGAGAATCAAGACACATCACAACAGTGCAATGCCTATGACTTGTGATTCTTGCAGAATTTGATTGCAAAAATTGCTTGTGAAATGAAACAATGACACTTTGAAATAAGGAAATGCCTGATCTCCTCACCCATCTTAGAAATGACCAAGCTGAGTAGAAAAAGGCACCAGCTATGATGAGGGATTGGAGCTTATGACTGCCAGAGAGAAGGTTGAAGGCGAGTGTGGCAGCAGTACGCATCAGAGTCACTCTGACCTGAAGTGTAACAAGCAGTTCAAAACATGCGTAGCACACATGATACTCATGAAATTGCTCAAGGATGGCTCTTTTGTGTCGAAAATGTCCATCAAGCAGAGTGAGCTGTTCATCTGAATCAGAAAACACAGCAATAGTCAATATGAGGGTATGTTTTTGTCTCCTCTACAAATTCAGCTACATATCAGTGCAAGCAGATGGTGATCATCATGAGGAAAGGTGTCTGCACCTCAACATCTGAAGTAGAGGCTGCAGTCCAGCGCTTGCTTAGAAGGTTGAGCTCAAAATCCGCAGCCGTCATGGCAAGAGTCACAATAATGAAAACAAGGGCCAGTGTGGCAGATATTGCCAGGTTGATGAGGTGAGGCATCTCCATACATGCTGAGGAGGAGGCACAAGGTGTTACAAGCTTATGGAAGAGTTCATCAATTCAATGGTGAATGAGAAACTGCATGCACTTCAGCAAGGCTGGGATCTCAGCATGCTTACATGTTTTCAAATTGACCACATCAAGCGACATGTTCAACTGCAAGTTTACGAGTAAACTGTCACAAATTACACTGTGGGTTAAATACATTTATTGACAGATTTATAGAGCCTCCAGAGAAGTCCATAGATTCTGAAATATCACTTACCAACTTCAGGGAAAGCATGCACATGATATGGCGCCCCACCCAGCCAATTGCAATCAACGGCAACTAAAAACACTCCAAGAGAGGCAATGTAGAAAACCATGAAGAAGACCGAAACAAAAAGCCGCAAGACCTGGATCGGCCTGTGCAGTTCACATGGTGCAATGATTAAAAAGACAAAGGTTGCACATGCAAATAAAAAAGCACACACCTCAGTCAACTCTTTAGGAATTTTCTGTTGCATTCTAAAGATGTATTCTCAGCGCACACAGCTTACCACACAAATGGAAAGCGCTGCAGATGGAAGCAATATCCCACCCAGACACACAGTATCAGAGAAATAAGCAGGAGGACACTGACAGTGTATAAGATTCCGACATAGAATCCATAGCCCTACAAAATGCGTAAACATCATCAATTTCAATATCCTACATATGTTGTAGTTATGAGTTGATGGTGATGATGATTTCAGGTAGCAATGCAACAACTTATCAAAGCGGAAGATTACTGAGCCGAAGTACATAATGCCCCTCACCATGTTCACAATTGGATTCATGAAGTTGACGTATGTGACCACTTTCCAAATACTATGTGGAATCAAAGAGAAATGAGTTTGAAACAAGCCGAAATGGGATCATTTTTCATGCAAGAGCCAACACAAAGACTCTTGCATAATGTAGGCTGAATGCCGAATTCATATTGGGTCCAACAAGATGATGAGGGATGAAAAAAGACATAGAGCCACTCACAAATTGCTTTGGTCAATGTGCCAGCCATATGAGGGGCTAGCAACCAAGAATAGCAGCTGCATGAATTCCAAAATGTATTTCCCTACAATGAACCTGTGTGCTGAATCATAAATAATTCAGCCTACACTCCAACGGACATTTTCCAATTTCCTGCAGATTCCTGCAGACTTTCTATGAAGAATACGGTATAATACTGCTGTTTGAATTTATGCTCCAATTGTGTATACCTAAAGGAATGTACTCATAAACCTTCACAACATGAATCTTAGAATACATGTATGTACCTGGCGCTGGTGTCAACTTTCTCCTTGCTGAGTGTAAAGAGGACTACAAATGTAAGTTGGCAAATTTGTCAAAATGGCCAAAACATTATGCAGCAAGGAAATCACTAAAATAACTTACCTCCAAATATGCTCGTCATAAATGATTGACTTTGCTCCAGATTATCGTCATCGTTATGTTTGTCTCCACCTGTGCCACCTCCACCGGTGATACTGGACGCTGAACCTCTAGAATTTCAATTGTCATGTAAGCCTTTCGTGACATGTAGCAATGATGACATTCAGCGCACCTGCTAGATTTGCTGAATCCTGAACCAGCTGACGAGGAGGAATTATCGGAGCTCATGGAGCTAGAGCGCTTAAGTTCTGTCATGATACCTTCACTCCCTTAGAGTAGGAAGTTTGTTTCGAAACAGTGTCGGAATCTTGATTTAAGACAGGGGCTCAGAGCACATCACTTGAGGCAATATGTAGACATGTATTCAGTAATGATGTGATATATTGTTCAGGTTTCCTATCAGGTGGGTTTGTACAACAAACAGTGACGTGGTGCAATGTCTGCCTAGACTATGCATGCACGCCCTAAATTTCACATTTAGCAACACATCTTTTTCTATATTACGCTGTAACCAACATTACATTCAACGCGATTCGATCTTAAAAAATATAAATCTTAGAGACGTATTTTCTGTTCACTTCGAAACTTTTAAATTCTCCATTTAAATCATGGGCTGCAGTGTTTCATGTGTCAGACGTGACGGCGTCTCTCCGCATAAAGAAGAACAACAAATCACAACTTCAAATCCTCTGGTGAAGCCAATTGTTAAGGGCCTGGGACTTGGCGAAGCTCGAAAATCTAAAGAAGCCTCTCCAGGCGTGATTCAAGTCACTCCTCGAAACATCGAGCTACAGGTGGGTGTGCGAATCGCAAAAAACCTGCCAAATTTATGTGGTCTTAACTCCTTAATTTATACTTCTATTTACTAAGTAGTCTAAGGAGTCTGGAGGTTGGCACAATGATAGTCCAAGAGCTCAAGAGAAATCAAGGCGAGGGAGCGTGGAAAGGCGGAGTATGGACTCATACGGGCGACAGAAGAGCGTTGAAATAAGCGGGAGAAGCTTTGCCCGAAATGCGACTTTGGAACGAGAGAAGGCGACTCCAGCAGGCGCTTTAGAGGAACTCATGAACGGAAACACGAGGTTCATCCTAGGAAAGAGCGATCATCCACATCAAGACTTCCAACGCTTGCAGGTGATTGAGATACGAAAGATTCTAGAATGAGCAAACCGCACCCGAACCAGAGTACGAATCAGAGCACAACGATACGCATTTTCCTGAGTCTGATCCCACATTGCAATATCATATTCTCAACAGGCTATTGCCCCGAAGCAGAAGCCCATGGCTGCAATCCTATCTTGTGCAGACAGCCGTGTACCTCCTGAGATTGTTTTTGATGTTGTGAGTACCATAGGATATACAGAAAGGTAGGTACCTGAGAATGTTAAGTATGCATGAAATTGAATATGAAATAGAGCCCATTATATACACTGTTCAAGAAAGAATGCAAGTATATAGATATAATCTGAAAAATCTCTTCACAATGCACTTTGGGACACAGCAAGTATTCAACTCTCCTTAAAGGCTTTAATGTAAGACAAATGTCATCTGCTTTGTTGATGCACCTCTGCTGCAGGGCTTTGGGGACATCTTTGTGTGCCGCATTGCTGGTAACTTGGCCACCGCCGAGGAGATTGCAAGCTTGGAGTATGCTGTATTGGAACTGGGTGTGAAGGTCATCATGGTCATGGGACATACTAGCTGTGGAGCAGTGAAGGCTGCATTGACAGGTGAATCTTGGGTCCATATTCAGCCACACATTCATGCTAAGAGCATACTCCCTAACTACATGAGGTTGTAATCAGCACAATGAAACAGGATACCCAGGAGCTGATCTTGGAAAGAAACATTGGAAGCAAGGGGGGATGCTGACATAGAATGCTGGTTCAGTATTTAAATGCTCTGTCTAAGGCACTTCTCTGTTTGCAAATTGTTTTCAGGCAAGGCGTTCCCTGGCTTCATTGATACGTTAGTGGATCACTTGGATGTTGCTGTGATGCGAGCTAAGACAAGAAATGCTAAGAGCTATGACGAAGCCATCGCTTTTGACAAAGCTTGCGACTGTGGAAATGCACTAGATCCCAACATGATTGAACAAGTAAGGAACTTGCACTGCCAATCCCATCCTCATGTCTTATCTGATGAACCAAGCTGCTGACGTAGCATGATAATTCTTCAGGTGCATGGTACGTGCTAAGAAGGAGGAATGATGGGTCTTTCAAAATATACCTTGTTCTCAAGAGGAGGATACATTTTTAGAAACCGTGCTAACATTATGTTGTGCACTTCACTACAGGTTATCCGAGAGAATGCGTTGTACCAGATCACTCGATGCAAGCGCAGCACAATCATTCTTGAGGCTATGACAAAGGGTAACCTCATCCTTGTGCCTGCTGTGTACGACATCAGGACTGGGGAGGTTCTGGTGATTGAGGATGAAGAATGACGAACATATGTATAAGCATTATTCCTGAGGGCTGAAATATGACTTGGTGACAGCACGTTGACCACCAAGTGTTCCTCCTAAGCTTCCTTTGCTGCTCAGAGTCTCTGATAGAAACACAACTGTGGCTGAGTGCTGTATGTGATGAAGTGCTCAATAAGACCTTGCCTAAAAGTCTCTCAGTCACCTTGATATTCTAACAGCTGCTGTGACTGTATGATGTTGCTTGGGACTCAGGTGAGCGTATGACACAAAAAACATTACGTCGGTTATGAGTTTATCCATTACTAGTTTTGTTCTAAGATAATTGTCAAATGCAAGTGAAGAAATTTTTGCCTAGAAGTCCCCAGGCTTTTTTTTGACTCTGAACTAGTTGTGCCTTTATCTGTTGTAATGTTGAACTAAGCCTTGATTCAAAAGCCTGGTCCTTTTTGAGTAAAATTTGTTTGATTATGATTCATGTTTTGTGCTCCTGCGTGAATTCGATTTTGCATTAAATATGTAGGCCTGAGCTTATGTTGAGGTATTGCATCATTGAGTTGTAAAGCAGTTGTCAAGAGCTGCTCAAATATAATTATGCAACTTTGTTCTGTCTGCAACAATTTAGTGCTTAAAGCATCTTAGTCTTGTAAAACCGGGATGAACAAGGAGTACATCTACATGTGGTATTTGTAAAATAGGTGTGAAGAAAGGCTCATTGTCCTCTTATCTTCTACCTGGACCGGGCGGCGGGTCCATGAACCTGCCACCCTGCCCCGGAGGAGGCCCAGGAAAAGGTCGCTTGAAAGGTCCCCCCCTCCCCCCTCGCCCTCCCCTAAATCCACCTCCCATGGGCATGCCCCCACCCTCCTTCCGTCCCATGAAGTCCATGCGAGAGGGCGGCTCACCCTTCAGCTCTGCTGCCTCCCTCCTCAAAGCAAACACCTCCCGCTGCAGCTCCTCCGCCTCCTCATCCAGCATACAGCAGTGGTCCTCCAGCTCAAGACAACTCGTCCGCATCTCAGCAGCAAAGTCCTTAGCAATGGCAAGCTGTGCCTCCAATTGATGGACTTTCCCCTCAGCTAGCTCACGGCCCATCTCCTCATTCTCATCAGCCAAGGCTCGACACTTCGACATTAGCTGCCGACCAATTTTCCTGCAACAAGAAGTGCTTTGATGATGAATCCATGGTGATAGCAATGAATCAGCGATTAGCAATATTTTCTGAACTAGTGTGCTTCGTAATGCATACATGATACAGCACTATACAGCTTCATACTCAAACTCCTACATGCTCTGTGGACAAGCACAGCCAGCAACACCACCTACTTACCCTTCTTGTGTGAAGCTAGCTGCTGCCAACTCCTCCTTCACATGCTTAAGTTCTTTCTGTGCAGCCTCCAGTTCAGACTTCATCCTGTTAAATTCTTTATTGAGTGCGGGATCTAGAAGCAACTGCTTCAGTTGTACCACATTAGGGTCTGCAGCAGCCCAGGCAACATTCAGCTCTCGTCTCAGCTCCACTGCCTGGTGTGAATAAGTGTGTTTGGTGATGAGATCATAACATGACACAGGGTGAGAGGGTGTGAAGGAGTGGGTGTAGTGATGAGGTCACGACACATAATCAGGAGAGAAAGTGATTGAGGATAGGAGGGGATGACACAGCATGCAAGTTTGTGCAGCTGTGGAATAATTGCTGAAGCTAAGGGCTACAATATACGAGGAAATCTCATAAAATGGAAGGTAACACAATGCAGGACCATGCCTTCAAAAATCTCGAACCTTCTTCACCATGACATGTGTAGGGACAGAAGCACTGATGCTGCATCTGAAGTAGATTCAGTCATAACTCATAACACACCTCCAAGTTTCGCTCAGCCAATTGTATCTGTAAAGCTGCTTCTCTACGCCGAAGGGTTTTTACTTCTTCCTGCCTCAACAAGTTCAGCATTGTTCAGGAAACCAGTAGATCCCTTGTCATCAATCTTATTATTTCTCAAAAAATTCTAGATTTTTTGTTAGAATCTTCAATCTATTCCACACCTGCAAAGCTTGCTCTGAAGCTCTTGTACGTTGTACAGCTTCCTGAACAGACTGAGTGTCTGGCTCTCTCGATGCTCCTGCAGAGAATCCACACAGGGTGGCAATGTCACGAAATGCTGTGCGCCAACGATCAGCAGCAACCAAGCTCTCCATTAGCTTTTTCTGCATACACAAAGAGGTTGCTGCATTGAAATATTGTGTTTGGAAGCCCTTCTCCATTTAGCTGCTTGGGAAATTGTGTGTTAATGTTCATATCTAGTTATCAAGGGTATACATTTATTTGTGTATGCTCTTGAATCTGGTCAGTCGATCTATCTGTGACAAACCTACTTGCAACTCCCTGACTTTCCCATCTCCATCTTGGCTCCTGCAGGTATCATTATATTACTGGATATTTTGAGCAGCTGCCTTGCATTTTTCGGCACCTGTGATCCCTATATCCCATTTTCATCACCTAGACATCAATAGCTCCTCACCTTGACTGCTGCTCCAAGCCCTCTACTCTTAGACGGTTAGTGGTAAACTGCAGGCCATGGTAGTGGCATGGAAATGTGAAGGCAAAAAGTAGGTATACATTTTTATTGTGTGAAGGCTGATCCTACCTGATCCTCCATGTACCCGTCCTCATTCTCCTCATCCCCAAGCTCCTGTTTTATGTCATCCTGATACATTTCTGCGCCACCAATATCCCCATAAAGATCGTCATCCTGTATCACACGCGGACACTGTTAAGTACAAAATGGATGGAATCGACATTCTGATGCTTTTACCTCCATGATAATGTCAAAATTGCAAATTTGTTTCCTGTCATTCACTCGTCCTTTTTTAGTGTGGAAGGTGTGGAATGTTTTGATAAGCAAAGCAGCGAGGAGATGGCAAACTAAACTTTCTTCAGGATGAGTGCTGCTGAAGTTGTACCGGCTCTCTACCAGGGGGTGGACAAAACTTCAGTCTCATACAAATTGTTGTCGAGTATGGGCTGGAAGGAAGGAGAAGGACTGGTGAGGCCTGCAACTTCTATATATTTTATATGTTTAGCAAGACATTAGAAATATTGAATACAAGGAGCCGACAAGGTGCCCTGTGCTCATGCTACTGTCATAGGGAGCAAAGGGACAGGGAATTACGGAACACGTTAAAGTCAAAAAGAAATTTGACGCTCAAGGTGTAGGCGCAGTGAGTACCTAACTTTTAAGCCTACTAAGACTGTGTACCTACCTACTCTGATTGGGATATTTTTAAACCAGAGAAGTTTTCAAATTACCAGGCAGAACAAGAGAATCGACAGAGGGACTGGACTACAGGAATGCTGCAGTTTGATTCCATTTTGTCAAACTTGAAGGAAATCACAGCCCGCCATGACTCTGATAGTGACAGCGATGAGAGACCTGAGGTGGGCCTGCTGAACCCTTTGATATGATCTGTACATGATCAACTGGAAAAGCCTGAACTTGCGGCTTTGGCCATTTTAATGAATGAAAGGTCTTCAATCAATGTATGTGATCATTCGCCCTAGGTGCCGAAGCCTGCAATAAAAAAAACTAAGAAAAAGAAGAAGACCACCCATGAGGAGCCCAAGGCTTCTAAGAAGAGTAAATTTAAGCGCAAGAAACAGTCCAGCAGCAGTGCGGAGAGTGATGCAGATGTAGAGAGGGTGGACAAGGAGAAGAGCAGTGGCAAGAGAAATTCAAGTGCAGCCAAAGCTGCGACACATGTTGGGAGGTAGACTGAATTGTCGGGAGGTAGACTGATATTGTCCTCTGGAGCATTATCATGCATAGATATTGATGATATTGAGGTTTTGGGGGTTCTGCAACGCAATTTAAATTTAAATACTGCCTCAAAAAGTTTAACCTTTTGGTTACTGCCTATCATTCTGTCCTATGTAGGTACCATAAGCGTGAAAATGCAAAGCGGGTACGAGGTTACTCTTCAGGAGACTTAGCTGCTATCTTGGGTGCTTCATCCGTCAGTGACGACAAGGTGCAGGCCATGGACTATGTACCAGCAACAGCACAGGAGATCAGAGCTGTTCACACCCAGGAGGACTCTGATGCCTCGTCTGCAGGCCATGTCTCTGGCTCTGATGCAGATGACGAAGCAACAGACTTTGCTTCTAGTAGCCGGAACAAGGATCCTGTTGATCAGATAACCAAGAGCTGGTGGTCTGGTGTCTTTGTAAGGGCTGGGCGAGTGGGAAGCTCTAAACGTGAGCTACACAAGCGGAAACCCGGCAGGGTTGTGGAGTCTGATGATGCAAGGCAGAAGGCAGCAGGGTTCAATGAGCATGATCAAGAAAACCTGTACACTCAGGTATGACTCATTTTTCCGTTTGTCATGTTGCAGACCATGTCTTTTAAGTACTCTGAGAAGCACCTAAGCCGCATTTCAGATATTGTACTCTTGAACATGATGCCTTGGAGGTGTTAAATTGGACCAATATGAGAATACTGTTCTGCAGGTTCATCAGGGGGCAACTCAGGGTAAACAGGGTTTAGGACGAGCAGATGCACCGAAGAAAGTGGCAGGTGCCCGCTGGGCAGGTACCAAAACGAAACTGGGAAGTGATAGTGAGCATGAAGAATGGAAAGATAGACTAAATGACAGGGAGGACAGTAGCAATAAAGAATCCGAGCTGGAGGATGCTGTTAATGATGAGGCTGTGGTAGTGTATGCTTCAAAGAAAGAAGTAGCAGATGGACAGCTTGGATGCAGAAAAGTGCTGATTGGAGGTGTAAGTAAAGAGGGTGATCAGGACAAAAACAGGAAGCCTGTTAGTAAGGTGTCAGGAGAGAGCAGTGCTGGGAAGGTGCATTGGAAGAAAATAGCAAGAAGAGTGCTGAAGGAGGCACCCAAGAGGAAAATGAAGGCTCGGTTGTTGCATATGCGAGTCCTAGAAGCTGCGGGATTAGATGCATGTGGGAGGAAAGATGAGAAGAATTCAGAGAAGATTCTCATAAAACGGTTGCACTCTTTCCCAGACCTATTTGAAGTAACGGAGAAGTTCGTGCGCCTTTTGTGAGTGTACAATGTAGGTGTTTTTTTCTATGAAGTATCATGCACAACTTGCTCTTCAACATGCAATTGATCAGGCGTCCTTCTGGTGCTGTATCACACTTTTGACATGAGAGAAAGTTGTCACTAGAATTTACATTTGAATTCATCAAACGACTTATCCACTACCTCAATGCAAAGGAGTCCATGATGTGCATATGTAAACATGACAGACCACAAATCTCTTCAAAGGCCTGCTAAGCCCACATGCGTAGTGGCAAGGCAAAACATATTTTGTGATCTCTTTTTATATATCTTCAAATTAAAAAAATTTACTTTCCAGTCACTACTCAAATTACGGCCTTATCTACAGGAATGAAAAATTGCTCAATGAAAGCTTTCTGCAGGCATTCCTCCAATACAGGAGATCATGCGGATACGCCATGTTCAGCAATGAAATGCTCTGCTTGCAGGGCAGCCATGCAGCCAGTGCCAGCAGCAGTGATGGCTTGCCGCCACTTTTTGTCCTGGACATCTCCACAAGCAAACACACCTGCATGGCACTCATAGCTTCAAGAGACCTGTTTTCTTCACTGTTAAAAAAAGGCAATATGAGGAGTAACGAAAAACTTTGATGAGTAATAAGATACAATCTGAATTCAAACATAGCACTACATGTTATGAGTACAAGCATCTCTTACCAGGAATGTTAGTAGTAGTGAACCCAGGTGTGGTCTTAATGTAACCATCCTCATCCAGATCCAATTGACCATCCAAGAACTTTGAGGCAGGCTCATGGCCGATGGCAAAGAACAAGCCATTGACCTACGAATGGAGCAGCAGATGGCACAGGATAATGAACACAAAAAGTGATGATATAATCAATCCTAATGGAAGAGGCTGTAGAGACATGCATATGCAATCTTTCTCCATGCATACGAAATGGGAAACCTCAGCAGTGCTATCAATTACAAGTTGAAGATGAGGTATAAATGAGGTAAACTAAGTAATGCTAACAAGTGTTCATCACACAGCTTTCACTAAATTAATAACATCTGTGCCAGTTTTACACCTAATCTTCCTCTTTAAATTACCTCAAGATCAGTGATATCTCCTGTCTTCAGATTCTTAACTTTCACGCCACCCAGCAGTCCCTTCTCATTCCCATAAGCCTCATGAACAACACTGTCCCAAACAAATTCTATTTTGGGATTCTCCCTGGCTCTCTGCTGCATGATCTTTGATGCACGAAGAGTGTCACGACGATGGATGATGTACACCTTGGAGCCATATTTGGTCAAGAAATGAGCCTCCTCCTGTTTTTCATGAGCATAGCAACTATATTAAGGATTTTATTTGTTTACTTCCATGCCCTTCGTGCCAAACTGGACATCAATTTTAGAAAGAGTTCAATTTCGATAAGGAGGTCACAGAGAGATGATGCCCAGAATGTTTGCATTTCTAATTGTGGTGTGCATGAATGCAACTTTAAGCATAAGAACTCCTGAACTTTTTCTCCTCACCATAGCGGTGTCACCACCTCCAATCACTGCAATAGGCTTCTTTCTGAAAATTGGAGCTGCTCCATCACAGACAGCACATGCAGATATGCCTTTGTTCCAGAAGCCGTTTTCTTCACCACTACCAGTGAACTCTAGGCGCTTCGCTACAGCACCAGTGGCCACAATAACCGTCTCTGCTATCACCTCCTTTTCACTCGTCCATAGTTTGAATGGTCGTTTGCTTAGGTCCATTTTTGTCACGGTCTCAGTGAAAATCTTTGTCCCAAACTTGTGTGATTGCTTACGCATGTTCTCTACTAATTCCGTCCCTAAAATACCATCTGGAAATCCCGGAAAGTTCTCAACATCTGTTGTCGTTGTAAGTTGTCCACCTGCAGCGATGCCGTTCGCTAAAAATCCTTCGAACAGGATGGGTTCAAGCTCTGCACGTGCGGCATAAATTGCCGCTGTATGTGCAGCTGGACCAGATCCTATGATGCAGACTTTGGTGCTCAACTTCTCAGCCATTGTATTGAGGGATCGTTCAGTAATCAAAGGCTCAGAAACTGCTGAGTATACAGAGGCAAATTGATGAAAAAAGTTAGATTTGATGAGCTTACGAATCATACATGTATGGTTGCAAAAAAGTGCGTAAATAAGGTGTAACAGTATGGCCACGTAATTTACACAAATTATGTGGACCTAGAGCACATGGCATACACACGCCTTTCCTAACTAAACTTCTACCCACCTTCTCACCTTCAAAACATTTGGAACATTCTTGTAGTGACCAAGTTCTAACAACCTACCTGACTAACACCATGCACGAGAAAGATGCAGATTATAATTCCTTGCGAGCTATTATGCATATGTTTATGATCTTTGCTGCCAACTATCTTTATGAAGGAACCTACCCACATGAGGATCAACCAAACTTGGGTCGTCCTACTGGTAGATCATATTCCATATTAATCACAGCTGTTAAGCAGCTGCTGAACAGCTGTGCGAAAATACTTTTTGCATTGAACATCGTGTCATGTGGCGTATGTCATTGTAGTGCTATCAACCTTTTTGTACTCTCACCTTCCTTAGTTTCCATGCCTAACCTTGAACTTAGAACTGCATGCCGTCGTACAAATTTATGTACTTTACCCTTATACCTTAAAGCTGGACGTGCATATGTGCTCCTACATGAACTTTAGCCCCTTACATGTGATGAGACTTTGTCGGCCTAGCACAAATTGGCTTCTTATCTACTCAGAGTAAATACTGTCGTAATGATACTTGTCATAAACATCCCGTTATATGAGCTCATTTTTTTCCTCCTCTAACAATATATCCTACGCCATGTTCTATGGTAGGAACTATTTGTATGCATGTATCACAACGTTATGGATATTCATAATGGCATGTATTTAAAAGGTTCATGAGGGCTGTTTTTGATGAAGGATAGGATTTCTTGATGCTTATTCTATTGATGCTCGTTGGTTTGCGGGCACGGGTCTGTATGCACCCATACGATAGTGCAGCTGTAGCAACAGACTGTAAACAAACAAACAAACAAAAGAATTGATTGGATACAATTACTGTTCCCAGTCATTCTATTAAGAGCTGAACAATATCAACGCGACATACTTGAGCCTCAGGAGGAGCAAAAAGGCTTAATGGAGGTAAGAGGTATGAGGCCATGAGCTGCGAGAGATCATGGCTGAGGACAGTAGATGAATCTGTGTAAGTACACACGACCTGCACACACATGTGGCCAGGAAGTCAGGAAATAGTGCTTATATGTTTGACTGAGCATAACAAACATCCAATTTAACCAGGTTATAATGACGACGTTGTTAAGAGATGCATAGTACAGTAAAAATAGGGTATCATTTGAAATCCCTGCAGCAAAAGCAGATCTCTCATGAGGTACCTTCCGCATAAGGGCTAAGATGGCTTCAAGAGTGTTGAGCTCAATTGGATTCAGCATATCTCCCATAAAGAGCTCAGGAATAGCATGTGGCACAGGTACCTATCAGGGATACCAGAGAAGAATTGGCAAATTTGAACATTATCCAGAATATGTGAAGCAAGCCCTCGGTGTAAGATTAGAGTCTTCCAGTGGTAAGCTGCCCCCACTCATCAATTCGCATACCTGCCCAGCTTCAATAGCAGCACTGATCAGGGCAACAGCAGGAGCAGGTAAAAGAGGTTGCGGTAGCTCCCCAAGGAAAAGCATCAGCAGGGAAGCCAGGTCATGAGCAGGTGCATCCTTCAGTAATTATCATGCAAACAATTATAAGGATATTGGAAATAATACATAACATGATCAATAAATAATCACAACACAACTACTAAAGACCTAAGCTTTTAAATACCAGGTTTAACTCGACGATTAAGTCACAAGACAGATGCAGGAGATGGCAATGACAACGTCTGTCATGTGAGCATCTCAGCCTTTTTTTCTTCTTCCCTCTTGGTTGCAATGAGCACCTACCTCAGGTAGGCAGACTCCAACCTCCAAGGATGCTATGAGAGGTCTAAGGGCTTGCAGTAGCCCACGTTGAGTAGATCTAGAAAGGCCACTTGGCAGGTTAGTAAAGGCATCACCTGAGACAGGCTCTGATTTGCTGAGAACCACCTTCACGCTGTTTAAGAAGAGGTCAGGAGGTGCGAGGGTATCATCTACCTTCTTACTCAGTGCTTGAATCAGTCTGGCCACAGGGAGTGGGACCTGCGTATCTGGTTCCAGGCCCCCAGCTATGACATGTAAGGGCAAGCCCAACCAGTTGCTACGTGTGTATGTACCAGTTAGAGACAAGAATAGGTCGCTGCCATCTTCCACCTAAAATATCATTGGAGAGAGAGCATGTTGCAATACAGTGAGAGAGCATGTCGCAATACTGTGGCCTGAATTGTCGATAAGCTGAAAAACATGTTGACACAACATTCATTTACTCGCACCCTAGCTCTCCATATGTGGACGTTGTTGAGGAACTCATTCTTATTCCTACGCTTGCTGTCTCACCCTGAGAATGAGGATTGAGTCCAGGAAGTCATTTGCTGCTTGAGCTAGGTCCTGTGCAGAACCTGAAGGACCTCCCTCCACGCAAACAACCAGCTTGATTACACAACTTCCACCTGTAAATGACAATGTAAACCTGCTCATGATCACCTGCTGGCACAAGTTAAACCTGCTTATGATCACCTGCTGGCACAAGTTAAACCTGCTCATGATCACCTGCTGGCACAAGTTAAACCTGCTCATGATCACCTGCTGGCACAAGTTAAACCTGCTCATGATCACCTGCTGGCACAAGTTAAACCTGCTTATGATCACCTGCTGGCACAAGTTAAACCTGCTCATGATCACCTGCTGGCACAAGTTAAACCTGCTCATGATCACCTGCTGGCACAAGTTAAACCTGCTCATGAT
>BEGY01000002.1:531280-945734 GCA_002335675.1 Chlamydomonas eustigma | reverse complement strand
TGCTTATGATCACCTGCTGGACACAAGTTAAACCTGCTCATGATCACCTGCTGGCACAAGTTAAACCTGCTCATGATCACCTGCTGGCACAAGTTAAACCTGCTCATGATCACCTGCTGGCACAAGTTAAACCTGCTTATGATCACCTGCTGGCACAAGTTAAACCTGCTTATGATCACCTGCTGGCACAAGTTAAACCTGCTCATGATCACCTGCTGGCACAAGTTAAACCTGCTCATGATCACCTGCTGGCACAAGTTAAACCTGCTTATGATCACCTGCTGGCACAATGCCCTCAGAGGGGTTTGCAGTGACCCAGGCTGGCAGGCCACTTGAGGACTCCGCAGTGTCTTCATAGGATCGAGGTGGAGGGATAAAGTGGAACACACCGTCGACCTACAATCAAGTTATGAGATTCCTGGATAATGAATTTGCCAGCCTCAAGATAAATCCTGGAGAATGCATTGGCCTGCCTCAAGAGCTCAGTTAAAATTGATGTGGCTGGTATGACTGTCATTTTGGAACATTATTATACTTAATCATCTTACAGAGCTCTACGTTGTTTTAACTTATTATTTAATAGGGCAACATATCATTATGGCCTATCATCTTACAGGACCACTGTTACTCAGGCTGACTTCGAACTCTTTCTCTTCCCCGTATTGCACCGTCCCAATATTGACAACATTTGGTGCCAATGAGGGTCTACAAGAGGATCATGTGGTAAAAGTCCGCCTCAAGAATGGATTACAGAATGTTATGTTCAAATGTGATCATCTTCTATAATGAACAACCCTGGAGGAGAACACTGGACCTACTCTCAGTGATCAGTACAGACACAAACTGTATCATCACACCTAGGCCTCATGGACGCTTGCAGAATTTCAGCCTTGCGTGCTGCATCGTCCAGTAGTTCATTAATCTTCCGCCTCTTGTACTGCTTGGCTTTGAGGGAGAACATGCTCATCACCTGCAGATTGCAAGGCATCTCACCTTCATGACATTTGAATTCAAATAGCATGCTGTGGCCCTGAGAACTATCACCATGATAAGAAAGGCACACAAGCCCCTCTAAGAAGAGGCTTGCAAAGTGCTTACAACTGAGCAACCTTACCCTACGGGCAATACAAAGTATGGAATCCCTTTACCTTTCAAACAAACTAACATGGTATCCCCTTACCAGTAAAACAAACTAAGACAGTGTTCCCTTACTTTTGAACCAAACTAAGATGGTATCCCCTTCCTAGTAAAACAAACTAAGATGGTATCCCCTCACTGGTTTATGATCACTGATCACCAACTCTCCACGACTGTAAGAGAGCTGAGTCAAGTGTTGATGGTGGGTACTGCTGGAACGGAACAATATCCTGTCGCACCAGGCGGGTGTGCGCCTCTTCTGAACCTCACCTGTTTGTGTCACAGCCATTACAGTAGTATTTCAGTCATTACAGCATGTCAGTTTGAGAGTGGCTGCAAGGAGCAGATTGAGAGGGATAATTGCAAAAAAATGCAGACAGAGAAGTACTTAAGTTTGTACTAATGTGTTTCATCAACTTGTACGTATTTACATGCATTGACTTGAGATTCATACCTGCTTCCCCATCCTCTTCGGCACCCTCTTCTGACTGCAAAGCTGACGCAGTGGACGCCTCAGTCTTTTCTCTATCACCAAGGTATGTGTGAGAACCCACTTTGAATTTGAATGTTGGAAGGAAGGTTATGTCCCCCTCCTTCCAGCCCTTTCATGGGCAAAAGGATGAGTCACAAGGAAACATGATAACATCATATTGTGGAAGCACATTGATTGACCAACATCTTCTTCTTCAACAAGAGACATGTTTCATGAAAGTTTTTAAACTAATCAATCAACAAAAAATTGATAATGACTAACAGAATTCTGGATCATTTTATTTTACCCTTTTAAAGCCCAATATTGTACATGCACAAGATTCCTATGCCCTTACAACAAATGCACGTGGACTGGAACATTCCAGGAGCAATTCTCACTTTAAATACTCGGTTGGCTGCACGCTCTCTATTCAGCTGATCATATTCCAGTAACTGCTTCACCTGACCACTCCGTACAAGCCTCCTTACTTCATCGTCAGGCATCTTGATCCTGTAATTTAAATCGCCCAACCATATCGCTTCTTCATGATCTTGAATACTTTTCTTGCCACCCCAGTGACCATGACCCAAAGCAGCCACTATTCATGTTGGAAATTATGCAGACATCAGGCTTAGTGTGTGTGCTTCGCCTTGCCATGTTAATGAAGCCTGTACTTTAAAACTCGAATTTGACAAGGAATTGCATTTAAGAACAAGATCTATATGACGCACTCACCCATCTTCATGGCAGCTGCTGAGTTCATGGTTTGTTCATACTGAGAAGCTGTGTAAAAGTCACATCTCTGCAATACATCCAGAGCATCTGCATTCCTCTTAGCCTCGTCACCATCCTGGCACAAACCGCAGCAAAAGCTTTAGGCATTCTAGCTCCTTAATGCAAATGCTTTGATGGAGGAAGAGGAGAAGTCAAAAGTGAAAACACAGAGCAGCTCATTGGAACATTGAACTCTCGCATCAGTGTTCTAGCGTGGAGCCTGACCTTGTCTCCACTTGACAGGTGTGCGTTGACAAAGCAGATGGGTGTATCATAGATATATAGCCTGGCACATACAGCTCCTGGACAACAAGTGTAATACAGCTTCTGGACAACTAGTTTATAATTTAAATACAGCTACGGGACGACAAGGTCATAATTTAAATACAGCTACTGGACAACAAGGTTATAATTTAAATACAGCTACGGGACGACAAGGTCATAATTTAAATACAGCTACTGGACAACAAGGTCATAATTGAAATACAGCTACGGGACGACAATGTCATAATTTAAATACAGCTACGGGACAACAAGGTCATAATTCAAATACAGCTCCTGGACAACTAGTTTATAATTCAAATACAGCTACGGGACGACAAGGTCATAATTTAAATACAGCTACTGGACAACAAGGTTATAAGTCAAATACAGCTACGGGACGACAAGGTCATAATTTAAATACAGCTACTGGACAACAAGGTCATAATTTAAATACAGCTACGGGACGACAAGGTCATAATTTAAATACAGCTACGGGACAACAAGGTCATAATTCAAACACAGCTCTTGGACAACAAGCCCATAACAAAACATCCCCAACATTACTCAGCAGCATTCCCAAACCCCAACACATGTGCAGCAAACTGCCTATTGGAGCAAATACTCACACTTCTCAAATCTCACGCAAATCATTCTGAGTAAGAGAATCAAAACGCCTCTAACCTTTGTTACCCAGATAACCTCCAAACCCTGTTGTCACCACAGCTGTCTGAACTCCCTTGACTTGAGGCAGCAAGGATTTCTGGACCCACACAGTAAGGTATAAACCAACCAGCTGCTTGCACGCAACTTGGAAGTATAAACCCTCATTTCCGTCCCCTGATAATCAAGAAAATTGTGGATACGTTGTGTGTGAACACAAAAAATAAGGCCTTTGATCAGCAGCATGCTCTCATTTGTCAGAAATGAAAAAATTGTCAATTCTTGTCCTCTAACCGGTTTCCTGGTCAATGTGAGGAGCAGCGTGAGGCACTAGCAGAACCTTGCTTGCACATTGAGCATTAGAAATGATACCATGATTAAACAATGTTCTTCATCCAAACTCCTCGTTGAGATGTGAGCTATCATGAACATAAAGTCAATGACATATGCGCTATCCTTCTTGGAAATAAAGCAGTAGGCCTGAAATGTTGAGTATGAGATGAGACCAAATGTTGAGCACTCTCTATTATAATGTAAATGACATACTGGTATTCCGTGGAAGAAAGACAGCATCATATCCTGATGTTGCAGCCTTAACATATCATGAACTGTTTGCAAGTACCTGTCAATGCATCAATCCCTTTGATGGAGCTGGAGGGGTCCGGGCCTGCCCTTTGTGATACATGCTGACCCAGTGGAAGGAGAGAGCCTGACCACTGGGACTCCATGTTGTCAGTTATAACCCCTGCTGCCTCATTGTTGGTGGCCACTGACTGCCCTGCTCTCCTCTCCCTTTGAGCCCCATACTGCATGTCCGCCCTTCGGAAATGGACAGAGAAGTGGATATACTGAGACATCAACAAGATGACCAGATCAAGAGTTTAAATGACTAGAGGGATTGGTGGCTCATGAAGGGTTTAGGGTTATGTCTTTTCTACATCACACAATGTTATCACTAAGCTTGTTTAACCCCAGGCTTCAGTAACATTCTCAGCTATGGGTAACAGCACTCTCTCACCAAGCTCCACCATTGAGTTCAGCTGCAATGGCTTTATCCCAGGCCATGATATTGGTCTGAGCTGAGCCTTGAAGAGGAGACACATGAAAAGGAGCTCTCAACCCACTTTGCACAGTGAGCGTTTACAATGAAAGCACGCATTTGTTAGGGTTCAAGATATGGTCTACAGGCAAGCACTGGCGCTTACCAACAAACACATTGCTAGCGGACAAGCACTGGTGCTTACCAACAAACACATTGCTAGCGGACAAGGGCACCACCTCCTGGAAACCTAAGACCACCACTCCAGGTCGAGGGGATGATGAGGACAGTTTGGACCCAAACCATTCTTTCAGGGAAAGATCCTCAGGTGGCTTTTTACCATTGACATTAAAGGACCCCACCTTCAGAGTTCGAAGACGGCCAATTGCATTGACAAAGCATGTGACTCAGAATTATGGCCCTTGTCATGAATGTGACAGCAGTGAGAGTCAACATTTATGCTGGCCAAACTGCATCATTAGAGTTGAAGTCGTGCGCGCTTATCATAGCAGTATTTTAAATCAAGTCTCTGAGTTCTGACATTGTTGCCATGAAACAAGCAAGCTCACCAAGATGCTAACATTGTGGGAGTCTAAGTATACATGTGTATCACTCTGGAAGAATATTTTGCGCACAAGGCTACTTCTGACATTTCTGATGAGGAATTGTAGCGTTGGATCTGAAATCTCCGCAGAAGAATCTGTCTCAAAGACATCAGTCAATGTGAGTTATGTCTTTAACTGACTGGTCAGAACACGAAAGATAACTGTAAGAATTCTCCCACAATGTGCATACCCACCTTTCTGACTTTGTGACGCAGTCCTTTCAGGGGGGCCTGGGACCTAGAAATCATAGTAGTTAAGTTTAATTTCTTAATTATGAATCTCTGTTATAGAAAAACAAAAAATAACTAAGCAATAAGTGCCTACTCACAGTGAGTACATTCTTAGATGATGCGATGGGCTTTAACTTTGCCCATAACGCCTGCATATTTCAAAATATCTTGTATTGTGCAGATTTTCAATGCCACGATTTCGGAGCATGATGGGGTATAAGAACGAAGAATGAAGAACGTAGAACCCCCTACGGGACACTTTGTTTAAGAACAGCGCCGGTTTCTTTGTCATACCTTTTAGTCTGGATCGAAACATGCATGCATGCGTCTGGAACATGTCTCTTAAATATATTGTTACGCAAACTGTTCTCTGGCATTCATGCCTGGAACTTTTCGTTAAAAGTAGCCTCCCATCCCTTTCACACTCGTAGGTTTATGCTTTTGCTGCATTTTTTAAGCTGTAGCATCCTTTAAGCCTCATTGTCTCTGTTCTTTACAGTCTATTAGAACTATTGAGCAAATTTCTCTCTCCGAGTGTGTATATGGCTTTGCAGCATGAATTTTAAGCTAACACTTACAGGTATTCTCCACAACACACTAACAAAAGAGGTGAAGGCAAATTCAAAAATGATCAAAAAATATTAAATGCTGCACGCTTCTCCAAAAGATGATTGTTCATTATTATAATGTCATAAGAAGCCATGCCAACAAATAAGATTAATCAGAGGAATCCAATTACGATTCCTCAGAGCATATGTTTAACAATAAAAGTACGGTGTCATGAAATGTCAAAGTTTGTAAACCCTGTGAGTCAAAATTGGCAGTATGTATTGCCCCACTGTTGACACTCTCACGCGAACTGGTGAATATCCGATGGGGAAGAATATATTAAATGCACCTTGCTATCCCGTCCCTGAAAAGTAATCATACAAATTGATGGCAGTGTCCCGCCGGGGCTGCATGAGGTCCACCTCTTCAGCGGTCCGCATGAGAACAAAGCGATCAATGATGCTCTGAAAGGACATTGAGAAATTTAAGGAATCTTAAAAACAGAGTTAAAGACAGAGAGAAGGAGCAGATAGTGCATGCTCACTGTGATATTAAATTTCTAGTAAGGGTGGAGGTTTGGGCAAAATAGAGTTGGACGATCACAGGAACAAAAGGTACCTATAAGGTTTGATGAGGCACACTACCAAAACCTTGGCCAATCATGCAGCATTGATGTAAGAAGCTTTCGCAGTTCTCACTTGAAGCCTGTGAGTAGTTTCTCTCCGCAGGTCAGCAATAAATAGAGCAGCAGCATTACTCTCTCGCTGCTGCGCAGGTAACCTGCTCATCTCGTGCTGTTGCCCATGGTCAGGGTTTGGACCAGCCATTTGCATGTTTTGCTGATAACTCGTGGTCATAGCCCTCTGCTCCTGATTGCTGCAATATCCTAGCAACTCAATAATGGCGTCATGGATTTGGTGCCAGGTTCCAGAGAACAAAAATTTACTTAACAGCAACACATCATCCAAGCCTTGGTCTGGATGTTCAGCTGGATGTGCACCTAGCCATCAGAAAGCAGTATCTACATTTAGAAGGTAAAATCATAGGAACGACTAGGAAGTTTTTCCATGCTGAAGGATGTGCATGACACTTTCTCATCTGTGCAATGAGAGTAAGGTATGTGTTTGGTACAAGTATGCAGGGTCTCACTAGTTACGAGGACCAATGCAGGGATGCCCGGCATCTTGTGAGCACAGTCTAGGAGGTTGGGACTGCTTCTAGTGCTGGAGGTATCAATGATGATGCTCTTGAAGTGAAACTGACATAATGAAGGAGCCTCCGCTTCAAAGGCTTTGCAGCTCATAAGAACGACTCTAGTCAGGGGTTCCTCCTGACGACCTGTCCAATCCAATCAACAATGTTGCTTCATTACATTGAAAATAAAGATACTGATAAGAAATCCAAGGTGGGCTAACGTTTATCCCTGCTGTCTGAGTCCCTGATCCCATCAACAAAAGTGTGAATAGACATCCAGGAATATTTACCTTGGCTACAGCAAATCAAAGGAAGCATGTCCCTGCTCCCGGAATCTATAGCGTACATGTGAACTAATAGCCCTTGTGGTAGAAGCCGGTGAAGTTCTGCGCTCCAACTGCTCAGAGCAGTACTAGGTGCAACGATCAAGAAGGGTCCTCCTATACCCTTGGTTTTTAACAGGGCCAGGAAACCTACCACTTGAACCTGCAACCATCCATGAGAGAGGAGGCTCATAAGTCATACTCCTCAGTCATTCTATTTGCCTTCCAGGGCTCAGAAAAGAGCGGATGACATACAGTATGGGACAAGACCATGGTGTCATCAACAATATTAAAATTCGAAAAAGCTGTACCTGACGATCTTTGAGCAGTTCATCTGACATGATACTATTCAGGCCACTCTTGTACATATGCCAAAGCCACTTGACACCTTCCAGTTGATGGCTGCGCAGCTCACCAGTAAGTGAGGGCAACAAATCCTGAAATTTTCAATCAAAGAGTTGCCTTCACGTAATGATTAAGAGTAACAGTGTTGTTAATAGTCAAGAGCACAAAACACAGCTAGAAATGCTGAAGAGAAAAAACACACAATGCTGATGCCCTAATTTTAGACCTGAGTGGGTGTCCTTGGCGCTGGGAGATGAGTCGCAGAAAAACTATGCTCTGGTGGCCAAATGTGTGGGGAGTTTCTTTTTCTCTTTCGTTGTTCGATTGCTGAATTAAGACAACTTGAAGGGGCCCTTGACAGTTTTTGAGCTTGGTTGCTGTCACTTGGTAGCCCGAACCCAGATAAGAGTGTGTTCACAGCGTCACATGTTTGATTCAAGATTTCAACCATGTTTTGTTTGATTTGTCTCTGCAAGTTTTTTAATGGTTTTCATTGCAAAGCTTAATAGAGAAACTGCAAATGTTCTCACCATATCTCTCCCAGAGCATTGCATAATTGATTTTTGTAGGTAAATTTATCAAGAGGTTCTTCAGAGTTGAGAGGACGTGCGAGGAGGGAATCAAGAATGGCGGGAAAATGACACTCTCTGTCGTTGTCAGCTACGCTATAATAAGCTGCTACAAGCCTATTCGCTAAATACTTGACCTATCCTATGCTAAAAGCCGAAGCGTAATCCCTACACGCAGCTGTGGAATTGTATGTTTGAGTTTAGATTTAGGATCCATACCGTACATGTAAAGTGCAATCGTAACTCTGGCTGTGGACGTAACGTCTTCTTGATCTTAGTCTGAATTCTAGTGACAGTGTTTTTTTACTTGAAAATGGGTGAAGATGGAGGTACAGATTGCAATCGCTTTATTGAGATACTTTCTGAGTGTTTTTTCACAATAATGGCGGTTAATGTATTTCTCTTTGTGCTCTCAAAGAACGGGATATGGTGCCTGATGAAGTCCACGTCATCTGCAAAGCGAAAAAGGGCATTTTTAGCCTGTCAAAATGGCAGGTGTGGCAAAATGATACAAGTCGTGGATTATCTGCTTTTTAATGCGCCTTGATTCGTTCGCCCATGTCCTTGTTTCAGATCACTTGCCGCTGCTCTGATTGCCCACCTGAGGCAGGTGCAGCATGTTGGATGAGTCCTGCCTGTTTTGAGGCCCACAGTGGAGCCCAAGTATGCCATAAATGGAAACTCAGTCTGTTTCATGCCACAGAAGGTTGCAACATGGGTCAATGGCTTAGGGATCGAGGTATTGCAGACCCCTTTACTGCATCAGGCCAGCATCCTGTCCTTGGGTCATCAGATCCGGTTACCTCTACTCCCTTACCTGCTGAACAAGAGATCCCTTCTGTATCAACAAAATCAAACTCCTTCATACTGTGCCCAAATTCAGCTCCAGCTTTGAGAAAAGGGTCTGATGGCACAAGCTGCAAAGCTTTATTTGAGAGTGGAGAGAAGATACCTGATGAACACAATGCAAGTTACAGGGAGATGACAAGGCCTTCACGCAATCACACAAACTCAAGTAATTTTGCCTATGAAAATCAGGCTCTATATGAGAGACCTCTTTTGGAGAATCAACCCCAAGAGGTGCATGTCATGTGTCGCTGCTTTGCTGGAGTACTCAGTCTATTAACTTGGCAGGTATGCTCTATATGATCAGACTTGGAAGGTGTGCTCTGTTACATCAAATTTGGAAAGTATGCTCCATTTCATCAGAAAGAAGGTCCCTTTACTGAATTGCTTTCGTGTTTCCACAAGTGGTGTTTGCAGTATCTCTCAGAGTACTCCACTTGCAATCATTGCACTTTGCAGGTGACCTGTTCCTGTGAATCATGTGGTGGAAACGTCTCAATGACTCCTCAAGGCTTTGAGTCGCACTGTGGAGCAACTCTGAGCAAGAAGTGGAAGCACAGCATCAAATGTGCCGCAGATGGTCGCACTATTGAGAGCTGGTTGGTTGCCAGAGGAATCACTCCTCCTGGGACTAGAATGAAGCATGTAGACAGCAGCCCTAGTCATGCAAGCCCTGTTCATCTGCTTCAAAATATGAAGAAGAGTGTGGAGCATTCACTGGGTATGGTGAAGTCTTTTCAGTTGTGTCCCAGAGGTGTATTTCAAGTTCCAAAAGGTCTCTGGCAAATCCCTCAACAAAAATGGCCCAGTAAAGACCATATTGAAACAGCCATGACTCCAAGAAAAGAAGGAGGAATACAGAAACCAAAGAACCCAAAGCAGGGGCAAGATTCCACAACTGTAGGTTCGGATAAAAAGAGGAGCAAGTGGAAAGCTGGGCATGTTATGTGCTTGATCAGCTCCCTATTTGGAAGAGAGAGTTCTCAGGACGCTGCCCGGGGTTTGATGCAAGCCCTGAATGCTCTTGATGGTAAGCGATTGCTTGTTTTGTCTCTTTAGTTCATGGGATTGTGATGGCAGATGATATTACAAAGAGAGTTTACTCCTAGAGTTCCTCTGTAAGCCCTGAATTAGCCTTGATGCAGGTATGTGCATGTCATTTCTGAGCATCCAATAGCTAGGGCATTGACCCAATATGCCCTTAAGAGGCGTTTCAATGTCTGTTCTGTGCACAGTGCCCAGTGGTGTAAATTGTCTGATTCCAGGGTCTTTCACACACCTTCAAGCACAACCAACACCATCCTCCTGGAATGTTCTCCATCCGAAACAATATAAAGTTGGGCATGGAGAACTGGCTGAGGAGCTAGATTTGCTGGAAGTGCCAACTTCACCCAGAGGCCCTGGGAACTTAGAAGCCAAGGTGAGAAGTTTCTGAGCAGTTGTCACTTGCAGAGCAGTTTCTACTCAGCTACATCACAGCTCCCAACCAGCTAATATGAACATACCCATTACCCCTAAACAGAACTTGACATACTGTAGCTCTCCGAAATAATGCCGCGAGTAGAAGTTATTCACAATGGCGACAGGCGAGTTGCTGTTGTAAGCGAATTAAGAGCAGAAGATGCGATAAGGGCGGCATGCAACAAATTTCGCCTCAATCATAAAAACTTTGACATATATTTTTATGGAGTTGTAAAACAATCAGACGATCTGTTGGAAGATTGTTCTTCAGTCTGGTTAGTCGGCAAAAATGATACTTACAAAGGTCCAACAGCTGAAACATTTGCCATAAATGATGATTTAAGGAGCAGAGTGGAAATTCTGGATGGTCAGGACGTGTGGATTGACCCAGAAGCTGTCGATCAGGTACCTAGATAAAAAATTGAAATGAGGCATGAATCAGTCTGCTAAAAGACTCTAGATGCTATCTTGTCAGGTTCATAACACAGTTTCAAATGCTAACGGGGACATCCTCAAAGCAGTTGGTTTACCTGATTTACATCAAGGACCCACGGGCGTGGCCATTCTTGCGCGCCATCCCATGCCGAAACTGCCGGGATGTGATATAGGCTGTGGCATGGCCTTGTTCCTCACGAACATTCCATCCAGCATGTCCCGAGATCGGGTGGCTCGCTGCATGGCTCGCATGGACTTGGACTCAGGCGAGGACCCTCACGATCCACACTTTGGTACCATTGGAGGAGGCAATCATTTTGCAGAGCTACTCATCATTGACCCCCAAACACCTATGTCGGAAGAACTGCAGCCCTTGCTTCCACCAGATACGGCGCTTCTCCTTGTGCACAGTGGATCAAGGGGGCATGGATCCAGGGTTTATCAAAAACATGTAGGTGGCCATGATCTCCCAGGCTACATGACTGAACACAAGGAACTTGTGGTTTGGGCTGCAAAGAACAGAGCAGAGATTGCTCGACGGTTCCTGACCCAATTCTCTGCTACGTACATTGAACCAAGTCCTTTAGTCCCAAACATGGACGTTGGGGTTGCTACTACAGCGCTGTTGTCCTCTCAAAGTCAAGAGGCATGTAGTCATTCAGATAAAGTGATTGTCAAGAATGAATTCAAGCCAGGAGCACCTGAGACTTTGGTTGACATAGCTCATAATTGGATCCAGGAGATGCCTGATGGCACTTACCTGCACCGGAAGGGCGCAGCGCCCTCCTTCAAGGGATCTTTATCTCTGTTGCCAGGCTCACGTGCCACTGCTTCATATGTGTTGGTGTGCGATGGGGAGATGGAACGAGACCTGTGCTCTGTAGCACATGGTGCAGGACGACGCCTCAGCAGGGCAGATGCTAGGAAGCACCTGCAAGCAGGGAGTACTGCTTCTGCAGCTAGGGACAGAGTGTCAGCTCCAGTTGACCTCACAAGAGGGGGTACAGTAATTTGTGAGAGCAAGGAGCTCTTGCTTGAGGAAGCCCCTCATGCATACAAGGATGTCGAGGCTGTGGTTTCTTGCATGGTGAAGCGTAGCATGTGCAGAGTTGGGGCACGATTGTTGCCTATAGCCACATACAAGACTCGGCGCACAACTTCAGGGAGTTAAGACTCGGTGCACAACTTCAGGGAGTTAAGACACGGTGCACAACTTCAGGGAGTTAAGGCAGCTGTATTTTGAGGACTGTGACAATGAGAAATAGCGAAATGGTGGGAGAATGCTATTTGTAAGGTCGTGATCTGTAATCCCAGACAATGAAATCACCTTCTATGAAAATGTTTGTTGTATCAATGCAGCCATTGCCTTGATTAATAGATGACCAGACATAGTGAAGATAACAATGCCTTGAAAGCAAGTCAGACATGAGGATACTTAATGAAGGTAACTTAAGAAATAGTGTACTTTAAGAAGGGACTGCTGAGCAAACAAGCCGTGAACAGCAGCTAACCATGACGTAAATTGAAAGCAAATGCCAAGCAAACGTTCTGTGTCAGCATATATGTACCGCTATACTTCTTAATTGCAAGAGGTATGCATTTTTTAATCAATTGCAATCTGAACAACCTGGACCGATGAAATACCCTCAAAAGCAGAATTTTGCTGGCAAGGGAGCTGTCCCAGTTTCAAATATGTAGCAAGACTCATAAGAAATCATGGTACTGACATTGTCCTCATCCTTGTTATTCTCAGGTGCAAGTGCTTATGTCAGACATGCTGAATGTACTTGAGGACCAGGAAGGTGTCCCAGCCATAACATGGTCCACTGCTTCATTCCGTGCGTTGGCATTAAGAGCAAGGAGATCACGCATGGCAAAGCGGGCAGTACAGCACCAAAAGAAGAAGACACACTTGGATGGAGAGCAACAGCAGCTAAGACACATCTTACAGCCATCACATTCTGGAGCTGTTGAAGTCTTGCCACAGCTGCCAACAGCCTCTTTGAATCCTCAGGCACTTACAGATAAGAGGATCCATTTGGATAAAGCCTTATGGAGCGCTTCAAGGCCGCCTAGGTATCAAAGGAATCAAGTAAAGAGAATCAGTCGAAAGCCAATGAAGGGGCCTAGAAGCTTCCGGAAGCCCTGGGATCCAGCTAAGGCAGCTGCTATTAGGACATGGGTGGCTAGATTGATGCCACCTGAATACATTATTCAGTCACCTGCAGTACTGGCAGTACCATGGCCTTCATCTAGTGACCAGAACTTGATGCTACCTCATGGCACCTCTGCTCTCCCTGCTATGTGGCCTTCAGTGCAGAAGGTGCCCAAAGGTCATATAATGAGCAGCGCATGGACTGCATTGTCAGCAATAAAGAGCCGTCAGCAGCAGCCTCTGTCAGCGGAGCCAGCAGCAGTGGCATCTGATGAGGAGGTAAGGGTGGTGCCTGGTGGAGGAGAAGCAGCAGCATCCCTGCCACCTTGGCATCATCAGGGCTTCTGGGGATCACCTGAGCAGCTTGACATGCAGTGCCATGACATCGGAATGTACAATGCTCTCAGCCAGGATTCAGCTGCGTACACAGCCCCTCTTCTGATGAATCCAGTGAATGGTCTTCATCAGACCTTCCATGGAAATCAAGGGCATTATGGCAATACCTCCTTTTTGCAGCAGCATCTTGTGCAGGGTCAGAGATGTAGCCAGTCAGATGCATCTGAATTCAGCCATGATGCAAACATGACTTTGAATCCTCAGCTACCATATAAGCCCTTGTCACACCATGAAGTGACTATAATCAAGGAAGTACTTCCAATATTAGATCAAGGTGCCAAAAAAACAGACCTTGGAGGTACAGCCGAGACTGACTTCAGAGAAGGCGCCTTCACTCCTACAGATATTTTTAGAGTAGCTCAGGATGTAAGTGGCAGAGAGGAGCTGCCGCAAGCTGATGAGACTTTCCTCTTGTTTCAGAAACTCAGGCTCTGTTCATCCTCTGCGCTGAGGTCTGCCTTAGAGAGGTGGCTAGCATGCCTGGATGCAGACACTAAGGCCAATGTACAAGAGGCTTGGAGGTAAGATGTTAGAGACAACATTTCCTTCACTGCTCAAATCAATTATTTTTTTGCAAGTGCAATGTGAGAATCACTGCTTGCTGAAGAAAGGATAAGCTCTATTTCTACTGTACTGAGAGACTGAATTATGTTTTTTCAATGCTCAGGAGTGAGGTCAATGCCCTAGATCCTGATGCAGTCTCTCTACCGGATCTCCCTGTCTTGATCCAGCAAGCAGGTCAGGCCTGAAATAAGCTGGAAGTGCTTGCCTGAGTTCTTTTAGAGGACACTTGAGTGTTTTTTTATTGGTTACTTCATGATGTTGTATTGGATCTCATACTTCATGATGTTGTATTGGATCTCATACTTCTTGATGTTCTATTGGATCTTATCCTTCGTGTTCTTGAACTGGATCTTATACTTCATGATGTGGCACTGGATCTTTTACTTAATGATGAGGCACTGGATCTCATACTTCCTTCCAGTATTACACTTGCCCCTCCTGTCTAAACATGATATTCCATCAAGGAGCGCCTGAATGCATGTTATTGTCATCAATATTGCCTCAATCCTGTCTGTCTGCAGCTGCTATACCCCAAGGGACACGTCCAGTTAACAGCCCTCCTAAGAAGAAGGCCAGAGTGCTACGCGAGGGGCAGTTGTCTTTGATTGTTTTTGGATTTGATGAGAGGCTGCAATGGGCCCGCCGTGTGGGCTGCTTCATACGTAGCATGCGCTCGGTGTTGGGGGACAGATCCCTTCAATGCAGGTGTGGATTTGAAGTGTTACATGATGTCCGCTGTCGGGTCTCTCATTTCAAGTCCATGACAGGAACCAGGATGTGAACAGTCTTCTGTGTTGCTCAGTCCATGTTTGAAAATAAATCAGCAGGATACCAAGGAGCTTGCCCATAGGCCGTATTCAAGACGGAGTGCAGAATTCAGAGGTCCAACATAGGGGATGATGATTATCGTGCATTGTTGAGATCACACACTGCCCCTCCCCCTATGTTTATGTACATGTGTTTGACAGGTGGGGTGGCTCTGTCCTTGACTCAGTAATTGGGACCTTCCTCACCCAAAATGCCAGCGATGTTCTGTCAAGCCGTGCCTTCATCAGCCTGGCAGCCCGCTTCCCCTCAAAGCGCTACGTGAAGGGCTTGGCACTGCTAAGTGGACAGCAGCATAATCTCACTCTTATTGGTGATAAAATGACTGGTTTATTTGAGGGTTCAGGCTCTGAGGAGGTGGCTATCATTAATATCGATGATGAAGGTCAGGGCAGTGTTCAAAACTAAGTGATAAATGAAGTTTGTCCACTAGATGCTGACAACTGGCTGTCATCTGTTGGCTGGCAACTAGCAAGGAGGATTGATGAATCATGTACATCAATTTGTTGAGATGATTCAACCTCAGGCTGTGTTCTTGTCTTCTGAGCAAGTAATCAAACTGACCAGCAAACTGCTGGCGCTGTCTGTCGCAGGTGACCGTGGCGTTCAGGAGGTTCCAGTGCACAGCACTGACACTAATAAGTATGGACTAGGTGTGGGGGAGGACATTGTGGATTGGGTTTCGGTTTTGAGAGCAGACCCTGCAGAGCTGTGTGAATCTATTCGATGCCGCGGCATGTACCATCTTCTTACAGGTTGTGAAAATGAGGCAAGCAACTGTTCCATGTCATGTGCTCAAGGAGGGTGAATGCTCAATAAAACTAACAAATTCATAATTTCCACACATGTCTTTCCACACATGTTGTCTACATTGTCATTTTTCATGTTGAAAGATTTTTCAACTGCTGTATCAGCCAAATCCCTTCACATCAGAAGCATATATTGCCAGGATGCTTTATTTGTTATGTTTGATATTCTGAGCTGTGCTATGTACCTAACCATGATTTCATGTGTCCTCCCCATATTAGGTCGTATTCAAAAGTTCTTAGTCCTCCTCAAGGAGCAAGCAGTGAGTGCAGGCCAGTACTCGCAGGTGCTTCCAACCCAAGATGTTGTTGGAGGTTCAAAGCCGGGTGAAGCAGCAGTAGCAGTGGCTGTTGTTGGAGGTCCAAAGCCGGGTGAAAAAGCAGCAGCAGCAGTGGCGGAATGTGAAGCTATAGCATCAGCAGGTATAGAACGGGCAAGTGTAGACGATCTAGAGGGCTTGGCAGGCTGCATAATAGGTGTCAATGCAGATGTGGCTCAAGCTACTGGTGTGGAGCCACCTGCTCACCTTGTTACGGGGACCAGACAGTCATGCAAGGAGAATGATGGTTTCAGTCACGCAGCTAGTATCGAAAATGCTGTTAGTGATGTAGCGGATGATATTCAAGCAACAAACAAAGATACTGAAGGTTGTGCAGCCCAGGGAATAAGCCAGGACTGTCAAACTGAAGGAATCCAAATAGCTGAGGAAGTCGGTGTAGTGGCTGAAGAAGTCGATGTATTGGCTGAAGAAGTTAATATGGATGCAGCTGATAGAAAGCCTCACTACAGATTGTCACTTGAGTGGCTGCGAGAGGCAGGAGAGGAAAGGGCGTCCGCGTACCTCATGAATGTTGCAGGTTTAGGAAGGAAGAGCACAGGGTGAGATCAAATAAAGCTGTTAATAGAACACAGTATAATTTGTCTGCAAGGCAACATGTCTTAGAGTTGAAGTAAATCCTGTGTTATCTAGAAGCACAGTAGCTTATCCTAGAATACATTTGAAATGAAGCATGATATTTGGCCCTTGTAGGTGTGTTATGCTCCTTTGCCTGGGGATGAAAGAGTTTCCAGTGGTGAGCATCGCACTGTAGCCAAATTCAAATCATGTCTTATCAATGTACTGTGGTATAAACAGTTGGGATGGAGCAAAGAGAATGTAGAAGATATGAAAGCATGACAGTCATTTTGAGCTGTTTTGTCAGGCCTTGGTTTTGTTGTTCATTTTGCATGACAAGGACACGAATGTGGCCAGAGTCTGTGCAAGACTGGGTTGGATACCTTTACAGGTACGAGATGTTCTATGGGCTAAGAGATGAGCTAAGAGAATTAGAACTCTAATAAGCTGCATCATGACAGGTGACTCACCAATCACAAGGTTGGCATTGATGTACATTGTTGTCATAAACAGAAGAGCTCTGTGACCGGTAAGCATCATTCACTCCTTCAAGTGTATGTGAAGGCCTTTGACACATTGGCACAGGCTATGGACCTCTCTCAGGCGCTTGTATATTGTTAGCCCTTTAATCACATTAAGTTCCACATCAACCACGTTGCCTTACTGCTGCATCAACCACGTTGCCTTACTGCTGCACCTACCACGTTGCCTTACTGCTGCACCTACCACGTTGCCTTACTGCTGCACCTACCACGTTGCCTTACTGCTGCACCTACCACGCTGCCTTACTGCTGCACCTACCACGTTGCCTTACTGCTGCACCTACCACGTTGTCTTACTGCTGCACCTACCACGTTGCCTTACTGCTGCACCTACCACGTTGCCTTACTGCTACATCAACCACGTTGCCTTACTGCTGCACCTACCACGTTGCCTTACTGCTGCATCAACCACGTTGCCTTACTGCTGCATCAACCACGTTGCCTTACTGCTGCATCAACCACGTTGCCTTACTGCTGCACCTACCACGTTGCCTTACTGCTGCACCTATGACTTCTGATCAGAGTGAGACAGCTCTTGAGGACTTGGAGCAATACCCTGAAGAACCTGAAGTACATAAGTACTTGCATCGCCGCCTGATGGCCTTTGATCTTGGCACACTGTATGAGCTGCACTACCTCATGATCACACTCGGGAAGGTGGGTTCATGCCCAAGTCATAGAAAACATTGCACAGCCCACAGGATAGAACCTTGGGCGCTGTGGCAGTGCATGATACCATTGGCCTAGTGGCGTTAAGTGTACTTCACTAGAGCGCATAGACTTGAGTGCTGTGGCAATTCATGATACCATTATTGGCCTAGTGGCGTTAAGTGTACTTCACTAGAGCGAATAGACTTGAGTGCTGTGGCAATTCATGATACCATTATTGGCCTATTGGCGTTAAGTGTACTTCACTAGAGCGAATAGACTTGAGTGCTAGTGGCGTTAAGTGTACTTCACTAGAGCGCATAGGAAGAGGCCTCATATCATGCCTCTCAAAAACTTAAAATCTAGAAGAGCACTTCTTTGGTACTTTAAAAATCTAGAAGAGCACTTCTTTGGTACATTTAAAATTGTTAAAACAGCTTACTAGCAGTCAAGTCTGCTAACACTAGGTCGAAGAACTATCATCATGATTTGAGAATGTTTATTGCATTGTTGCTGCTTCTAATAGTGATTTTGTATCTAGTATTGCCTTCAAAGAGTGATTGTGTATCTGTTATTGCATAAAAGAATACTCATCGTCTTCATCTGTCCATCAGGTATTCTGCCACAAGAGGCTCCCTAACTGCTCTTCATGCCCTCTTGCGCCGTCTTGTGATTATGCCCGCAACAATGGACCTCGTTTGAGGTATGAGCCTAGCACCAAAACTGCAAATCAAAAGAGAGGTCGATACGTGAGGAAGACCCACAGTCACAAAGCTATCATTCCCGATACACGCCCTCCCAGCACTGTAGCTTTGCCTGCACCCCCTACCAATCTTCCTGTGGGTCATCAGTCAGACCACACATCATCTGCCATGATGGCAACCATAGCACCAGGCTCCATCGCTCTGCAGGTAAAGAAGGCAATGCCTGAGTCAGCAACTCCCTTATCAGATATGAAAGATTCTGATGGCTCATCACTTTCAGCTACTGGTATTGAGGAGTCATATGTTAAGCTAGTGAATGGCCTCCAAGCAGTGGTCTCATCTGAGTTACAACCTACTCAAGCAGCCTCTTTCTCACCCCGAAACCCTAAACCCCCAAAGTTACGTGACGTTCCCTCATCTGAATCACAACATACACAAGCAGCCTCTTTTTCACCCCCAAGCCCTAAACCCCCAAAGCCTCATCATGACAGCCCCTCATCCGCCCCTCATGGTTCAGAGATTGTGGGAGGTTCATGGAATGAGGGCTGTACCTGCACTGCATGCCTGCCTCAGAGTGCAGAAGCTGTGCAATGGCTTTGCCTGCAACCAGAAGCCAGTGGAGCAGATCTAGAGGATCTTATTGTCTCAAAGGATCTTACTGTCTCAAAGGATCTTACTGTCTCAAAGGATCTTACTGTCTCAAAGGATCTTACTGTCTCAAAGGATCTTGCTGTCTCAAAGGATCTTCTCTCAAGGTCTTCCCTTCAAGGATTGAGTAATGATTTCCATGCCTGCTCAACAGCAATCATTGAGATCTCTGACAGCAACACCACTCGTCACCGCAGTTATAGGAAACGAGGGCGGATGCAGCTTTTGACGCGCCTTCATCATCAAGTACAAGCTCTCCAGTGTCCAACCGAAGTACAAGCTCTCCAGTGTCCAACCGCAGGTTCTGATCAAAATGTAACTACGAGCCAACAAGTGGTGGTAAGAACCTCGGAGAGAGGTTCAGATAGGACAAGCAGGCAGCACAATGGGTCTCAGGAGCTAATGAAGCGGTATAGCAAGAGGGACAGGGAAATGAGCTGTAATGTCACAGACAGAGCTGAGCAGTGGCTCATGTCCTTACCAGCAAAGCGACAGAAAGCTACTCTGAGGAACCCATTTCAACTATGGGGGACTACCGCAATCCCCAGCAGAGATGTAGGTAAGAAAAGGAGCACCCATGCAGAGATATGTGACATGGCCAAAGCTGCATCCTTCTCCATTGCACCAGCGCATCATGGTGGACTCAGCCCACTGCCATCACCTGGAGGACTACTTGCCTCCTCGACTCTGATGCAGGATGGAGGACTACTCGACTCTGATGGAGGACTACTTGCCTCCTCGACTCTGATGCAGAAGTGGCTTTTGAAAGGCAGGAGACAAAGATCATCTTGGGGCGGACGCCAGGTAGCAGCGTCATCATTTGTTCATGTGGCATCCCAATCATCACCAGATCACTCAGATCCATCCATAGTGCATTCTCTTCACCAGAACACACTTCAGGATCTGAGCTGTGTGGTTGATGATGTCACCTCTTGTGTGGATCTGACTCACCCGGTTACTGACTGTTTTGCTGAGGCTTTAGTTGATGTAGTGTCCTTGCCAGATTCAAATCTGCATTCACTAATATCTCAAGAGAGAATGTGCATGGAGGAGTGCATGGAGGATTCAACCAAGGGTATGATAGGAGGCAAGGATGACAGTGCTCTACTACCTCAATCGACAGCTACTGTGCCACTAAATCCAGTCGATGCCTCCCTCAGCGGTGATCAAGCATCTTCAACTAAATCTGGGCAGATGCCTCCTAATACAGAATTTGTAACTAAAGCAACAGTTGGACACAGCATTAGCTGCAGCGCTGTACTGCTGGATGAGAGAGGTACACGAGAGGAGGTGACAATTTCTCCATGCACCCCGCGGCAGTCCAAGGCCCCCACATGCAGGAAGACAAGAAGCTCCCTGACTTCAGCATCCATCTGGCCCAGTCCTAACACCGCTTCATTGCCCTCAGATTTAAATATGTTGGTTCTCAAAACCACAAAATGCAGATTGGCTGTTCAAGGAAGCATCATTGGCACAGACCTCTCAGTACGCTTAGAGAAAACACTGTCTGACTGTAAGACCTCACAAAGTATGGATCAAAGTATGGATCCTTGTAGTCCTCATATGTGTGAAGGACTCCCAACAGCACCGGCAGGGTCTGAGATCTTACTAGAAGCCCAGAGTCAAGCAGGCTTTGTTGAAGCAGGTGGAAATGTGTCTTCAATGTCACAAGGTGGTGTCTCTGCTCCTTCGACCCCTTCATCCCTGCCTGAGAATAAAAAGAAGAAAGCTGCAACATCACCTGAAAACCTATGCATGTCATCAGCCTCCAACCGTCAGGTGCTTGAGCTGGTACATGAGACCACAGTACGGACTAAGGAGGCTGGCTTGAATGCAGGTATGGATGTGAATGGACCAGGGCTTAGTCGTTTAGCTGATGGTCTTCGAAAAAAGACGGCAGTGCTGCCAGCAGAGGAAAGCTCCCAAGGAGAGACAGAAGCATCACCAAAAGCAGCCATGGACGCCCCTCAAGCATCTGTTGACCATGTCGAGAGAGTGCTGGCAATTCTAAGGGTATGGACTAGGGCCTCGATCAGATGATTCCTCATAATCCTTATGAACTAGTCAAAATCTGAAATAGTCCGTCCGTTGGTGCCTTCTTCTTAACCCTAAACCCTTAGTGCCTTCTTATTTAAAAGTTATGAATTGTGTTTAATTAGTCATTCCTCTAGCTTTGAAACATATTTGCATATGTGGCAGGAATCTAATCTGTCTCGAACAGCAGAGGATATGCCTCTCGCCCAGGCACTTGCCATACTTGACGTAGAACCCTCAACTACTCCTAGCAGTAAGCTCAACGACTCTCCCAGAATACAATACATTTTTGCACTCTTTTTATTGTTTCTGCCTCCTCAAAGTGAGACACCAGTATGCTTTTCTTTACCCTTATGACCACATGCATGAATTTCTCCTTTTTATATTCTTAATCAGGTCCCAACTTTAAGCAGAAGTATCGAGAGCTGTGTGTGCTGCTCCATCCCGATAAGAACCCTAATCCAAAGGCTGTGGATGCATTTGCTGCCCTGTCTAAGGCCATGACCACTTCCATGGCAGCAGCAGCCAGGAATGATAGGGATGGCTCTGTACTGCAGCAGCCATGGTTAGGGGAAGCAGTAGCAGGTGATCAGAGAGGAGGAGAGGTATGTGATGATGAGATCTTCTGGGTGGATGGCTCTGGAACCATCAGCGTTCCTGCTGCTGCCAAACAAGCACCTGAAGGGGGTAGGCCAGGTAGGTGAAACTTGCCCTAGAGGATAGTAAGCGTGGCTACTTACATTGGCCCTACAGGCCCTGCAACGTAAACTCTCTCCTTCACAAGAAGTATGAACATATCTTCAATCTGCCGTATTTAGTTTTTCTTCTTATAAGGAGTTTTCCTCAGGAGGTTGATCAATTTCCTATCTATAACTTTGCTTCACAAGTTACTTACATGATATTGATCATGGACCTGTTCAGGTCAAATCATCATGATGGCATGTCATCATTATCACTGGGTGCAGGTGAGGACCCAAGGAGTGAGCTGGCCCTCATGCTCCTCAGCAAGACCTATACATCTCTGGCAACCTCTTCACGAACACACATCACTGCCTCAGCACTGCCAGTCACCCTGTCTCAGCTCAAAAAGATTCTTCCAGCCCGTGTCGCAGCCTGGCCTGAGTGTGGGACTGGCAGAGGAAGTGGGATGTGTGGAGAATCTCCGTACATGCTCTTGTTTGTCAAGAAGCTGATACCTGGATTCGGAGTGGGATCTCAACAAGAGTGGAGTATTTTACCACATGCTGAGGTAGAAGCTGCAATTAGAGGTCAAATGAAAGACTTGGCGCAAAAGGAGATGCCAGATGCAGAGGTCCAAGAGGTGCCTCAGGACAATCATCCCATCAGCAACCTGCGGGTCATTGTGTTGCTCCCATGCCGGATGGCAGTGCAAGGTGCCTTTCCTCTCAATGGTACATACTTTCAGACCAACGAGGTGTTCTTAGACGAGATGACAATGCAGAGCCCAGCTGCAGTACCATGGAGCGTACTGCTGGACCTAGACTCTGAGGCTGTCAACTCACAGGATGGTGGGAACAAGCAGCATTACTCCAGCAGACTGGTGTGGAAGACTGTCCACTATGGGTTTTCAGCTGCCAGTATCTGTCGAAGTATGAACTTTGCAGAGGTGGCGCACACGTTCCATAGAGCCTGCATTTGTATTCGGGTCATTGATTGCAGGTCAGGAAGACCTCGATCACTGCCAACTTGGCTCACGCCAGGCACTGCCAAGCAGTCTTGAGGATGCAATAGAGCCTTGAAACGGCACATATAAATGGCACATATAAACGGCTCAACTCTGTATCAACAGCTCTACATTCTACTTAGAATTCAACAATGTAGCCCTGGAACTTCTCAGTGCTGAAACGCACTAATTGAATTTTAATTATTGAAAATTTTAACAACATGAAGAATGTTACTGGATCAAGTCTTCAAGTGAAATATGTTGTATTCACTGTCAAAATAGTGCTAGTCTCGTTTAGTTTGCAAATTGTGGCCCAAATTTACTGAGCAGTATTTTCAGCTTACTCGTTTTTTCTTATCAGACCTTACACTTGAGCCTCCAGAACTTGCAGTTGGATTATGAGATTCAAAACCATGACAGGGGGCTCCTCTATGGGCACTGGCACTAGCTGGCACTAGTGTCATGACTCCAAAATGCAGCTTCCTTGCAGCTCCTCGTGCTAACACCGCCTCACAATTCTCTGAAATGGCCCGCTTTGCTTTCTCTTGACTCATCCCAAACAGTGTCCCCATGTTAATGATGTCTTTTGGGCCTCTAAGCTCCATCATGTTGCGAGCTCCACTGCTGATGACCAAGTTCCGCCCTCGAAGCAATCTTGACAAAGCCTGAGCATTGCTGAACAAGTGCCGCCTTGACGCCTGGTCTCTGAGGCCACTTGAATACTGAATCTGACCCAAATAAGGACACACGTTAGCCTGTTCATCCCAAGAATCACACTATCATATTTGCGTGGCAGTGAATCAGCAGCTAAGACTTATCTCAGTTCATGGTTTCATACTGTTCATCTGCAGAGAGAGCTACAGCTCTCATTTCATTTAAATTTTAGCTGCCTCATCTTTGTTATCCATTGCATGCATGTTGTAACAACCTGCTTTAATACACAGCATGCTGAACTGGTGTCTCTAAGCTCCCTCACCTCAAAACGTACATCTCGTTTGCAGGCAGCGTCTATATATTGAGGACGCAGTTTAAAGGGTAGCCTCTGCCCGAGGTCCAAAGATATAATGTCTACTTCTAAAGAGGTGCAAGCCTGTGAAGAATGATATACAAGCCTGTGAGAAATGATATGTAAAGATCTTCTCATGCTGCCAAAGTAGAATTGGGCTGCGTAACGGAAGAAGTTGTGAGTGGTCAGCTATAATCTTAAGACCAACAGGTTCATTGGTTCAATTAATCTCAAGCACCTACGCAGTTGTAATACATCTTAATTATCAAGGTTCAATGACTTATTATGATGCAGGAAATGTTCCTTGAAGCATACTTAATGGCACTTAACGCAGTGCTATAAAGCCGTCAAGGCTATGGTTTATTCTGGAGACATCGTTGTCCAATGTCCTTTTTTCTTGGACGAAAGAGACATTCAACAGAGTAATATGATCTCCCCATGAATCAAAATTTAATTACCTGCTGTAGCGCCCTTTCGCTGAAAGGTCTAACAGCAGCTATGTCATAACTGCGAATGACCTCCAACCATGATTGAGGCTGAAATGGTTCGGAGGTTGACACTGTCAGTCTTGTGAACTGCTGAAATGGCTTTGATGACACCAGTGATGTAGCTCTTTGAGCAATCATCAAAGATGGGGGCAATGCCTTGCGCTCCACTGTCATGTCTGTTGCTTGAATTCTGCACCTGCAAGTGAGCTTAACATCTTACAACAGTGATTTGCAAATACGCTTGAGCTTATCAAATATCAGAGACCTGTCAGATGCTGAAACTTGTCCTGCAGCTGACTGTACAGCACAAGCTCCATTAAAGCCAAGGGTTTCAAGGGTCTGCAATCGCTGTCTGTGAATAGTGACATCAGAATCATCATGTGGTATACAAAGATCAAAGTACATAGTACATTGATTTGTGTCTGCTTGAGTAGTGGAGGAAGGTATATTGACGGTTCCGAAACCATCGTCATACGAAACTGGCGCGACTCAAGTTGAGATTGATTTGCAACATGATCTAGCTATCGAAGCAGTAAATGGACTGGAGAATCGAACTGCTTACGCTCAGTTCGTAGTTTTGTCCTCAAACTGAAATTGGTTCAAGCGCCTCATCGGAAAAAAACATAATTATCATGGTGCGATTCCATTGGCACGTAGAGGATGGCTTTGGTGCGTTCATACCTCCAGGAGCAATGTTAAATCACAAATCATCCACGGTACAGCATGCCTTGGTGGAAATTGAGGCAAGTGAAACTGCTACAGTCACTGCAATGCTTTTATAACGACCTGCTGGCAGCTGCATGGCAGCACCAGCATGAAGAAACATACTCATGAGCTGCACTGTACATACTGACCTAGAAATGCTGTACGACTGCAATGAACTGAAGGCGCTGAATCCTTTCTTTGTAATCAGATTTCTGGTCAGACTCAAAATGTGGAAGCACTCATAACTGTCCCACCTGGCTACTTGCAAGACTCTGAAATAAAAGATGTCGGCATTATCCTTGCCCATGGCAATGATGCTGACGACTGGCGCAGCAAGCTGTTGACTGAACTGGCTGTTTCTCTCAGTAATGCAGGTAAGATTTTCATCTAGTAGAGAGCATAATAAGGACTGCGCCCTTAAGAAACAAGACCTCTCATGATACACAATACAGCTTTGCAATACATTGCTCCATCCAATGAAATCAGTATACTTTAGCTTAGCATTTGCTACAATGCTCCCCCTCACATCAGGTCATGTTGTCATTCTAGTTTAGCTTAGAGATTGATGCGATGCTACCTCACATCAGTTATTGCTGCGATGCTCTCCCTTACATCAGGGCATATTGTCATGCGATACCACTGTGCACAAAAGGAGCAGCGGCGGCAACGCATCTTTGAGAAAACCCTGGATGCTTGTGCTACATCTCCATTTGCTCGCATGTGCTCGCGTTGGGTCTTGGCAGGTGTGCTATATGAATGCTGTTATGATTCATTTGCCAGAACCTGAACCCTGATTTTGCGTGTGTCAAGATTATCATCTACTACTTGATGTCCTGGTAGGGATCGGCAGTGGAGCGAGAGTAGCAGCAGCTGTCGGGACTCGATGCCGAGGAACCATGGCGGGCTTTGTTCTCATCTCTTATCCCCTCATGGTGAGACTTGGCCATGCATGAGCTCTCATAAAGACATGGGATAAAAAACCTCACCCAGAACTCATGACATGGGATACTGGATGATGCGAGTCCGTTACAATTTGCACTAAGCGACGATTCTGTTTCTCTTAAAATCTTGAATACCCATTATCTATTATCCTGCCTCTTGCTCAGGAACCCATGCCAAATAGCAAGGGTGCATCCATGGAGACGTCCATGCAACCCCTCACAAAGCTATCAGCGCCACTCCTTTTTGTACAACCAGGACATGACCCTCTGTGCAACGCCTCGCTGATTAGGGAGAATGTAGATCGGATGCCAGCTCCAGACATTCGCATGCTGGAGCTCCCGGTGGGTACTGCTGTCCTCATACTCGAGTCCTCTTTGAAGATGAAGGCTAGAGTATATTCTACATGCATTTTGTATATAGTCTATTCTATAAATTTTTTATTTGCCGCCGCCACTGAGGTCTATAAGCTCCATATTCTTTAAGAACTGAAGGAGTTAAACTTGCTACTATCACGCAGCTCAACAATAAACAATATTGTTAGCATCTAGTACATCCCCCATACTGTGTTCTCCTCTGACTTGGAGTCGAGGCATATGACAAGTACAACCGGCTTCTAGCAGGTATAAGCTTTTGCTTTGTTTAGCAGCAGTGCTTATAATAGTGTATTTTCCCTATGATGTCTGACAGGATGCAGATGCTTCCCTCCGGACTGTTCTTCTTGGCGGCGCTACCACTCCTGGGCCTCAAGCACTGGTGACCAAGCGTGTGTGTGATGCCACTCTCCAGTTTGTGGAGGCCCTTAATAATAGCAAGTAAGAAGGGAGACTCCATAGTAGAAAATTGTTTATGTGAACACATGGGTATGCTCCACTCTACATGTCGCAGCCCTGAACTACAATACCTTCTCCGTCAGTGAGCTCAACATGAATACAAGGGACTAAGTTACATTTGTGTGACCATTTTATGTGACCAATATATTTTAATATCTCTGCAGACTGGAGTCATGCAAGCTACTGCAGCTTAAAGGAGACAACGTTATTTCTGATTTGGACAGCAGCCATATCCCTCCCCCCGACGCCTCATTAAGGAGCCAGCTGCAACAACAACAGCCTCACTTCCCTTCAGTGCTTCAGACAACTCAGGATAGACTGCACTCTGCCCCCTTTGCATCCAGCTCAGCACCACAACCTACTTCAATATCTGCCACTGTAGGAGGCCCTGCCCCAAGTCAGCTCCCTGCTTCTGCAAACCAGATATCCGCTGCGTTTCTTCCGGCTCTGCAAGGACTTCTTCAAAGTGGTAATGGTGGGGCTGCTGCTAACCTTGCTGCAGCTCTAGGACTAGGTGGACAGTCTGGTGGAGGAGGCGCACCTGGATTGCAACCCAATTTCTCACAGCAACAACTGATGGCAGCCATGATAGCAGCAGCAGGGAAACGTTCTGCCCCAGAACCTGAATCAGTGACAGGGGTCATGGAAGAACCCCAGGCAAAACGTATTCATATAGAAGGTGGTCCTCTAGAAAACCAGCAAACTGACAATGCTCTAAACTGAATGTGTTTCAAGAGGTGATGTAGGACTACACGTACACAGTTCTGCGTCAAAATTCACGCAGCTCTTTAAAATGTGCTTATGTAAACGTGGCCATCCGCTTGTACACGATGATCGAGGGATCACACCTCCGAAACCTGTGACGACATTAACAGTTGAAATTAGGAAAACTGGCATACTCAGTACACAGTATTATTAGTCAATAAAACATGCTTCATTGAAATTAGAGAATGATATGGCAGGTAAGAGCTAATGAGAACATTTCACAATTCTTGTAGCACATCAAAGCTGCTCCCAGATCCCTCAGCTACTCATATAGCTTTTAAAAATTTACTTCTTTTCTCAGATGATGAAGGGGATTGTGTAGTACTTCTTCTAGATGTGCAGCTTTTCTATGATCAAGTGACACAGCAGCAGGGGAAAAGAGACATTCCAGCTGACAGCCTTTTAGAACAGGTCCAGAAATGCCTTCTTCTGTGCAGCAGGTTCAGCTGTATGCATAACACTTTCATATTCTGATGTTGCACAGATTCTGTACTTCATTGGGGCTTACCGTCTTCTCAACAATAACAATCGGCTTGCTGTGTTTGCTCTACATCATGAAGAATGGTTAGCTAATGATCTCCACTTTTTTCTTAGAATTTGTGTTTCATACTTTGAGCCCATTCTTTTGTAGCCAACCTCTGTACATACATGGTGGAGATGAGAGTTCTTACGCTTCTAACAGCAATCCTTACAGAAATGTGAAAGAGGGCATTGAGTCCATCTTGCGAGCTGAAGTCTCCAAGATAGATGCTGGTACGAACAATGGATGACGCAGCTCATTAAATTTGATGCTATCACTCTTTCTTACAATGCAAACTTGGTCTTGGCAGGATCTGAACCACAAGAACCATGTACTGCCTTGGCATGTGGCCTATCTCGTGCCTTATGCCTAATCAATCGGATAACGACCTCTTCCTCCTTAAGTCGTGCGTGCTCTAAACCCCGGATTGTGTGCATAACCGGTTCACCTGATGTGCCACTGCAATACATCCCAGTCATGAATGCCATCTTCTCTGCTCAGGTAGTGTGAATAACAGCTTCATATTGTCACTTCTTTACTGTCAACCACATATTCTTTGTTCGTGCATTTCTTAGCTACTAGTGGTTTCGTAGCGGTGATTTTGCACTCATACATAAGTGCCTGGTAAACATGGTGACTTTATGCCTTGGTCCTGGCCTTAAATCAGAGAGCTGAGGTTGTAGTTGAAGCTCTGGTGTTGCACACCAAGGACTCAGCCTTTCTGCAGCAGGTATAGAGAATCCCAACAGGCTCCTTAGAACATCCAGTTTGAATCACACTAGTTTAATTGTTGAGTGGTTCCTTCCTAGTAACCCCCCCCCCTGTCCTTTCCAAATAAACAACACTGAGGGCGATGTTGTTTTTCATAGGCAGCGCATCTGACAGGAGGACTGTACATCAGGCCACCAGACAGATGTGCCGCCTTGCAGCACCTTGTGCACTGTTTATCAGCAGATACTGAGACCCGGAAGATGCTAGTGGTGCATCAGCCATTGGGAGTGGATTTCCGCGCATCCTGCTTCTGCCATAAGAGGACAATTGACATCGGGTTTGTGTGCTCAGTGTGCCTCTCCATCTTCTGCGAAAAGGTATGTGCTGATCCTCACAGTGGTGTTTATCAGATTTTCAAAGGAGCTTTCGCCTGTTGCAGGTGTCTACGTGCAAGATCTGTGGCACTGATTTTCACACTAGCGAAAAAGTATAGAAGATCACGTTGCATGGGAACTATCTTCATGGAAATGTGTTTTTTGAGGTATCTCATTGTTTATCCGGTCCTTTAGAGGGCAGCCTGATGTAAACGCCTTTCAACTGATAGGGAAACATGCATTTATCAGAGAAAGTTCTAATGATTGTTCAAGACAATGCATGAACCTCATCATTTATATCAGTTTTGATAAGATGAAAAAAGAGTCCAAGCAACTCTCAAGGAGCAGCATAATATTTGCCTGGCCTAGGATGAACAAGCACGGCAAACTTTGGGCAAACTTTGCAGCATGGGTCCAAGGGTTGGGACTGAAATATGTACATCCTGACTTCTTACAGTCGATGTCGGCCCTCAAGAGAATATTTCTTAAATGTTGGACTTTTACAATTCATCCTTATCGTTACTCTCATCGTCCTTGTCTCCCTTCTTTGGCAACTCATACTCACTTTCAGCATGCTTCTTGATGAACTTGGTCAAAGCCTGTAAGACACCAAAAAGAAATGAAGTTTCACACATCACAAACACAACATTTCAGGGTTGAGAAAATAAAGACCAATTATTAGAAGCAACAAACCCTCAAGTCCCTTGGCCTGAGCTTTTACTACCACTTTTCCACTAGCATCTGCACACCTTAAGACTTCTGTCACCTCCATCGAAGGGGATGGGGGTCTTTTTACCAGCTGGGTAGAAGAGTATCGTTGGATACCCCTTAGCCTCCACCTCAGGGTGCTCATTTTCAGTACCATCCATCTTGGCAATGACCACAGTATCCACAGAGGAGAAACGCTTAGCCAGCTTCTTGTAGATGGGTTCTAGCTTCTTGCAGTGTCCACACCATGGAGCATACACCTGGGACGAGGGGAGAGGAGGAAGCCTGAATCCATTGCCATCTTACATATTTTTCAAAGCAGCAAGCAACAAACACTTCAAGGACCCCGCATCCTCATGACAAAGGGGAGCCGTAGACCAATAGCCCCCTAAGTTAAGCAGTACCTCTAGAAGTACGTCTTTGGATGGGTCCATGACGATGTCATCAAAGTTCTTTCCAACCACAACAGTGACACCACCATCCTCTGGTTCCTCAGGGATGGGTGCCGACTTGTAATCAGCTTTAGCAGTGTCATCTAACACACTGTTGGCAAAGGCTGACAAGGCAGCTTCTGTCAACTCCCCTGTGTACCTAAACTTCTTGTTCTTTTCCATGTGGAATCCCATGATCTGTAAGAGGCAGGCCAGGAGTTACAACACAGTCCTCACTCTCCATCAAAATGATAAAAGGAAAAATATGCCATGATTTACTACTCTAGCTGAGTAATATCTAGCATGGCTCCTTGAAAATCATGCTGAAAGAACCTGAAGTCTGCCAATTGTTTTGTTTGTAGATAAAGTAGATAAAGTAGATACTAAGAAATTTTTTGAGGACAGTTTGAGGACAGTGCATGAGCTGCAGGGCACGAAAGCACCAGGACAAGGAGCTTGCAACATTACCACTGGAGAAGCAGCACCCTTGAGCCCAAAGTAATTGGTGATTGGCTCATGGGACTCCCCCTCGTTGTTGGCAGTCACAAACACCAGTTGCCCCTTCAAAGCCTTGGCTACAGCACGTACGCTGGCAAAGGATGTGGACTCAGCAGAGAGATCAGCAGCAGAGCCCCAGAAGATGATCTGAGGAGGGGAGTCAATACATCTGAAGTAACAGCTAGGGAGTTAGGCATTGAAGATATGAGGATATATAGTAACAACTGTTAGAGTCATACTTGTGGATATATTACTCAGTCTCACACCTGTTTCTTGATGCCGCTGTTGAAGATCTTGTCAGAGTTGCCTTGTGTGAACTCGATGGTGAGGGGAAGCTTCTCAGCTGTAACAAAAGTCTTGATCTCCACAGCAGTCAGGCTTCCAGTGAAAGCTACAACTTCACGAGCCTCTCCTACAGAAACAGGACAATGCAATCGGTACTATGTAAATGAAAGCGTTAATATTGCTAGGTATAGGTTGATATGGTGCAGGTATCTTACCAACAAAGTTCTTTACAGCTGAGATGCCAGGCTTTTCCAGACCAGCAGCTGCAGCTACTGCTGCATCCGTGGTTTGTACAAAGGGCACATCCTCTGTCTTCAGGGCTACACTCTTGAACTCCTCGTATTCAGCTCCCTGCACAGAGAGAACGCCATATGACTAATTCAAATCTAAGCATAAACTAATGAATACAAGCACATTACTTACCTCAAGAGACTTGAAATAAGCCACCATCAGCACTGGGTGGTCATCCTCTAACTCTTCTAATGACTCTGTTGTCTCAACAGTGATTGCAAAAGGCCCAGTTTTCTTCTTAATCCAGCTAACAATGCCGTCTCTGCATGAAATTAAGTAAGAGGACCATCACTCTAATTGATTCAAAAATCATGAGAGACATCTAAAATTGCACATACGTGTCACGACCCCCATTGTAGTCTGAGGCTAGTTCTCCATCAATGAACCATTTCAGGGTTGGATATCCCTTCACGTCAAATTTGGTGCCCAGTTCAGACTCAACAGTCGCATCAACCTACATTCAATGTAAAGTTCAGTCGATATCCTAGAGAGCGTGATCTCGTAGAAACCAGATCTTCGATACAAACCTTGGCAATCACAACTGAAGGATCCGAGGCCTTCAAAATTGTAGCAGCTTTTGAGTAATGAGGCGCAAGGCTCTGCAAAATGGAATAGAGAGTCTCGCTCCGATGGTAAAGAAATTTGATTCGCAACGTGGTAAATGACAGTTACCTTGCAGTGACCGCACCATGGAGCATAAAACTCGACCTGAAATATGTAAGAAGCACATAATGACCGACCAGATACCAGATAACGACTAAGATCTTACCAACGCAAACTTCGACCCAGCAATAACACTGTCGAAATTTTTCGTAGTTAAAACAACTACATCATCAGCATCATCGTCATCATCGCCCTCATCAGCAGCAGCACTCGCGGAGTTGCGTGAAAATGGAACAGCAACTAACAAGCAGCCCATAAGCAATGCGACTAGCTGAAATTTGCTCATGTTGAAACTCGGCTAGAGTAGATACAGGTGCCCGTAAGGTAGGTCTTCTGATCGAAGAAAAAAGTGGAACAGGCATGCCCCAGATATTATTTGTTCACCAGTTTTGATTGTGATGGTGTTGGTTGGGGGACAGATTCTTGAAATGTGAAGTTACTGTTTATATTACAAATTCTCATCATCCACTTTGTATTTTTATATGGCATTGTTTTTTTGTTCATTGAAACGAAGACATACTGTCTACATACGCAGTACTGCAGACAACATGCAATGTGCATCAGTAATATGAGCAACTACCTGAGCCATTACTCAGAGCTATATACCAGCTTCCAGGTGATGTGTGAATTGCAACAGGGCCGTGGCAGCTTACATCATCAAGATTTTGTGCAAAAACTAGGTGCACACCTTGATTCTTGCATGGGTATACATGCGGCAGTACATTTGTAGTGAGCCACTAATCTATTTACCTGTCGTATCCTGGAAGTATGGATGTTCATAATCACAATGATCTATTTACTCGCCTCCCAAAGGTACTTGGTAGTATATTAGTGTACTGGATACTATTAGTTCAGACGTAAGTGCGAGCTAATACTCTGATAAGTATTACAACATTGTATACCCTCATGATCCCTCATTCCTACCACTGCTTGTGCACCAGCATCTCCAGCAACGATCAGTTAAGAAGAGCTCACCCACATTGTATCTAGATCTTGGTTACTAAAGCACATGAGTGGCACCTACAAGCCTTCATTATTTTGAAATGGCTGACTGCATGGAGCTTGTTATCTGGAGGGGACGTTTTTAATACAACAACACCAAGCACATCTCAAACCCGATGCTTAGGAGCTGCGGGTGAAGCTGCAGAAAAGGTGCCCCTTGCAGTAGAATGGGAAAGGAGCTACAACCTGCAAATTCTGAAGAGGAGGAACTTCCTACAGCTCTGAAGAAATGTTTGCAATGTAATTTGAGGGCTCTCGCTTGGTGAAATATGAAAGCGTTGTAAATTGTTAAGCTCATCAATGACATTGTTGAAGCCACGCCTCGAAATTTTGCACCTTTGTACATCCTCATACAACATCAACTTTTAGCCTACTGGATCCTCCGCTTGGCTTGATGTGTTGATTAGAAAGCACCGAGATCTGTTACTGCTAATATTACTGTTATGAAAAAAACCATTTCAAACTATGTACAACAAAATGAGACTCAGACTACCTTAAGTAGGCATCATACTGTGTAAGGAGAGTACACTCAATCATCTGTATGAGACTAAAAAATGCAAGGACAAAGATTGTTCGGTTTTGCATTGCTTCTGCTTAAATCTAAAAAACAAGAAGCACACTAACAACTCAAAGCAGGTAAAACATATGAATGTAATGCGCACAAATCTGCCTGTTTACTGACATGAATGCATGATGTAAGTGCTGGTACAAATGGAGACTTGAACCTATTTCATGTAAAGCATGTGGATCTCCCACCCCACAGTGTTAATGCAGGTTATTCATTCATTCAAATATGAAGGAAACAATCCTTTCAAGGTATCACACATCATGCATCTCAGAATCTCAGCCCTGTTCCCAGCATATGTACAAGCTTTGCATGTCCAGCTGGGAAGGGAGGCTGCCCTCCCTCCTGCTCTCTCCCCTTTAATTGCCTTCTTGATTGAAGGCAGTCCAGCAACACTCCTGCCAGATGTTTCTGAATGGCAGGCATCACTTAGCTTGTCCAGTCTCCTGGCCCTTCCACCTCCGTGCGTACATTCTGAAGGCTTTTTAATGTCTTGTCTGTCATGCAAAGAAATCTGACCTCCAAATCGGCTCATAGTCACATCCTGTCCAGCCTCCAGCTCAGAGTCGAACACATCAGGGAAGGTTTTCTGATGTTCCAGCCCGAGATCCTCATCAGCACTTACCCCTGAGCGAGCACGCTTCCCTGTGAGATGCCTACTACTTGCATGGTCTCCTGCGTACAGCCTGCTGCATGGGAAGTCATCCCCTGCTGGGCCAACCTCCTGCAATTTGACTGAAGAGTCATGTGATCTCTCCTGTAATCCAGTATTTTGGTGTGGGTCCTGCACATGGTCCACATGAGGGGACCCCTCTTGTGGCTCTATATCATTAGGGTCCTGCCAGCGGTGATCCTCTGGTAAGCCATCCTCCAACAGCTGATCACTATTGCCACAGTCATATTGTGACAGACCCTGGACTCCTGCATCCTTTTCCATAGAGCCTCCATGAATAGGAGGGTCTGGTATCACGCCATGTCCATGCAGGATGGTGCTCTCCTCCCCCAAGGTCCCATTATACGAACATGAGGGTGCTGCATGGTGTTCATCTACCTGCTGCCTTGAAGAATCAAAAGCATCAGATGAATTGAGGCGGAAGAAACGGTTGAACGCTGCAGATGTGGTAGCCTTTGAACCAGCCTTGCGCAGGTTGGACATTCTGTAACCCATGAGCCTAGCTGTCACAGGAAGCTCCTCGTTCAAAAGCCTGACCAATCCATGTCAGTTAGGTTGAAAATGAAAATCAACGTCTACATCTCATAAATTTGAAAGGCATTCCATTTTGAACTCTGCTGAATGTCATAATTTTGTATTGAATGTACAAAGGAATGATAACAGGCACCTTGCCAATGTCTCAGAAGAAGATCATGTACCAAGCTAGTAGTGTTATACAGGTAGATCTTACTTGAGTGCATGTGGTAAAACATGCTCTGGTGAGGAAGTGTGCCTTGAAAGCGTTGAGGCTCGCGTCCGGACCTCAAAGCTTGTAGCTTTGATCTTTAGAGTGAGAGTCCTACCCTCAATTCCTTCTGAGCACATATCTTTACAGAGATGTTCCACCAGCTCTGTGGCCTGAAGGCAGTGACATAATACTCTTGTGGTGACGTAATGCTCTTGTGGTAACATGAGGAATGATATCAAGGAGGTGAGGGCAATAAGATAAAAGGAGGTAGAGAGCATGATGATAGAGTCAAGAGGAGCAAGACATGCAATACTCTCTGTGCATCTTATAAAAGATACAAGCCTCTATCCTGAAGACATACTGGAATTTCAGATGAAAGTTTTAAGCTATATGTCAAACAGTAGACGTTGGGAGTGGGAATACCTTAGCTTCTAAATCATGTCTTGACGACAGGGGCTTAAAAGTTCTTTCACAACTAATCCCTTTCCTGCCGGGCTGATGATCTTGCAATGGAGCAGGGTGTTGCGTTGGCCCTAAACCCATCCCAGCAGCTGTTTGGAGTTCCATAAAGAGTTGGGTTAGAGCAATGTGCCTAGTCATACCTAGAAATGGTTGATCATGCATCACATGCATTTAGGTATGACGAATCCTACAGAGTATGGTATGTGAACTTCGTCAAACAACCAGATCTCATCAACTGTGAGCATTCAAATCTTGCTTATACCTAAAACAAACTCCAGAAGCGCTGGAGTCAAAAGCGCTGACAACAGCCCTATGTGCTTCAGTATGGCGCCACACGTGTTCACACTAAACGCTGTCAGTAGCTGCTCTGTAACCCGGCCTATACCTGGGATCTTAGCGGGATGACAGAAAGGCACCTCATTGGCTAAAGAGCCCTAAAAACCCTAAACCCTTAACAAAGCTGTGCCTTTTTGTAGAACATTTGTAAGACTGTGAAACAATGTAGACCTGGAAAATGTGGGACCTGTCTTTGATTTGACACCTTACCTTCCTGACAGGTAATGTATCAACGAAGGCGACTATGGCATGTCTACTGTTGGGAAGTACAAACTGGCCATCTGGCTTGTGCAGGTCTACATGATGAGTCAGAGATGTACAGGTGTGATGTAAAGGTGTGATGTGCAGGTCTACATTATGATTTAGACATGTACAGCTGTGATGTGCAGGTCTACATGATGAGTTAGAGGCGACTTCAATTTGACTCCAAGCCATGATCTGTCAACTTAAAATCAAGTTCACACAAATTTAATGCTGATTAGCGAAATGTACACAGATGAGGGTGGACAAGACTGACCTGAACAAATTTTTGCCAGCATCTTGTTAGCAGCCACCCCACAACTGCAATAAGTCAGGCCAATGCCAACAGTTACAATTTAAATCGAATTCAGGATGTGACAGGCGCAGGGCTTATCCCTGAGTGAGGCTGTTTTTTTGTGAGTACATACCTCATACCTGGACTTCACATACGCAGCAGAATCAAGCAGTTTTCACTGAACTTTCAGCATGTGAAGAGTGCTTAACATGAAATGACGACGCTTTGGATGTCTTCATGAACTGTACCGCCTCCTCAAACCTATTGCTGTTGCTCATTTGCACCTGCATGTCAGCTTTGTCTCCACTTTCACTCTCCCCCGCAACTCCTTAGCAACCTGCATTAAAGATCAAGGCAAAGCCTCTAAGCATTACAGAAGCAAAAGAACCATCTACATTATTAAACTATTTTCTTCAAGTATTTTTTGATTCTTTTGTTATGCTTAAGAACCTCAGCTAACCTGAGCACCAGTGAGACCAGTCCTGAGACAATAGGAAGTGATATCCAGGTACGCCTCTGCATGCAATTTAATGCGAGGAAGTAGCCTTTATATTTGATGCTTAATGCAAATCACATTAAAATTTAATCAAATTAATCAAGAATGAAGTTGAGGAATTCAGGTTTGGGTGTTATATCAAGCTTGTATAATCTAAACCAATGTCGGCCTTGGTTCCTACCATCCAAACTGCCAGCTTCAAACTGAGGATCATAGTGTCTGAATACCTCCCTAGTCATGGAGCTGAACTTGCTGTACCTTGTGGCATGAACACACACATCTGATACATCATACTGCATTTGCTGAAGATTTGAAGATTTCTCTCAAAGCCAATTTAAGCTCTAGCTCTAGCTGATGTACACTGCTGGTAAAATAGAGACTTTCAAAAACAAACTTACAGATCAAAGTGTGGCGGTACAAATGTAAGCTCTGGACAAAGGACTTTTGCGATGAAGCCTGTACAGATCAGTCAACAACACATCTTTAAGATGCATTTGTGGTTGCCAGGGATTGGAGTCCCTTACCTTAATGCCGGTTGCTTTCTAAAGATCTAAAGATCTAAACCCTAAATATCCTTTTCAAAATTCTGTATTACTTCTGTCACCTGGCATTGCACTTCGAACTCCAAATTTTCTTGCAACATAGTTGGCTGTAGAAATCATGCCAATGCCACCCACAGCCACTGGCAAGCTCTTCTGCATAATCAGAAAGTATTTACGCTATTCTGTTCATGATGTTTTGGATACATGCAACATCATAAAGTGGTCTTCGAGATGCTGCAGGGTATAATACATGGTCAGGCGCTTAGACTTGCCAACAACGTTGTAGAATCTGAAAGGACGCTGGATATAATTCTGAATTAAATCTGAATTGTTACCAGAGAAGGATTCAAAAGCTCTTCGCAAGCAGCAAAGAAAGCGTCCTAAGATTTGAAATAAAGTTTGTCAGCTCGTTTCAAGGAACATGCTGAGAGTGAGCAAACTTCTTAAGGCGGAAAAGCCAGTACCATATCAACATGTATCCAGGTCCTAGAAATATCTCTCCCTGCTTCCAGTATAACCATTTTATGCTCCATTGTCCTGTTGGATAGGATTTTGAAAAGGAGAAGGATGAGGGCACATTTCATTCATTGCAATAGAAGTGTGAGTGTCAATGCAGACTCCTGATACTTAAATTACCTCTGGTGTTTCATTAGCTCCGCTTCAGAAAGGAGACATGCGCGAGCTTTCAAAGCAGTGATTTTTGCTTCAACTTGTTGATTCTTCCGCTTTTCATTCTGGAAATGTGCAGATCCTTTTGACATTTCATAAATTGTCTGAAATATAGCACAGTTGAAAGATTAATAAGTGCAAAATCTTACAAGTTATTGTATAAATGACACTGAAATATCTTCAACTACACCTTCTTGATTTTTTCCTTTTCCTGAGCAGACAGACATTCCATCCCCGCCTTGCCATTAGTGAACACTGTTTCATAAGATAAAATGGACTCCTCTTGCATTTTGAACCCATGCAATGGCAGGCATTTAATTCTAATTCTGCCACCATACCAACCTACACATCATGCCGTACAGAAAATAATGCAAAACCGCTCCTTTCTTTCCGTTGATTTAAAAACTTTCACTAGATATGATGTTGAGGGCTGCAGCTTCAGGACGATCACTGTTGAGATTCGCAAGTTCAGCAGGTACGTATGTCTTGCGATCACCTTTGGGATTTTCTTGAAATAACTAAATCTTTTATTTTTCTTATTTGCAGCATCTCGCAATGCCTCGACAGCAGAAGGTGTGTTCATGTTTGCTGATGTGCTGAGAAAATTTTGGATACGGGTATCTAGGCACTAGCTAATTGAACATTTGAATGAATTATGTTTAAATGTTAGAATCTAACCTGCGTTGCCTGGTACTCCTCTCAATGTCTCTTTTCCTTTTTTGAAGGGAGCTCTGTGGCATCCCTGATCAAGGCTGTAAATGGTAGCAGTGCATCTAGCTTTGGCTCTGGTGGCCTCAGTAATCTCAAAGCTAGCATCCAACCATTCTTCCCATCACCAGCCAAGGATGAAGGTTTGTCAACAAATGCACAAATTGCTCTGGGCCTGGGAGCAGCTTATGTTTTGTACAAGGCTGGAGTCCATGCAAGCAGCCCTGACTGGGTTGTAGATCTGTCGCTAGATGTCATTCAGTCAGCTTGGTGGATCAGCTTCCTCTCCTTCCTGCCATTCCGTAGCATCTATGTCTCCTTGCGAGGCCTGGCTCCTCATACCTCAGGTTCTCTAACCGCATTGAGGCCAGCTGTCCTGATCAAGCCTTAAGCTTGCAGTGTAAACATGTATTTGGTCAAAATATATTAGATTATAGATCTGTCACTTCGTGTTGTGCCTCATCTCTCTACATTTCACATTCAACTTCTTCCTGTAATCAAGAGGCAAATCCTGCATGCTTGGCAGTTTACCAGTAACTTGCCATAAATTTTTTATGTGCATGTCTGATTGTCATTAATACAGTTTATAACAATGCATGTACATAAATAAATCTCAGAACATCAGCTCTGCAGGGCATGTAGCGGGAAAGAGGGAACGCAAGAAGATTTTCGCAAGAACTCAGTTAGCTTCCTCCCCAAACTCTCGAGTAAACTTCTCAAAAATCTCAAGATCACTTTTGCTGACAGTAGGTCTTGCTCGAGTCAACACCTTCTCAAAATCCCGCATCGTGATAGCAGGAGGTATCACTTTGTCAGCTAGATTGTTTTCTGCGAAGTACTGAAGAGTCATCTCCTCAGCCCCCGGCTCTGAAGGTGAGCACGCTTCATACACAGTACCTGGTGGATAAAAGAAATCAAGGCTAAAAAACTACATATGGCAGCATAGCCTGAGACAGTAATAGAGGTCAGAGATGATAACGGCCACCTGCTGGGGTCAATATCAATTTCATATCTTCGCAGTTCATACTTGCCTCCATCAGGACCCTTCGCTTTCTTAAAGTGTGTTGCCTCCCTTAGCAGCCGGATGGGCTGCATCAGCACATCCTTGACCACCACACTGCAGTCAGATCCGGAGAAGCCTTCTGTACACCGCCCTAGCTGTTGGTAGTCCACATCTGAGAGCATCAGGACACTACTATCCGTTGATCCGTTCACAACACAAGAAATAACACTTAAAATTGTTGCAAAATTTAAAGTTGTGGCCATAACTTTGTCCTCATTCGATTTATGACCGACAGATGGACCTCTGGAATCCCACCTGTCATCTTATTAGGCGTATCTCCAAGGTGGATCTTGAACATCTGTGTTCTTGCTTGCTCCTCTGGTAGAGGGATGTAAATACGTTTATCGAAACGTCTTCGAATGGCCTGATACAGCCAAAGGAGAGGAAACAACAGTAAAATGTTATTTGCATCTATAATCAAATACAGATACAAATTGCTATTTGTATCATCTGTGTTAGACTGAAAAAACACAATCTGTGGAAGGTCACCACAAAGGTCACAACATGTTGAGCAAATCTATGACAGCATTCCTCAAACACATTCCCAGTTCAAATCTTAATTCAGAGATCAACAGGCTTGACTGGTCTGTACCCTAGAAACATCTCCCAATGACCTGTTGTATGAACATCTCCCAATGACCTGTTGGATGAACATCTCCCAATGACCTGTTGGATGAACATCTACCAATGACCTGTTGGATGAACATCTACCAATCTAGGTCTCACCTGATCTAAGTTGTAAGGAAGGTTTGTTGCTGCTAAGACCAACACTTTGGTATTGTTGCTCCCCACTCCCTGCATCTCCACCATCAGCTGTGTTTTGATGCGCCTGGCAGCTTCACTCTCACCCTCACCTCGTGCACTACACAGAGAGTCAACCTGCAAGTGTGTTGAAGAATCATGTAACATGTCGTAGGAAGACAAAAATCATCCTCTGATTGATGTCAGGCCTACATGAACACACCTACCTCATCAATGAAGATAATAGAAGGAGCACTCTCTCTCGCCAACGCAAACAACTGGCTGACCAGCTTTTCACTCTCACCCAGCCACTTGGATACGAGATCTTGAGAGGATATGCTGAAGAAGGTGGAATCTGCTTCTGTGGCAACAGCCTGTAATCAAGATGCCAGGGGCTGAGTTCGGTGGTAACTATTTGGAGCTTTAGACATGTGTTGTTTGCAGCATGTAAGGACATGACAACAACTGGATTGAAGATTGATCTACAGATTGAAGCTTTGCTTTGGGTTCCCTCAACTTCTATTTCGGCAAGATAGTGAAGGATGTCTTGACTCTTGAGGCGTCTTGCTGTGGAAAGTAAGCACAGAATCATACATCCTATCAACTTTCAAATGTAACTGTCCATGTGAATACAGAAGATGTACCTTGGCAAGGTATGATTTCCCTGTTCCTGGGGGCCCATACAACAGGATACCGCTCCATGGCTTTCTCTTCCCTAAAGAGTTTCAACATCAATTTTCAGGGTGGATACAATCAACAAAGTTAGCAATCAAAGGAAATGCCACACTGATGTGATATGTTTTGACCATTAGACTGTTTCTTTGCGTAACTTTACAGTACTTATTCATTTGTGTCCATCTCCTACTTCCAGCACAGCATACACAAATAGATTATTGATTATTCTAATTAGCACCTGTGAAGAATTGTGGGAATTTAACTGGTAGGATCACTGCCTCTTTCAATGCCTCTTTTGCACCTTCCAGGCCTGCAACGTCATCCCACTGCATGCAATACAGATGGATGTCATTGTGTCATTTTGATAAGATTTCTAAGACGCGAGACATTCAAACCCTCATTTTTATTCAGTACAGTAGTGATCCACAACCTAGCAGTTCCTACTCAAACATCACGCATCATTCAATATTACTGGTAAGCTTGTTAAAAATAAGGCAAAATTTCCCACTCACTTTCACATTAGGCTTTTCTGACAAGATGGAACCAGTCAAACCTGCTTTCATACGATCCTTCTCCTTGTCGTCAGACTAACAAGATGAAGAAGAGAGAAACAAGTCATTGAATCAAGTAGGAGCAGCTGCAAGCTTATAACAAGTGATATATAGGTAGGCAGCTCACAGCAACTGTTATTGAGGAGTGAAATACAGGAACCTTAAGTAAGCTACTAACAACTTACTTCATCCTTGGTACCCGCTTTCTTGACTTTCTGCGCTGCTGCAGCATTCTGCCCCTGCTCTGCTCCACAGTTGTCTTGACCTGCTACACCCTTCAAATATTCTGCCCTATTTAGGTAGTCTTTGAACTGCACAGGACATGATACAAGAAAGTGACATTCTTTAACTTCAAGAGATTTTGTAAAACTGTTCGCTAACCTTCTCTGTTATCGTCTGTTTGATTTTCTCGTTCTTCTCATATTTGAGATATGTCTTGAAATAGTCCAGGGACGCTAAGTACAAAGTAAGGGCTTTATCATAGTTTCCAGCTTCGTCTTCTTGCACAGCCTGAGTAGCTTTTTCTATTCCTTGATCTTTGAATTTGACGTATATAGCCCCAGACATGGCACTCAAACCGGGTCAGTTTACACAGATCTGCTCAGAGACACTTTGGCTTAAGGATATGGTAATAGCTTATTTTTAAAACAAATACTAAAGAGAAATCACAGAGAAGGTGTGCAGCATTGTACCGTACAAGCCTTTTTATAGAACGTTATTCATTTGCGCTATGTGTAATTAAAAAGCTAATTTTTTGTACGTGCACGCCTTTTCATTTTTGTAGCCTTATCAGTGAGAGGCCACAAAGGGTTGGGGGTTCTCGTCTCCACTCTTACCACGGTAGGCAAGGCTGTAAAAAGAATCAAGAATTTTCAGCCAATTTACTTTACTCACGAATAAGTAGGAGAGCATATGATGTGGAAGCTTAGCTTGATTCACAGTCTGGCTTGTCTTACTGATGACCATGCTTTCATACTTCATGGTCTAGAAAGAGCTATTCATACACATGCAGCATGAACAAAACTTACTCTTGTGATCCCTGCCAAAGATCTTGTGCTCATTACGCCAATACTCAAGGGGTCGCTGGTGACCGCGGGTACTTTTACGTCTTCCATCCACCAAATCTAATGCCAAACCGTCACCTAGTGTCAAATAGTGCTGCTAAATACTCAGGTGTATATTTGAGGCATCATAAAATCACAAACATAAGACATGGGACGCAGAAACATGTATCTGTAGCCTCTGCTCACCTGCAAGGCTCTTCCGCCTTTTGTTCCTCGTATTTTCTCGTTCCCCAGCTTGCCTTCTTGCCCTGACTGGTTCCGCAATTCCACTGGTAATTGGTGCATCATCCAGCTCCGATGAAAGCAGACTACTTGGTTCCTTGGGGTGTAAACAGGTTTCCACATATGTTGGGTGCATGTCGCTGACATGGCTTGGACCAGCTTCATTTTCTCGTCCTGCACGTTTTTGACAACACACAGCATGACACCGCAAATCATAGTCCTTGATGCTATTATGTTGATGTTCAAACTTGTGAACATAGAAGGGTTGTGCATAGCATGGTAGGCAACGTCTACGACACACAAACTGATGACAGCATGGCAGGCAACATCTAGGACGCACAAACTTATGATGGCACGGCAGGCATGGCAGGCAACATCTAAGATGCACGAACTTATGAGTCAATGTTAAAAACCTTTTGACAAGCCAATGAATGAAGGCCAGTGATCAACAGATAGTTTCACATCCCCAGAGCTCAGAAATTAATTGTAAATCTTGCTTTGCCTTTTACCATGAGCTCCGCATGGCTCCATCACGATGCCATCCTGTAAGCTCAAACCAGTCTGCACCTCCACCTCATGCCCATGTTGCAGTGTTATGCTGGGACCATAAGGAGTGACTGGCTGACTCTGAGGTATACCTGAAGAGAACAAATACCACATCAGGCTACAAACTACAACTGCTCTAAGCAGTTTCTACCAGGCGAAGCTTACATTGCAAAGAATATTCTGGAATCCCTTTCAAAAGCTCTATCTGCTGATCTGAAAAAGAGAACACACCTTGCACATGGAGTGGCTCAGCTTCAGGTATTTGTTCCCTGTCATTATGAGGACAGTCATTTTCAACGGGGGACGCTGGCTCTGAGCGCAGGACTTGATCATCTGCTCTATGCATCATCAGTTCTTCTTCTTCTTCAGCTCCAGCTGAAGCCATGTCATCAAACTGGGTTCCAGCTCCAGGCTGCGCTGCTCTTGATGCCAGTACCTCCGCCTGATGTCCCTGATGTACTGAAGTGGGTTTGTCAGCTGCTGAGGTACACAACAAGCTTGGGCCCCAAACTGGAAGCCGAGCCAAGCGGGCTAGTCTGCTCGAGGTATGCAGCAAGGGTAGCATGCGCTCAGGAATTCCTTCCATCGGTGTGCAATTGAAGTTATCAGAAGAGGCTGATAGCGGCTGATGACGAAGTAAGAAGGGCAACTTCTTGACAGTTAAAGGCTTTTCAGGTACACCTTCCATAGGTGTGAATGTATATCCAGGGGTCCTGGCTAAAAGTGCAGATCTAGAAGGAGCTGGTGTGTTCCTAAGGGAGTTAAGCCCTAGCGATTGCACCTTGGAGGTTATAGAGTGAATTCGTGATGGCTGATATGACGAGGACGAGCTGAGGGCTGCAGTAGCTGCAGGTGAGGAATGTGATATCATACAAACTGAAGCAGTTAATTCAGGATCCCTGGTCTCAATGATTGAAGCCACTGGCAAGCACAGCTGTAGGTTAAAGCTGCGCAAGTGCGTTGATCGACCAGAGCCTTTCCTCCTGTTAATGAGAATACGGTGTCTGCCCGGCTCTGTTGGAATGATGGATGCATTGAACGCCACATCATTGCAAAAACTTGATCTATTTGTGGCACCGGATGTCATCTCTTCAAACATGTCATTGACTCTGGGAGGTGCCATGTGTTGCATGCTTCGCCCATCAGTGACAACATTTGTCCACCTATGCATAGCAGAAATCTTTTAGGAAGAGGTTTGTAAAGCAAGAGGACTCTATTAAAAGACTTTTTTGTTTAACACAGAAAATTACTTAGAGCAAAGCTCGAAATCCCTGCGCTTTGTAACTCGACCAGTCCCTGAGGGCCTGTTCCTGTCCCTTTTACGAGTTAACTTATCTTCCGGATTTGATAACAGCATTTTCGTGGATACTTGACGACGCTTGAGAGAGGAAGAAATGTAGCTGTCCGTAAATGTGGAAGTTTGAATGGTCAGAGTTCGGTTTATTCTTGGAACGTCGTCTCAGGCGTCATAATATTATTATTTATTATTATCATTTCTATTTTGTGTGTGGTCAGTTTCTTCTCAATTCTGGTTACGCTGTATTTGAGGAAGGTGTCATGGGACACAGTGGATAAGCCTGAAGAAGGAAACTCTTGAGTGATTACAAGAGCGTTCATCTAACGTCCTCTTATCACTCTTGCATCCTTCCATACAAAATCTTATACACATCTAGCTCTTGAGTTGAAATTCTCAGGTTCCCTTATGTTCATCTTCGCATTAGAGCTCCTCTTTAACCTCCGCGTCCTCTGCAGCATCTTCAGCTGTCTCATCCTCGTTGTCTGGTGCCTCCTACAGTCACAACAAATACTGAACATTGAGAAATCATGTAACCAAAAAGCAAAGAAAACTTTTAAAAAATGTTACATCTAGATTTTGTAATTTAGTTGCACACCTCCTCTATGTCGTTCAGTGACCCTGTCAGGCCCAAACCATCCTTGGCTAGCTCATACACACGATCGCTGAAAGATTTTGTATCTTCCACTTGGAACCCAGACTCGATCATTGCAGTCTCAAATATCAGCTTGGCCAGTGACACAGATGTGGGATCAGCCTCATCAGCAGTAACTTTGTCCTTCAAGCCCTTGATCAGAGGATGCCTAAAACAAAAAAGAATGAGCAAAAACAACATTGGCATGGCATTTGAAGGGGACAGTGCATACTGAGAATATTGATGGCCCTCAGTGATTGAAATATTCATAAGCTGCTGAAAATGATATGGCACATATGTTCACACCTTGGGTTTATCTCCAGGACACGCTGACTCCTCATGTAAGATGCACGGCTGGGGTCCTGGAAAGCCTGGGCCTTGGTGATTCGCTCCATGTTGGCAGACTGTCCATACTTGCCAGCAACAACAATGCAAGGGGTAGTGAGTAGCCGGCTGGACACCTTGACATTGGCAACCTTGTCCTCACCGACTGTTTTCTTCCACCACTTAGTGAAATCCTTGAATTCCTCTTTCAGGGCCTGCAAGGGAAGGAGTGTTTGATGTTGATGAGTAGCATTACAAACTATCACAAACTATCAAGACAGAGATAATTTGAAATATTCATCTGTTATGAAGAGAGTAGCTCTTAAATTCTGTAAAACATTAAATCTGACAATACACAGAAAGACAGTCATGAAGACAAAACCTTTCATTCTCCACTACAATAAACTCTACTACAAGGAGCCTTCACATCACCTTGTCTCGCTTGCTCTCCTTCTCATCCTGGTCCCTCATCTTCAGCTCATCCTTTGAGGCATCAGAGAACTTCTTGTCATCGTACTCGGTCATATGCTGCATCACGTACTCATCCAGTACGTCAGTGAAGTAAATGACCTCATAATCCTTCTTAAGGAGACGCTCAACATAGGGACTGCTGGCAATATCTTTCTCTGACTGCCCTGTAAATTACAAGGATCACTTCTTCATATGTATAAAATCTCAGTGTGAACAGAACAGAAACTTGGGCAACATTTTGTGTGAATATGAAGATATGGGCTTATCCACTCTTAAGAAAACGAGCTCATAGGCTGACTCAGTCCATGGCTGATGTCAGTCATAAAGAATCAACCTGGATTTTAGGGATGATAACACTTGAAACTTAACAGCAAACATTTTGAGTAGGTTGCGGGCCCAGCAAAAGGTTCACACACCTCCTAGGAAATAAATCTCTTTCTGACCCTCCTTCATGTTTGAAATGTAGTCATCCAGGCTGATCAGCTCATCCCCAGACTTGCTGGTCTTGAAGCGCAGCAGCTTAGCCAGGCGGTTGCGGTTGGTTGTGTCCTCGATGATACCAAGCTTAATGGCACGGCCAAATTGCTTCCAGAAAGAGGCAAACTTCTTGCAGTCCTCATCTGAAACCTTATCTCCTTCCTCTACCTCACTGTCAGGTTCGTCTGTAAAAATGAGGGCACGGATGTATTGATTTGAAAACTTAACAAACTCTTGATATCAGTGCAGAGTCATTTCAAGTGATCTGTACACCGAATTCATGGAATCACGAGTCACATATCATATACCAAGGGATGAGCACTGTGGTATACGTTTGGCATCCTTCTTATTACAGCAATGCATGAGTTACATATCATATAACAAGGGATGAGCACTTATGTGTACCTCTTCGCACCTCTCATAGCAAATCATAAACCCTAGACAGGGGGGTCTCTTACCCTGCTCCTTGCACCTCAGCTCATCATCAGCCATTTTCTTGATGATATCCAGAAGCTTCCTTACGAGTTTCTTCTTGATAGTCTTTAGGGAGTCATGCTGCTGCAGCTGCTCACGTGACACTTGCAGGGGCAGTGTGTCACTATCAACAATACCGCGCACAAATGCCAAATACCTGATACATGACACAAGTATGTACATTAGTAAGAGGATCACTATCAAGAGACTTATTACTTCTAGTTAAAGAGGCTCTCCTGGTGAAGATAAATGACACTTCTGAAATAAGGTCCATTCAGTAAAGAATACTTTTAACATGTGTCGTACTCACTTGGGAAGAAGCTCGGCAACATCATCACTGATAAAGACACGTCGCACATACAGCTTGATGCTGGGAGTTGACTTTCTGTCGTAGTACTTGTCATAGAAATCAAAGGGGGCTGTGGATGGGATGAACAACACTGCTTTGAACTCAATGTCTCCTTCAGCCTTGAAGTGACTGAAGGTCAAAGCTTCATCAAAATTCTGTTACAGAAGAGGAACAAGAAGGATCAGGTCTATTTGCCGAGGCTTTGAAAAGAAGTGAGAGCGCCCTGAAGTTCACACAGGCAGGGTCAGGCAGGGTCTGACCTATAATTCTCTCGGGCATACCTTGGACACAGCCTTGTAGAACTTATCATATTCCTCCTTGGTCACTTCTGAAGGTTTGCGCAACCAGATGGCCTTGTTGTCATTCACCAAGTCCCACACAAGTTGCTTCTCCTTACGGGTTGCAGGTTTCTCATCCTCTACATGAACAGAAAACAGGTTGGAAGCATGGAACCTCAAGACAGCATGAAAAACAGCTTACAAGTACATTCCACCTAAATGTGCACTAATCAGCCCTCACCACTATCAGAAGAATCATCCTCGTCATCATCCACTCCATCCTCTGCAGAAGATGTGTTTTGCACAAATTCAGAAATCCTGCTCTAGTATATTTGGATCTGGATTTCAGTCCATGTAAATATCAAATCATAATGCCTGGGCTTCTTAAGGGCAAGTTGAAACCTACCCTCCTCTTCTCCATCAGCCTTCTCCTCTTCCTTATCCTCCTCATCATCTTCAATAGGGACATCAACTTCTTTTAATGTCTGCAGCACAATAAAATACCAGTTCATGTGTGGCATCCAGAGGCAATCAATCTCATGAAAGCAGGTGACAACACAGACTCTGCACGCAGCATGGCTGGGGTTCCAAAGCAGGTGACAACACAGACTCTGCACGCAGCATGGCTGGGGTTCCAAAGCAGGTGACAACACAGACTCTGCACGCAGCATGGCTGGGGTTCCAAAGCAGGTGACAACACAGACTCTGCACGCAGCATGGCTGGGGTTCCAAAGCAGGTGACAACACAGACTCTGCACGCAGCATGGCTGGGGTTCCAAACATTTACCTGAATGTAAATAGGGAAGTTCATGAACTCGCTGTATCTGGTGACCAACTCCTTCAGCTTAGACTCCTGCAAAACATGAGAAGAATGTCTTAGGGCATTGAAATACTACATTTCAGGTCTGTGATAAAGAGGAACTCTCGTCCAAACCCAATAGGCCCACCTCAATGTACTCCAAAGCCTCTGGTTTCAAGTGGATCTTGATCAAGGTACCACGGCCTAGCGCCTCATTCTCTGTGTCCTCAACAATGGTGAAACTACCGTCTGCAGAAGACGACCAAATGTACCTGATAAGCAAGGTGAAGGTCATGCTTGCATCACCTTTTTGTATCATGTATGACGTCATTATGCATTATCATCTCTGGTCACCAACATCAACATGCTATGCTATTAGATGTGAGCTGAGAGAACAAGTCTCCATCACTGCCTGCAGAAAGTGGTGCATTGTCATTATAACCAGGAATCCTCACTGTTTGTCATCGTTATGCTTGGAGATAACCTCTACCCAATCAGACACCAGGTATTATAACCAGGAATCCTCACTGTTTGTCATCGTTATGCTTGGAGATAACCTCTACCCAATCAGACACCAGGTACACTGAGTAGAAGCCGACACCAAACTGTCCAATCAAATTAACGTCTCCACCTTTTTGTGCTTGCTCCAAAAAGGCTGCAGAAAGAAAATAAGAGGAGATTATTTATATGTAACCAAACCTTTCATGTATATTGTCCAGCGTGAGGAGAGCATCTCTTTAAATGAACTAACTTCAGGAAGATGGAAGTAGCAGCTAGCATGATTGGAGCACCCACGTTATCTCGTCTTACACACAGGATAGCTTCAATCTGACCATCAGCACAAAAACTGTCAACTGGGCATACCTGAAGTACCAGATTTGGCAATAGTTCCCAAGTTCTTGATGAGGTCAACCTTAGTCATGCCAATGCCGCGATCCTGAATGTACAGCATATTCTTCTCCTTGTCCAGTGAGATCTTGATCTCCAGCTTCGCATTATCACCTTCCCCCAATACATTCTTATCCGTGAGAGATAGGAAACGTATCTTGTCCATGGCATCACAAGCATTGGAGATCAGCTCCCGTAGGAAGACGTCTTTGTTACTGCAAAGGAACCAAACAGCTAGAGTGAGGTATATTTCAACCATAAAATTGTAGTATTTCCAAAGATTTATGCATTCATTTTAAAACATATTCCTTGTAAGAGGATTCTTATGGATCTCACCTGTACAGAGAGTTGACCAAAATATCCTGGTAGTACGAAGGAAGCACGTAAGTTGTTGTACTGAACAAAATCAAGAAGCAATGAAGGGAACATAGGACATGCACTAACCATGAGGCGGTTCACTTCTGCTTGGAAGGTGTACTCCTCAGAGCCTGACCTGACTTTCCTGCGAGTCACATGGGACACATATTACCCGTGTCTGTAGCAGAGGTAACGACCTAAAACTTATAAGATCTGATCCTGCAAAACTCACTTGCTTGCATCTGCTGGTGTTGCATCAGAAGAGAGGCAACCTGCTTGTCACAATGCGATGGTGCGTTATGTAAGGGATGGCAAAAGTTTACCAAGATCTTTGTTATGTAGGTTTTATAGAACCTACTTGTGTACAATGATGCAGCGAAAACAGTAAAAACAAAGAATTTCAAAGTGAACTGCTTCATCAACCTCAACTGCTCGAGATCGGGATGAGGTAGCAAGATACCAAGTACCAGCGAGCGAGCTGAAACCGCACACTAACAGAGAGCGTTTATCACTAGATTGAAATGATTAGGAACTAACTGTTGCTCTTGTTGATAAGCTAGGATTCTAGAAACAGGAAGTGGCAGGCCCTATGCATTGCTGTCCCATTAACGATTTAAGCAGAATTGGAGACTGAATTGAGCGTGTGTTGTTGGTACAGAGAGCAAAAAAATCTGTTAATTCTTCGAGGAATGAGACGATCATTTTCTCTCATTTGTTTGGGTAAGCTCGCCCGTCATCATAGTTTTTTGCGCTATTTCTCAGAGGCAATTTCGCACTGTTTTCTTCCTGTTTACTTTCTATGTCCTGGAAAACTAGTCTCCTTAACTGACGATCTTTTCACAAGATCTTGTTAGTACAACATTCACATTGTTCAGTGATACTTTCATTGCCACGAATATGCAGGATTAGTTGTTGCATGTCTATGCTCTAGTTCCTTTGCAGAGGAGGAGAAACTGGGAACAGTTATCGGTATTGATCTAGGTAAGGTCCCAATCACATTGTATATGTTTGTTGACATAAAGGCTACTAACTTCTTATTGAGACAATGTCACATCGCCAACTTCCTTGTAATCCTTGAACAGGGACTACCTACAGTTGCGTAGGTGTCTACAAGAATGGGCGTGTTGAGGTGACGATCAATTTTGTATGCATTGTCATATTCGATTCTCTCAGAAATATCTACCTTCCTCTCCTTAGATCATCGCGAACGATCAGGGTAACCGTATCACACCGTCGTATGTGGCTTTCACTGACTCAGAGCGTCTGATTGGTGATGCTGCAAAGAACCAGGCTACCGTCAACCCAAAGAACACCATCTACGACGTTAAGCGTTTAATTGGTCGCTCGTAAGTGTCTCCTCTTTCTCTGCTACAGTCATCCAGCAAGACATATAACAAAATAATGGAATGGATGACACTTGGCCTTGACTTACATGCATGGTATATGCACTTCAGATATGGTGACAAGGAGGTACAAAGAGACAAGAAGTTGGTCTCATACAACATTGTGGACAAGGCAACTAAGCCATATGTCCAGGTAAAATTTATTTGGCAATACACATTTGCCTCTTCTCTCTGCTCATGCACATTTACGTTTCCACATCTAGACTCGGCAAGCTAAAGAGAAATGCAATTATTTCAGTTTCAGAGCTTGAAGTTGGTCTCTACAAATGTAGGTGACAGTCAACGGTGAATCCAAAGAATTTTCTCCAGAGGAAGTCAGCGCTATGATCCTTGTCAAAATGAAGGAGACAGCTGAGGCCTTCCTAGGAAAGACTGTGAAGCATGCTGTGGTCACTGTGCCAGCCTACTTCAATGATGCCCAGAGGCAGGCAACTAAGGATGCAGGCACCATCTCTGGCTTGAACGTTGTGCGTGTCATCAATGAGCCAACAGCAGCTGCCATTGCATATGGTCTTGACAAGAAGGGTGGAGAAAAGAATATCTTGGTGTTTGACCTGGGTGGTGGTACCTTCGATGTCTCTATCCTGACCATTGACAATGGAGTCTTTGAGGTCATCTCAACCAATGGTGATACTCATTTGGGTGGTGAGGACTTCGACCAAAACGTCATGCAGTACTTCATCAAGCTAATCAAGAAGAAATTCAAGAAAGACATCTCAGAAGACTCTCGCGCCCTCCAGAAGCTGCGCCGTGAAGCTGAGCGTGCCAAGCGTGCTTTGTCATCTCAGCACCAAGTCAGGGTTGAGATCGAGGCTTTATATGAGGGAGTGGACTTGTCTGAGCCCCTGACTCGGGCCCGTTTTGAGGAGCTGAACATTGACCTTTTCCGCAAAACACTGGGGCCTGTTAAGAAGGTGGGCAACCTGAAGTTTGAATCAAAGTGATAAGAGTTTTGCCGCGCTGCAAAGACTTCGAGATTTTTGTACCTTTGAACATCTCAGTGTGCATCACAACATTACCTGTATTAAATCCTGTTCAGGCTATGGAGGATGCCAACATGAAGAAGACTGAGATCGATGAGATTGTGCTGGTAGGTGGCTCTACTCGTATCCCCAAGGTGCAGGAGCTTCTGAAGGAATTCTTCGATGGCAAGGAGCCAAACAAGGGTGTCAACCCTGATGAGGCTGTTGCATATGGAGCAGCTGTCCAGGGTGGAATCTTGGGTGGAGAGGGTGAGAGAGATGATACGTAATATTTTTAACATTGGAACTCCAAAGTGTTAACAGTTCACTTTTGCCCTAGTAGAACTGAGTTTACACTCAGACAAGTCAGAATTGATGTGTGTTTCATCCGTTCATGTTTCATATTCACTCTCACCATGCATGCAGGTGGTGATGAGGTTAAGGACATCTTGTTGTTGGATGTTGCCCCTCTGTCCCTGGGTATTGAAACAGTGGGAGGTGTGATGACAAAGCTGATTGCGCGCAACACTGGTATCCCCACCAAGAAGTCACAGACCTTCACCACCTACCAAGACCAACAGACAACTGTGTCCATCCAGGTGTACGAGGGTGAGGGCATCCCCAGATTCCGCATCCTGGTACTATGAAATTACATTCCCTGCCCTAATACACTTGCGCCATTTCTTCATTATGATATCTATGAGATTCCACTACATATTTCACTCACTGAAGTACTCTTGTTGCCCTCCTCCTTGTCCCCTGCCAAGGTGAGCGTACCATGACTAAGGACAACCACAAGCTGGGCCAGTTTGACCTGAATGGTATTCCCCCTGCACCACGCGGTCAGCCTCAGATTGAGGTCACCTTTGAAGTGGACGCCAACGGTATCCTGAACGTGGCTGCTGAAGAAAAAGGCACAGGGAAGAAGGAGAAGATCACCATCACCTCAGAGAAAGGCCGATTGAGTGAGGAAGAGATTCAGCGCATGGTTCAAGAGGCTGAGGAATTCGCTGAGCAGGTATATATGTTCAATTTAAATTCCTCTGTACACATGCATGTGCTGAGGATATCAGAGCGGCAACACGTCATGATATACACATCAGTCTTACGTTTTCTGAATGCCACTCACACTTAGTGTACACCTCAGACACTTGTGTGGATCAATGGCAGCTTACACATGAAGTGATACACATGACAACTGCTGATATCTTCATGTGCTATCAAATCTGTAGGATAAGAAGGTGAAGGACAGAATTGATGCCCGCAACCAGCTAGAAACTTTTGTTTACAACATGAAGAGCAATGTTGAGGATAAACTGAAGGACAAGCTTGAGGAGGAGGATAAGGAGAAGGTGTTGGAGGCTGTGAAGGAAGCTATGGATTGGATGGAGGAGAACACAGATGCTGGTAAGCACATCAACATGCACAAGAACAGCAAACTTTCTTTCCTCAAGTTTGTTTGTTTTCAATACACACTTAAGGTCATCAGTTGAATGACACCTTTCCTGCAAATGTTTTGCACATTCAGATGCTGATGAGTACAAGGAGAAGCTCAAAGAAGTGGAGGACGTCTGCAACCCCATCATCTCTGCAGCTTATGGGAAATCAGGCAGCAGCGACTCAGACGAAGACCTAGGTGACCATGATGAGCTATAGATGAAGGACGAGGAGGGATATAAACCATTAGCTTAGAGAAACCGCGATAGGGCAGATCTGTAAAATGATTATGCACTCAACATGAATTTCTGTTCTGGAAAAATACAGTGGGCAATTTAACCAAGAAACTCTCTCATCAAAAATCGAGAAAAAATACAAAAATCTCAACAGTAGAAAGCCTCACATGGTCTGTGTTTCCGTCCAAAATGTACAACAAAGCATAAACAAACAAACACAAGTTAAGCACAAGTACATTTACAGTGTGGAACATTTGCGAGTGGAGTTGATACTCATGATCTCCCGAGATTTGGTGGCTGAGCGCCAAACGCAGGCATCATTCCCAAATTTGAACCAGGTGGCAAAGTTGGCATCTGGATGCATTGAGGAACACTTAGATTTTTATGAATGCTCCAAACAAGGTCATGATAAAAACTTACCTGGAAAGATGGCATGGCCCCAGAAGCTCCTTGAGGGACCTTCATGTGCGAGGTTAAAGACATTCAGGCATTTATAGACTTCAAATCTCAGACCAATGATCAAGAAGAGGTATAACGTACAGAAGATGCTCTGGGAGTAGTGCTCTGAGCTGCTTCTTTCTTCACATCCTTCCCTTGTAAGGCCTGGATAGAGACAAAACATGCATAAATCTTAAGTAAGACATGGGTCCAAACTAAGATAAGGTATACACAAGATAAAGTTGACTGGAATGCTTGTGGTGAGCATTTATCCCTCAAAAGAGTTCATCACCTCAGCTTCCCGAAATTTTTGCAGATACAACTTTAATGGCTCAACATAATCTTCAAAACCCAGTGTGCTCATTGCACATAGCAAATCATCTCCATTTATTGTCTTCCTTTTCTCTTTCAGGCATTTATCGCTGGCTCTGAAGAAAGACCACATGTCTGAATTCCATTCTTTCCTCATTAAGTTAATCAAAAACGCAACTCACTCGCTTGTTATGAAACTTATGAATTCAGAAACACACTCTTGTACTGTCTGCAGCACATAATGGACTTATTTCGCATTTCAACTTAGATTCAGTAGGTATATCTTTTACAGCAAAAATGTATACCTCCTTAGCATCTTTCGCTATTTTGGCATTTCCAGGCAAAGTTTTCTTCATGATGCGAGCTATATTTGCAATTGGGAGAAATCGATCCTGCTCCCTCGAAGCTGATGCTGCATTGTCTTCGTTGTCACTCATGTTAGCAAAATGATCGAGGATACAAAAACATATATCAACAATGTGGAAGACAATAGTTGGTTGGTTCTGGAGCTGGCTTAATTTTGCAGTATGTCAGTAATGCCAGCAGCATCAACCATATCCAACATGTTTACACTGTGCTGCATCATGCATATGTCTCACTATCATCTCTTTGCTCATTAGCTTAGAATGCAGACATTAGTGATCCTTGTGGGAATTCCTGGGTCAGGTGCGTTCAGTTGTTTCCTGCAGTGTGGCGCTGATAACAAGATTTCGTACACACTTGGAGATGACATACTCCAACTGTTCACAACACACATGTCATGAGAAATACAGCTCAGATTTGCGAACTGGCAGTTCAAATTACAATAGTCCAATGCCGAGCCATAAAATGCGAAGTTTATTGATCTTCAGGCAAAACAACTTTTGCTCAAGAGCTTTCCAAACGAAGTGCCTGGGATTGGATCAATCAGGTCTGAAATCACCTGTACTGACTTACAAGGTCAAGTCTATTACATTTTTCAGATCACTTATTATATTTTAAGTTTGGATACTGTGTCTAGGATACTTTGGGGAACAGATATGCATGTGAGGAAGCTGCAAGAGTTGCTTTATCACAGGGACACAATGTTATCATAGACAGGTAACCTGCGAAGAGGTACTTTATCACAAGAACACAATGTCAACATAGACAAGTGATCTAACAACATTCCCAAAATCAAAGTATGATTTAGAAAGCTGCTACACCCAAACAAAAAATTGTCGAAGAAAACAAATCAAAGCTGCTACCTGTCTTTCACCTCTCCATCCCCATCACTGCACAGATGCAACTTTGATGAGTCACAACGCTCAGTTTGGGTAAGGCTTGCGCAAGAGACATGTCAGAACAGGTGGGTTAGCATGACGCTGTTTGATTCTGGTAACCCTTCTTCTGCTCTTACTATGGAGAGAGCATCTATGTGAGTGGAAGCTGAGAACATCCATGTGAGTGGAAGCTGAGAACTTGTTGATTGATATGATGTCCTTTGAGGTTCACAGGGTGCAGATCATTGCTGTCCAACTGCTGATGCCTCTTGAAGTGTGTATTGCTCGAGTACAGAGGAGGCGTTCTCACCCCACACTTAGACCTGCAGATGGAACAAGAGTGTGTGGAAGGTACTGAGATTTCACCAGTACGTGGGGTTCATGAAAAAAGTCTTGCAGAGTATCAGGAGCCACAAAAATTATATTAGCAAAAATAGCTTTCACTAGAAAAGATCTCTCACTGCAAGAGATAGTTCGTGATGTCTGTCCACGTCCACTGGCAGGATGTCTAACCTTCTGAGTATAGCATACCTTGGTGAAGGATTCAATGCTGTGCTCACAGCACGCAGGCCGGAGGAGGTGCAGAGGCTGTATCAACACTTTGAGGAACTTGTTACTGCTGGTGCTGCAGGGGCTGTGAGATGAACAAGATAGAAGGGGCACTTGACTTGCCTTTCAAGCTAAAAGATTTATTTAGCTTATCCATCCCTTCAACAACTCTTTCAGTAAACTTTCATACAGAGAACTGTCAAGCTCGGCCTTTCTCCACCAGCTCCTAAGTTTAACCATCACTTATCTCTTTTTTGTTTGAATTCTGACTCCTTCAGACTCGACTGCATCTATCGAACTTCAGAGAAATGCAGATTTTGAAATCCTTTCAATGTTTTATTTGAAGAACTTCGGGATATTTCATCTTTATATTCACACTTGTATACAATTTTGCTGAGCAGCCCTGAGCGTTAAAAGCCCTGAGACTCTGCCTCTACTACAGTCACCTTTATTCTATATCCTAAACTGAAGTGGAATTAAAACAAATATGTAAAACTGCAAACACTCGGCAAGCATGTAGCCAGGGGCTGGATTTACTGTTGGAATTTGTCCCTTTAAAGTCATGGACTGTTATCAGCAATGTCGTTCATCAGCAGTGCTACTTCCAACCATGACTCCTGCCTTGTTGCAGCCAGGGCTTGAGAGATGCTGTGTGAGTTCTTATTTCATCATATTCATCAGAGCTGTCTGCGTCTTTTACCTACATGCTGCATTCTGCCTGCACAATACAGGCCAATACCATATTGATATCACACGCATGGTTTTTCTCCATAGTGATATGAACACAAAGAAAGAAGAAGGAGAGGAAGGCTTAAATCAGAAGATCATCGTCATCTCTGCTGTAATGAGATCATTAAGTTAAAACAGATCTGATTTTCTGCCCAACTTACCTACAGTGATAAACGGATGCACCTAGACTGGCCACATAGTATATCAGAGAACGTAACAGCAGCAGAATTACACATGTTGGCCCTGATTGAGGGAGCTTTAACGAATGCTACCTATGTGTACGTTTGAAATCACATTGCATCAGCAAGAGGAGAGATTCCTGCCATCTCCCCTGAGATCTTTGTATTGAGCTCTTGGGTCAACATCTGAGGTCTTTGTGAATCAACATCTGAGGTCTTTGTATTGAGCTCTTGAATCAACATCTGATGTCTTTGTATTGAGCTCTAGAATCAACATCTGATGTCTTTGTATTGAGCTCTTGGGTGAGCATCTGAGGTCTTTGTATTGAGCTCTAGAATCAACATCTGAGGTCTTTGTATTGGGCTCTTGGGTCAACATCTGATTCTTGTATTTGATGTTCCTGCTCACTCATGTCACATTCTACTCCTGGACATGTTGCTGAACTGTTGACTACGTTTTCTGCCCACTTAGCAACTACTAGCAACACTTATTGTAGTAGTGTGAGAGTGAATCAAGGTATACAACAGCTCTATTATCTAGATATAAGGAAACCGCTCAGCACCAGAGGAAGAGAACTAGTTGGGACTGCATGAAAACGCTAGTTTACTTAACCAAGAGATTCATGATGATCAAACATCTGAGGGTTACTTTACGACTCAAAATTGTATGCAAGATAGGTACCTACGTGCCTACCTACTTAGCGATGATGTGCTAAGGTTTTGTGACAAACAAAATCTTAGCAAAACAATAAAGCGTATGTTCTGCTGTAGTCTGCACTGATCTGGGGTCTCTTGATCAGGAATCACAACTCCACAGTAAAAGATTACGACTACTATGCGACAAGACTGCAGTTTTATCAGCCAGGTGTGGAAATGGAGTAAAAAATTTCAAATCTCAATTTGTAAGCCATACATGTACCGGAGTGTCAGTAGTGATAGGTACGTGGTACAGCCTATCTGGGTACAGCTAAAATTCCTGTGCGCAGAAGACCTACTCGAGATTTTTATTATTTTGTGAGTGCATGAAACTCGTAAATCATGCTTCGCTTAATTACATAGTTGGTCAGGATGTTGTGAGGATGCTTACAAGCCACTTGTTAAGTGTTTCTTGAGGCTAGCATCAGATGTCATCCTCAGATGAGCTGCTGTTAGCGCTGCTCCTCGCGATTCTTGTTACAGGTGAGGTTGAAGAGGCTATTATTTTTTTCTCACAGCTGAAATTTCTTCACCTGCAGGATCGCTCGCGTCAACTTCGCCTCCTGCACCAGCTGTTTCCCCTGCAATTCCGATTGTACATCCACCTCCTACTTACCGTGCTGTGCCATCCTTTCCTCCTCCTTACCCACCCCCACCGACTCCTACATCTCTTGGATATGCCCGATTCTTCGGCCCCTTGTCCTTTGGATGCAAGGTACACGCAGAAAAGCTCCTGCTGCGTTTTGTATTATGTCTCAAATCGTCAGTATCGACTGAATTGTGAATGTGACTATTATTGATCATCATAGTTGTGCGTCCCTTCTTCTGATCAGGCGTATCAGGCCAGCCATTTCTCATCACCCACACCAGTGTACGGCGGAACAACAATAGCAATGCAACAGAATGGATGGGCAACTGTCAGTACCTGCTCATCTCTCCAAAAAAATACATGCAGTGCTCACCTGTTGCTCTAGCGTCATTTACTGTACAAAGTGACATGTCAATGTTGTAATAAAAAAGTCCCAGTCCTCAACACAGTCCTGCCCAACTTCCTATGCCCCAGGTCACTATCCCTATGGCAGGGGGAACCTATGGCACCGGTATCCCCATGGCAGGGGGTTCCTATGGCACCGGTGACTACCCCTTCCCTCCCTCCACCACCTGCTCTGATCAAGTCTTGGGACTCCCCATTCCATTCTCTCTAGTAGCGCAGGTCCCACCCTACAAACTGCCTTCAACTACCATGCAAGGTTTCGGAGTATCCTCCACCACCACCTTCTCTGAAGGTGCCAGCAATAACACCCTACTCTCTGCCACTGCATTGTACTCTGTGATCACGGGGAGCAAGGACCTTGCAGGTATCCCAGACACCTCCGTCTTCTCAAAGGCACGGGGGAGCACCCTGGCTGCTGCACAGCAAGTGCTGCTAGCAGATGTCATCTCTGCCACGCACCTAATGTTGATCGGAAAGTTCCTGACACAGGTAGTGCCACAGCTGTGTCTCCCCGGCAATGGTTATGGCGGCACTGCTCTATCTCTCACTGCTTCTGACATGGATCAGCAGGTCACAAGAGTTGCGACCACAATCCTCTCATCAGCCAGCTTAGCACCGGCGTACTCTGTAGCTGCTCCTCAAAATTCCTCTTATGTCACCAACACAAGTTCTAGACCTGGCAACACTTCTGCTACTTTGGTGGCTCCCAATAGCACCTCCTACACTCTAACTGCCACTTACCCTTTGAACTCCACAGACTATGCTTCTGTTCAGACCTTGATCACCCAGTCCATGCTGGCAGCAGGCTGCAGCACATTGCTTGTCAAAATTGCAGTGGTCCAGAGTTCTGTTACAGCACTGGCCAAGACCATCTCAGCTGTTGCAGCCACTGCGACTGACTATTCAAACGCCCTCACTCAGTTCCCCATCCAACAGGCCTTGGCCATGGCCAGCACTACATTTGCAGTACAAGCTAACATCCTGCCCTTGCTAGCAGGGACTGTGACGGACATTACTAAGGACCCAGCTCAACTGAGCCCCATCCTCAATGACCCAACAGTGCTGACGTCATATATACAGGTTGCCAACATCAGCACAGCAGCAGTACTGTCTGCCATGGGAGTGCCCTACACCTCAGATGCCCTGGTGCCTGCAGCAGTACAAGCCGCTGCTTATGGCGCAGGGCCCCTGCAGTCATGCATGGTGAGTGCCAGGAAGGGGGCAGTGAAAGGATAGTACTAGGTAAGAGGAGGATGTGGGTGAGAGATTGAGAAGGGGTGATGAGTGTTGATTGCTTGGGAAGAGGAAGATGTGAGTGAGAGATTGGGAAGAGGTAACATGAGTCTTGGTTGCTTGGGAAGAGGCAGAGATGGATCAGTGTTTTATAGGATAAAGAGAAGTGTGTGTGCTAAGGAAAAGCAGTGAGTGATGCTTGCCTCCAATGTCCTGAAAAGAATGCAGAAGCTCTGCAGGTTAAGAAAAGGAGACAGATGTGTTAACATAACTCTAACCCCTTGACAGCTTCCTGCCTGAGCACTGTCATATGTTAGTCAATCAGTACACTCTTCCAATCTTGCATCATTTGTTATTACAGGTCAACTACTACTTGCATCATTTGTTATTACAGGTCAACTACTACTTGCATCATTTGTTATTACAGGTCAACTACTACTTGCATCATTTGTTATTACAGGTCAACTACTACTTGCATCATTTGTTATTACAGGTCAACTACTACATGCATCATTTGTTATTACAGGTCAACTACTACTTGCATCATATGTTATTACAGGTCAACTACTACAGTCTTCTCTCAGCTCCTCTTAGCAGGACTGTTATCTCCTCATCCATCTCTGGCTTGTTCATTCTTACCGAGGCCCTGGTTGGTCTGGTGAGCACATGAGTGAGGATGACATGCTAAGATCTTGAATGCATTTGAAGGGGGGAACAGAAGCATGTGGAATGCTTATTACTGGTGTATAAAGCATTGGATTGGAGTTAATGACAATGTGCAACCTGTCCCGCTGTGCAGTACACTGTGCCTGCTGGCTGCTCTGACTACCTGCTTTTGATCAACAGCCGCCTCAGCTACACTGTAGCTCTTCCAGCCGCCTCATCCTACAGCACAGCATACCTTGGTTCTGGAGCAGCACTTGCCACAGCTGCATATTTATCTAATCAGACCTCTGCCCCCAGCTTGCCCACATTGAGCATGTATAATCAGGTGACTCAGGACTAAATGTTGGTTGCACCCAATGCCACTAAAAGCTTAGCATCCTGGTGTCCAGTCATTTCAATATGAATTTCAACTTCACTCTTGGGTTAGCAATCCATGATAGATATGGATTGTGGAGAGTAAACGTTGTTTTATATCCTTCACCTGTTTGTTACCTTGACCCTGTTGCAATCAGTTGTACGATGGAGTCCTTGGCAAGGTGACTGGTTACAATTATCTGACTCAATCTGGAGGAGCAGTACCCTTCTTGTCGTCTCCTGCTCAGGTGAAAGGACAGCTGTTAGGCAAACATTGGCAGCCATCAGAACATTGTCTTTCTTAACACAATCTGAGGAGATTGCGAATTTCATCCCCCCGTACAAACAAAGCTGCAATTGTTATCCCAACTGTCACATCATGGTGATCCCTCTTAATTGTCAGTTGTATTTGTCTCATAACACATGCCTTGATCCCTCATTATGCAGCTGGCTGCATTTGCCATTGATGGCATGATCTCCTCGGTGGTTGCCTGTGCCTCTGCCTTGGTCTCTGCTGCTTTCCTGGGTGTGAGTCCCTCAGGATCAAGCAGCCAGTATTCACCTCTACTCCTCACAGGCACTTACCAGGCCCAGATGTACGCAATGCTCAGCAGGTGAGATGCTGCTTACCTGTACCTGCTTCTCATCTTCTCTCTCCCAAGCCTTTCAGACAGCAAGTAGACCTACTTTGGTGCCTGTAAACTAGGATGATGTGACTGTGTGCTTCGGGTGGTAGGGACAACCATTGTATAGGATGCAGCTAGGGATAACCAGTAAGAGTCTATAGGACGCATCAAGGGATAACCAGTAAGAGTCTGTAGAATGCAGCTAGGGATGACCAGTAAGAATCTATCTTGGAAGATTGCACCTATGAGGTATTCATAGTCAAGTATCTCATGGTTTACCATACTTGTCGTGTGCTGTGTGTCACCTTTTCAATCCCCTCAACTTGCAACACGTAGTACCTTGGCGCCTGCCAAGGTAAACATGATCACATTCCAAGGTTTGTACAACAATGCGTCTGCCATACAAGCAGCGATCGTGGACCTGTATTTGGAAGTCTATGTCACTCAGCTACTGAACCAATCCTCTGCTACAAGGAGACAGCTTCTGGGTCTGATGTTAGGTACTGCAGAGGAGCAGATAATGTTTTATGAGGATGTGGAGGATTTAGATGTGGATGCAAAAGACAACCTGGCAACAGATTCAGTCATTCATCACAGAGCAACATCCCGTTTTCTGGCTTCTAGCATCTTCTCAGCTACTCAGATTGGAACTCTCATATCTTCTTTGTCTGCAGCGCTGTTCGAGTCAAACAACATCCTCCAGACAGTAATTCAGGTGAGATGGTTACCTGCATGGCGGCTGACGGATCCATGTTGAGATCCTCATGTGTCAAGTTGAAGCAGGTGGGCATTACCTTGGATTAGGATATGAATGCATGTGATCTTGACTCTACTACAGAATTGTTTGTGAGCCATGCATGCCTTGTGTTTGACCTTTGCCCCACTTAGCCTGAAGGGGGGGGTGATATTAGGTCTGTGTCCTTCACTCCTTAAGGGGTGCATACTAGACTGTCTTCTATCATGCACATTATTGGGACTTTTGATGTTAGCTACATGAATGAATTGCCTCAGCTGTATCTGCCGTACTGCCTAGATCAATGGATAAGGGAGCTGTCTGAAATGAAATGAAATGCATTATGACAGTGATGTGCTTTCTCTCACAGCCATATCATTGTCATGACAACAAGATGGCTTATCTCAATGCTATAGCATTGTCATGACAACACCCTCATCTCAACTTGTGATTCAGAGCTGAACATGCTGCTTGTGTGCTTCACACAGCCTGCTTTCAATGCCATCTTGGAAGGAGACTTGGTTGGTAACACTTTGAATGTCAGCCACTATATGAATTTGGCAGCAAAGACTGAGAAGGTGCAACTGGGCATCCTGGCAGATGCAGCAGAAGCCTTGGGGATGGCCATAGCTGCTGGAAACGTAGCCCAGGCTCAATCCATATCAGCTGCTATTCAGCAGAACTTCACAGGTATGAGGTACTTCCACAGGTAAGAGGTACTTCCACAGATTGTGCATAATTTGTAGCTCAGGTCATGGCAGTGCACTTTGAGGAAAGTTTTTACTGCCGATTTGCTGGAAGAGAACCATGCCTTTATTATTCCCACTGCCTGTCTTCCCTCTATTTTTCTAATTGCTGTTTCCTTCTGTGAAGGCACAAACCTGAACGCTGCAGTGTTCAATGCTGTGATCAACCCTGCAGCCCTCCCATTACCATGCTCTGGAGCAGCAGCGCTGACCAGTGGCTGTTCTGGCACCCTGTCCCCACCACCTGGTCAAGGTGGGATAACGACACCTGAGTCAAAGTCCATGAACAAGACCCTGGCTTTGGGTATAGGGCTAGGACTTGGCTTGGCTGCACTGTCAGTAGCAGCTACAGCTGCTGTACTGCTGATTCGGCGGAAGCGCAAAGTACAAGTCGTGACTCCGAAAGCAGATCCTGCAGCCAGTAGCAGTGCCTCTGGAAACTTTCTCACACATCAACCACCTCCATGGGAAAACATGGACGCACCTCCCTCCCCATCTCCATACTCCTTGCAGGGCGCCCCACCCTCCCCTTATGGCCGTGTCACCGCTCTTCCCATATCTCCTTACCCAGCATTAGGTGTTGATGGGTACGGTGCAGTGCCTCAGCCAATGTCTCCAGGTGGATCTAGCTATCCGCCTCTGCAGAATGCTGACTGGGGCAGCTCTCCTCGCCCCTGGGCTTTTGGGCTACCTGTGACTGCCTCCAGCACCATGGGCGTGCTGTCAGCTCCTCCCTCCCCAGCCAGAGACCAGATCAGGCAGGCCCAGCAGCAACAGCAGCTGGCCAGGCAGATTCTTGTCAGCTCTTCCACTGACCCCAATGCTGCTGCAGGTTCTCCAAGACCTCCATGGGCCAACTCCTCCCTAAGGCAGCCGTTACCCCCAATTCCAGGCTCTCCTTCAAGGTCAAGGCTCCAGATCTCCTCGTTGCCATTGACGCCTTCTATTTCCAGGACCCAGCTGGCACCTCTGGAGGTGCGCACCAGCAGCCAGGAACTAGGTGCCGCAGCAACGCTGGTGGGGCCGTACGGGACACCGGTGCCTGCTTCCTCACTCCAAGGGGCTGGCAGCGCTTCCCTGATGAGCTCATTAGGAAGGAGCAGCAGCTTAGTGACGCCATCAGGTGTCCAAATGGCAGCAGCAGCAACAGTGGACACTCCTCTGTCACCAACGGCCTCGAGGACAGTGGAGGCTGTAATGACCCCTCAGGGACGCTTGGCTGCTGCCTACGGACCTCCCAGGCCTCCTCTTGGTGTTGAGTTGCCCCCTTCACCAAAATAAGGAGGTGATCAGGTAAAGGCAAGGCACCCATGTACATCTTAAGAGTGGCTTATTGTCCACCGTAAAGTATAAACAGTTAATTGTGTACAACAGAGGCCAGAATCTGGACCTTGTTCATGAATATTTGTTTCCCTTAAGCCTGAACGGCCCAGGTCTGCCATCGCATGCAATAAAGCATTCAAGACATTTCTTCTGTCACTCTCAGAAAGACTAGAGTAGCGGCGAGCCTAGCAATCTAGACAGGTTTGGCACATTATTTGATTTTTATGTAGTGCCAGTTATGTCTTTCATGATTCTTTAACACTTATATTTCTCTTCCAAGAGCGTGATTTTCTTAACAATATTTGATGTTGTGTTGCCGAGATTATCCTACATTTACACTATACTGTACTATTGTACTGTACTGTTGTACAAAAGTATTCTTGCAGTGAGATTTGCTGAGTTCCAAACAACAATTCCCTTCAATCGAGTGTCACCTCGATTCATCTCTAGCACAACTGCACGTGTCACGTGTAGGAGAATATCTACAAATAAGCTGTTCTGAGTGTAATTGTAACATCCTGAAGTTTACTTGTTTTCATCTAGCCACTTCAAGATCTTGCTGCTTGTTCCCTCGCTGATTCCTCTCGCCCGGCCAGCTAATGCAGACCTGAGCCAATAGGAGCATTGTACGAAATGTCCTGAGTTCAGCATGTTGAATGTGGAAAAAGTTCCTTGGCAAGCTCAGTGCATGTCCTTAGTTCACTCACCCAGCCTCCCATTCAAAGTAGTCTTTGAAATTCCTTCGATAATAGTCATCCAGGCGCTCCTAGACAGGACAATCCATCACTCTTGACTTGGCATGTCAATTGTCATTGCACACAAGAAGGAAAGATAACAAATGCGAAACGATGCATAATAGAACTACAACACTTCCACCTTTTTCCGCTCTTCCTTCTTTTCGGCTGTCCTTCTTAGCAGCTCTAAAAAAACAAGACGTGTGATATGAGAGGTAAGTGTCGTCTCCTTCATAATAAATGCCATCCATCATTGGGATATCTGGAAAACAGGCAGTGTGTTGCAAGAGGTAGGTACCTTGTATAAATGGGGATTCAGAATCTTTGACCTCTTGGTTCTTTAAATCCAATTTCCCTACTTGTTGAGCTTGAGCAAGTTTGGGATTCTGAATCCAGACCAGAACGTTTGGAACATCAATGCCATGGCATGATATGTAAAAGCATGATGCACATGAGGTAAATGTCAGGCTATTTGTTAAGTCAACTAATCCACTTTCATCTTCAGGGTATCACGTTATTTCCTGAAATGCTCCTGGACTCACCTCTTGTAAGGTTACTAGTCCTACAAATGTTGCTAGGAGATTCCTCTTATTGACATTAAAATTAGTCACAAATCGGTCTTGTGTCCTGCTGGTCAGGGAGATAAAGCAAGACGAGATCAATTTCTATGTGAGGCTGGTACATCTGCATTTCGAGTACTACAGGCACTACCTTGGCGTCGCTTTGTTCTGTATCATCCTTGTTAACAGATGCAGTGATGCTCATCAACTCTTGTCAGCTTCGGAGCACCCTCATGGCATCAGCAGCTCGACTATTATTCACGAAAGTGTACCTGACGATACCTGAAGGCCATGTACGAGCTGCATAACGCAGCACGAAATGGTGACGTTGAGGGATTTCAAACGCTTCTTGTTGCAGGAGCAAATTTAAATGACAAGGACAATCTTTCAAGAACTCCTCTTCACCTGGCTGCTTGGTCTGGACAAACGGTATGCTTCAGGATGATAAGGAGGAAGCTTTGACAAATTTAGTGCCATGATATTGTTGAAGCAGCATTTATTAATGTGCATTCAGGATCTTGTCAGGATCCTGATAGCGCACAATGCACAATTGAACGCAGTGGCGTCAGATGACATGAATGCGCTTCACTTCTGTGCAATGAAAGGTCACTGGGAAACTTCAGGAGTGCTGATAACAGCAGGTGTGGGGCACGAGAAGAAGCATATTATAGCATAACTCCATGTGGGTGTGATTTTTGTCTAAAACTCTGCATCATTAAACTCAGAATAATATTCTATTGTGTTCTTAAAGGGCTACATGTGGACAGTCGGACACGCAAGGGATTGACGCCTCTTGCTATGGCAGCACAAGCTGGTATCAAATATTTTGGGCATGCTACATTTGCAATGTCAAGAATTCGTGAACAACATGACTCTCCAAACAGTTTTTTCTTATTCTTTTTCCTGGCAACCATTTAAGGAGCCGACGATCAAAGTGCATTAACAAGTGTGCTGACTTCTTCAATTAGTTTCACCTCTGTTTACTGTGCTTTGATTTTATTGTCTCTTACCTCACGCCAGGGCATGTTGAGCTGGCTAAGTATCTGCTGAAGAGAAAGGTGACAAATCATTTTCTCCTTGTGTCATCTTACAAAAAACCTCAGATGCTGTCTCTGCTAGGCCCTATAATATCATGACGCTTCTGGCATTTGCTGTCTTGATCTGTGATGTATGTTGTGATTTTGACAGGCTAATCCCTTGGCTGTGAATAAAAGGGATCAGAGTGTCTTAGACTTATGTAAATCAGAGGAGATGCGAGAAGTTATACAGTCCGGAATTAGAGCAAATGCAGAGTTGAAGGTATTGAGTAACTTGGTGCCTGTCTAGATTCTGTTTTTGTTTTGGTCCCTGGTCATATTCTCTAGCACAACGTTGTTGTGAACATGTAGAATGCTTGTTATATCATATCGTTATGCTTTGCCAATTCCAGGTGAAACAGGAAGCTAAGCAAGCAGAAAAACATGAGGAACATGGTCTAAAGAAGAGGGACCGTGGCCATGTGAGAGGGATAAAAGAAAGGCCAGGACAAGAGAACCATGATGTGTCTTCTCCAAATGAAGATCATGCTGATGGGAATACTGGAAATGGAATCTCTGCTCCAAGTCAAGATCTTGATTCAGCAGTTGCTTTAACAACTGATTCAGAAAGAGCTGAGCAGGTTCCAATTGTGAAGAAGCACAAAGCTTTGGTCAGCTTCGGTGATGAGGATTGAACATATGCCCAACTTTTCTGACAGATCCAAACCCAAAACATTTCTCTAAGGTTCAGAATGTATGAGTAATCAGTCACAACTCATTAGTAATGCTGATCAAGGTCGGTCATGCAAATCACTCAACCTATCAATCAATTGACTGAGCGTATAATGTACTCGAGTACCAGTCTGCAGTATATTACATTGCGCGTCCTCATTGCGAACGTAAAGATATTATACATGCTTGTGTGGATGTGCAAAAAGTGTGAATCTGAGGAAGAACAATAATGCAAGCGAGGCGAGAAGAAATTCCCATGGCAAGCTACTCAGATGTTCTACTTCGTCTGAAAGAGCTTGTTAGCGAAGCTGAATCTCAGTTACGGCAGTCTCCATGTGCATTAGCTGATGACTTAATCAAGATATCAGAGGAGATAAGAAGTCTCTCAGGAGACTCTCATGGTAAGCACATTTGAAAGCTCAAGTATATAATCACCAAGTCTACATCATGTGGTCATACCATCCTGCAGAGAGTCCAGTGGATATACACTTGGTACCAAGTACCTCTGGCCACAGTACAGATGTGGCATTACAAGGCTCTATGAAGCTTGAAAGGAGAAGAGGTGAACTGTTTTCTTCTTTCAGATACTGTTCTCTGAGGTCCTTCAACTCAGTGTTGACCACACCCAGGCTCCAACAAGCCTCATAGGGAGCTGGATTTTGGAAAATACAAAAAGCGTCACGTGGTCCTAGAAATAATGTACATAGGTATACTTCTCAAAGGCGCTGGCCACGACACCAGTTTCTCTACTTCGATTAAATTACCCTCACATATGTAGGAGTTCGGTTCCAAGGATTTGCTAAACAAGATAGCACAGACAACACTATAGAAGTAAGTTTTGCAGCTCAGCATTGCAGTCATGATTCCCGACTGCCTCACCACAGCTTTCTGATAAATGTGACAGGCGGAATTATTCAAGGCTCTCTTGAAGACGAGGCTCATACCATCAGATGAAGACATTGCGTCCAAAATTCAGTACTCTAGATGTGGCAGGACAGATCGAGGGGTGTCAGCATTAGGACAGGTGAACATTTCAATATCACTAGTACAGGTGAACATTTCAATAGCACTAGTACAGGTGAACATTTCAATAGCACTAGTACAGGTGAACATTTCAATAGCACTAGCTCCTGTCATTCAGAACATGCGTTTTGAAGCAATTCAGATGGCAGGGTTGATGGATTTGTCAGTTTTGTAAGAAGGTATGAAGGTATGGGCACCAGGGCTTCCAGCCCGCTTCATTTTAGGTACAGCTTGGGCTTAATGGCTCTGATCTCTAATTCTCCAATGTGTCTGGCATGACACCATCCCTACAGGTGGTGGCTCTACTCCTCCGATCTAATGGCCGGACTGGCAAGCCCCAAGTGTCTGAGTGTGAAGAAATGGAGTACGACCGCATCCTCAATTCAGCCCTGCCTCCAGAGATCAGGGTCCTGGGATGGACCACTGCCCCCTCAGACTTTAATGCAAGGTACCAATCTTGCCTCAGGGCACAGCGTCTGAGTCTGTATCAATACAGCAGTGTCCACACTTGAGTCTGTATCAATACAGCAGTGTCCACACTTGAGTCTGTATCAATACAGCAGTGTCCACACTTGATATTGGACAAGGTTGCTAAATCCTCCTTAATCTTGTTTTTTGTCCTTGTCCTAAGTTGACAGCTACTTCAACACTCTCTCATGATGACTCAAAGCCTTTACCTGTGGATAGTGATGGACGACATTGTGGTTCTGCCACCTTGTGATCTCAACAGATTTAGTGCAAGGTACAGGCAGTACAAGTATTTCATTGTAAGTCATGACACTGGGGACAGCAAATCGACCTTCGAGATTGACCGAATGAGGGAGGCAGCGAGACACTTCATAGGGGAACATGACTTCCGTAACTTCTGCAAGGTGCAGTACTGAGTAATAGATTGTCGTTATGTGTGCCGCACCAACACATTGCCATGGTGTGTGCAGCATCAACACATTGCCATGGTGTGTGCAGCACCAACACATTGCCATGGTGTGTGTAGCACCAACACATTGCCATGGTGTGTGCAGCATCAACACATTGCCATGGTGTGTGCAGCACCAACACATTGCCATGGTGTGTGTAGCACCAACACATTGCCATGGTGTGTGCAGCATCAACACATTGCCATGGTGTGTGTAGCACCAACACATTGCCATGGTGTGTGCAGCATCAACACATTGCCATGGTGTGTGTAGTACCAACACATTGCCATGGTGTGTGTAGCACCAACACATTGTCATGGTGTGTGCAGCACCAACACATTGCCATGGTGTGTGTAGCACCAACACATTGCCATGGTGTGTGCAGCACCAACACATTGCCATGATGTGTGTAGCACCAACACATTGCCATGGTGTGTGCCGCACCAACACATTGCCATGGTGTGTGCAGCACCAACACATTGCCATGGTGTGTGCAGCACCAACACATTGCCATGGTGTGTGCCGCACCAACGCATTGTCATGGTGTGTGTAGCATCAACACATGGTCAAAGCAATGCGAGCCTAAGGATTGCCAAATCCATTGAAAGAGTCTTCACACTGCACACCTTGAATATCAACTCACACTATTCAAGCTTCTTCTCACGATAGCAGCTTTGCAATGCCTTGTTTCAAATCCACAACTCCTCCACATCATCCTAATCTCCGTGCTCTCTGGACATGTTGCTCAGCCAGACGTCCTGGCAGTGAGAAGCTTCCAGCGCTCCATCATGAGCTTTGACATTGAAAAGACGGACATTGATGATCCCACTTGTGGTGCCCATGTTTTTGCACTCAACATCAGAGGGACTGCCTTCCTCTGGCACCAGGTACATTCATCACTCATCACTCATCATTCATCACTGCCTTCCTCTGGCACCAGGTACATTCATCACTCATCACTCATCACTCATCACTGCCTTCCTCTGGCACCAGGTGCCTTCATTAATCTCTTATCATCTTAGCACCAGGTACATTCATCAATCACCCTCTTTAAAGGCTTTTATCCCACGCAGCTGTCATGACTCATAATTGTTTCAAGAGAATGTCTTTAAAACTAGCTTGTCAGGTTGATGTGACATGTTATCAATTATCTTGAGAAAAGTAAATGTGGGCCTCCCCCCTTGTGTCTCAGGTGCGTTGCATGGCGGCTGTACTCCTGTTGGTAGGCAGAGGTCTTGAAGAACCATGCATTGTGTCCCAAATGCTTGATCTGGCTACCACCCCCAGCAAGCCACAATATCCCATGGCTGCAGAGGTGAGTAAGGTAGTGATTGTGTGACCTCAATGCTAATTCTTGTGTTAAGGACAATGGCTCCTCACAAAAACAATGCTACTTTTTGAAGCCGTAATGCACTTTCACATGTATGGGCATCGACATGTGTGAAGACATGATTGATACTGCTCATATTTTACTCAGGAACCCCTTCTGCTTTATGCGTGTGGATTCCAAGGATTAACATTCCGCAGAAGTGGAAGGGCACTAGAGACTTCTCTATCCACATTACAAGGAGTCTTAGATCATCATTTGGTGGCTGCAGCTCGGACATCTGTCATCATGGAGCGCATTCGAAAGGACTGTCCTAAGATATCCAGCTTCCCTAAGACAGCTGAGGAGAGACACATCAAACTAGCTAAGCGGCATAGAGAGCCTTCAGTGGAAGAGCGGATGAAGAAGTGGGTTGGCTAGAATTCGATTTGCAGTTCCAAGTTTTTCTCTAGGTATCTGATGATGCATACCATGTTGATTCTCTAAAACAAATCCTTGTGTTGGTTTGTAGGCATGGAATCAAGAGCTTGGGATCAGCCCCGGAAGTAAAACTCATGGATCAAGATTGAGGGGTGTTGCAAAGTAAGCAATGCTATGTTAAGGGGGCCTTGTACTTTACATGATTCTCAAAGGAATGGACAAACTAAGAACTGCATCCTCCTTTCTTTCTTTACATGCGCACTATGCGAAGAATAAATTAATTGGCTCAAGTGCCAGAGATGGATCCGCTTCCATTCTTCCTTCAGGGTGAGAAGCCAGTCATTCGAGAGGTGCACTTGCCCTTGTCCTTCCCCTCTAAAGCAAGAAGATGCCATTAGTCAAAAATATTTCAGGGCTTATGTTTCATACATGTGATAAAAGTATGTTCAACAAATTCATGTAAAGGCCCACTAAGGATAGGACGCTCACCGCATTCCAGCTTGTTATCATCAGCAATGTACTTCACTGGCTTAGGAGCCAGCTCCTCACAACCAAAGAAGTTGTTTGTGAATACACTGCATCAATGAGGCAATATTTATAACAAAAAACTAGGTTATTTCCTGAGTATGTATGTTTTCTCCATTCAAAGGCTAGAAAATTCAGGAGTGAAGGTCACTAGTAGAATAAGCAGCTAGGTTAAGGTAAATAAATTTGAATCTTACGTGCAAGTACCGTCTGCAACAGTTCGAGACCTGCAGAGCATAATCAATGCCAGTACAGATGAGTACAATTTTGGTGGGTTCATGTGATTATGATGAAAAAGCCTGTTTCTCACCTGGCCAGGTTTGCATAGCTAGTTGCCAGTCTCTTCTTGTCTGCGTGAACATTCAATTCAGCATATCATTCAGCCCCACGCCCTCTGAATATCACAAGAAATTCAACATACCATTCAAAGCCTTGTTGGCAGAGGACTTGGCAAGAAGATCTTCTGTGAGGCTAGCCTTGGCTGCTGGTACAGTGGCAAGGGCAATCAGGGCTCCCAATCCCATCAGCTGCAGGAAGGCAGAAGTTGATTCTTCTAGGAAGCTTAAGGACTCTTCAAGTCAGTCCACAAAGCACAGAAGTAGAAGATGTACCTCACGACGGCCTTGAGAATGAGCTACTACGGAGCATCTTCTTGATGGCTGAGACTGAGCCTGGCATCTGCAGAAAATGGGAATTGCGAACCTGATTCGGCTCTCTGTTTGAATCGTCACATCATAAGAAAATGATATGGAAAATAAGAAGATATGACACATACATAAATCTAAATAAAAAAACATCTGGATAGTCACATCGAGAATCTGTTTTTCCTTCCTAGACACTTACCTTGATACGCTCTTATTGCAAACAGAGAAGGCCATCGCTGAAATATCCAGACAATTTAATATTAAGAGGTATTTACACTTGCGTAAGATTACCGTGCACGAAGAGATCTGTTTTGTGCGTAGCTGAAAGTAGCAGAAACCTTAATCGCGTTTTATTCCTTGTCACCTCAGCCATCTTCCTGATCAATGCTGTCAGCGTTGTAAATAAAGCTTATTATCTTTAGACACAACTGTCATGCCGCCCTCTCAAAGATTGTTGAGCACTGACAAGATCACTCGAAAAAAAGATAAGCCACAATTTACCGTTATGGGTGTAGTGCCTGAGAAGCAGATGTTTCCCCGTGAAATGCTCTCCAGCTTCAATGCTCATTTCCTGGGACAGTACGTGGAAACTGCCCAGTCTTTGGATGGTCTGGCTGTCACCACACCAGGTTGCCCACCTCCTAGCCCATTGAGTGCACCATCTGGTTTATCCAGGATTCAGTTTATGGCAGCATCTCAAGCCATTGGTCTTCCTTTTGTACCTAGTTATTGCCACGAACAAGGCGGCGTGGTGAGTCCTGCAGTCAACTAGGTGATACTCATTATATTCTCTAATACCTGTTCAACATTACAAACAACCTGTTCTCCATGCACATTTTATGAAGTGCAAGTGATTTATAAGGCAGTTTCAAATGGCAGTTTCAATTTGCTACCTATCGCAGGTCCTTGATAGGGTAGTACTGAAAGCAGGTGGGGAGGATTGGTGGACCTCTGTAGCGGGTCGCGTTCGGCTCCAGAACCTCTTAAACTCTTACCAGGACAATCAGCTGGTGAGCTTGAGGACTGCCTTGAGGCCTCACAGTCAAACGTGAAAGATTTCGTGTAGGAGGTTGTTGAAGGAACATTGCTTCATTCTGCACACATTATTGTGGATATTAGAAGCTTTACACATTATTGAAGTTCATGACTTTCAATCAATGACATCTTTTTCTTGAGTTATCTCATGAGGCTGGAGAAGATTCTCTTGATGTGCGTTTGCAGGCTGCCGGTGTCACGAATCCAAGCAATTACTCTATCGGATCATTCTCCAAGATTTTGTTAGGGAGGTCAGTGCAACAAAATGAGTTGGCTGTAATCAATCTTATTTGCAGCAAACAGCCTCATTAGTTATCCAAAGAGGCACGTGTTTAGTGCACTTGGGTCTCTCAGTTGCCACACAAAAATGTGTACCATGTAGGAAAACAACGATAAGATTTAAGACGGAGCTGGATGGTCTCTCATGTGCAGACAAGGCAGGCCCAGTCTCTGCACTAGCAAATGTTCGCCGCAAGATATTTAATGGTGCTGCGGACATCAAAACAGAAGTAGGGTTTAATACGAGGGTGTACAGCCCAATGGCTGAAGGACTCCTACCCCTACATGCATCAGCCCAGTTTGGCACTACACCCGAGATACCCTCTCATTTCCAGTACCGCGTTGGAGTGTACCATGTAAGATCTGACTTTTGAACTACTTTTTCAAAAATGTTCAAGGCTTCCTCTCCACCCATTCTTGCTGAGATTGCATTAGATTGCTTGAGAGAGCACAATCCTCTCCACCAATTCTGGCTGGATTATAGAGACCTGGCTATCCACTTCACGCATGATGTGAAAATGATTGGAAAAGTAATCATTGCATTTATTTATGCATATTGTTGTTTGTGAACGTTTTAGAATCAGAACACTAGCAGCTCATGCTGCAGACTTTGATGATCTCGTTATCAATCTGTCACAACTAGGCTGTTGTTGTGTAATACATTATAAGATCAATGCTCATCTATCTCCTGACATCTATCTCCTGACATCCATCTCCTGACACATCGCCAACATGCTTTTCCATGAATTTATGACGTCTTACAGGCCACCGCTAAAAGCAGGTCAGAAAATCGCTGGAGATCCATAACAGCTCTTCAGGTGAGATGATCACTTTAACTGCTCCTGATTCAATTCCTGAAGCTGATTGATACACAAAACTTTGCTGGGTCTATCTGATGTGCCTGGCTTCAAAAACAGTCTTGACATTCACCACATACTTATCCCTCTGAGTGTCTCCTTGGACTGTTAGGGTGGCACTGCGTTTCAAGGAGAGCGCACTGTCTGGAGAGGTAAAAAGAGAGATTTCCCGGATGTCTCAGCTAAATTGAGTGCTGTTGGGTCTGACCAGGTAGCAGGCCCTCCTAAGAAGGGAGTTGTTGTTAACAACAACTTAGCAGGAGTGGACCTCTCACATGGCCGTGCTTCACCAGCAACAGGAAGTGTGAATGTGACAGGAAGTGTGAGTGTGAGCTCCAATACTCCATCTTCTGCCTCACCTGCTGCTCCAAATGGTATCAAGGCTATTGGTCCTCATAACCCATTAAGGCAAACACTGAGGAAGGCTTTGGGGTCTCTCACCCACCATGGCGACTCTTCCATGGAGGCTCTAGAGGACACAAGAAGGAGAAACAAGAAGATCACAGTATTTGAGCCAGAAAAGGTGAACCTCCACAGATTTTGTGCCCTTTACTTTCTTACTGAACACTCATTCTGAATACTTATTCTTACAATCAGAGCTCTGCGTATTTGCTCCTGTGTTCAGATAGAGAAGATTCCATGAACTCAGTGAGTGATTTGTTAAAACAAATCAAACGTGTACTTCACTTTTGTTTACTTGTGTAGCTTGCCCAATATGGATATTCATCTTACTTGTTGGCTGCAGGTGCAAGAGGTCTTATTAGATAGTACACAATCTATCAATCGATTGAGGGAAGATGTTCAAGGCATCACCTCTTGGGTCAGCTCAGGCTCTCTAGTGCAGCAGCTGACTGGACCTGCTGGATCAATTGCTAATAAGGAGCTTAAATCAGGCAGCAGAGCTCCTGCTTTATCAAAGGATAATAAGGTAAGGAGCAGTGGTTCCACCTTGGATGGCAAGGCCACCAGCATCTGTAGGCAGGCCAGTCCAGGGTGGAGTGCAGTTGTGTCCCCACCCCATTTCAAGATTGGTGGGATGGCAGGGCTGCTGGCTCGGCTCCCTCTGTTACCCTTGCATGACTTTAAGGAGACAACTATCAGTCATCAGTCACTGCCTGGTAGCCTGGCAGCTCCTTACTACCCCCCTACCCCTCATGGGCCCTTGACGAGTGCAACTTCCCCCTTGGAGTCCAATCTGTTGCCAAGATCAGCATCCGCAGTCTCTCAGCTTCTGCGCAGGTCCTTAGACTGGATGAGCTTGCAGGGAGGTGTTAAAGGAGCTGTAACTCTGCAGCCAGTGTTGTCTGGTGGAGCGCTACTGCAGCTGGGTTCATTTCAGAAGAAAATCCTTGATTTCACACGAATCATGATTAAGGTATGGACTTACATCTTTGTAATGCTTTGGAGACATCGCAATAAGGATGATTTATCTTCCAGTGTGCATTGGCAACATCACACTTTCACTTTCTAGGCACTAGCTCATAAGACTAGTAACAATGATGTTATTTTAAGCAGCATAATAAGTCTCTTAGACTAAAGAGTCATGCATCTTGTAGGCAGACCTTGGCTTAGCCTGTAAAGGCTCAGGACTTGGCCATGGTTCTGAACAGTCTGATGGATCCAATGCTACAGCAGCACTTGCTACTCACACCCTGCACTACCAGCAGAAGTCTCATCATCCAGCTTTAGTGACCCTAGCGGGACGCAGTGGTGTTTGGCATTCACTGTCTTTATCTGTGAGTCAGCAGCTAGTGGGGCCTGTGAGGCTCTTTGCCGACCTTCGGTACGCACTGACATCAAGGACACCTCCAAGTGCTGCTTTGGATGATGTAATGCTAGGGAGCAAAAGCACTAGTGGAGCAGCAGCCTCCACAATGCTTCATGGGGACCATTCTCATTTTGAATCATCGCAACTGCCACACAAGATGGATTTGCTCCCTACTTCTAGACGATTATCTGCAAGAGCAGTTAGGTGCATGACCTCTTTTCGGCCGTCCTTGTTGGAGGCCTCGATTGGTTTAGATGTGTCTTTGCCCATGACATCGGGTCTTGCAAGGCTGGCTCTGTGGTATTCAACTACCAAGAAAGAGGGCTTAATGGAGCTCAGACTGTTTTAGAAGGTCTACAACCAGCTAGTGGCAATATCTGAGTTATCAAAATTCCATATCCATCTGTCACAGCGTATGACTGAATTGACGTATGACTGAACTTTATGAGACGTTTGTGTGTGTGTGAGGTACGGGCGTACCTCATTTTCCTGATCGTCCGTACAGGGGTGGACAAAAGAAAAGTCATGATTTTAGAGGTATCCTGTAATGACTCGTAATTTTCAACCTTTCCACACTTTGTTGTACCAACTGCCACTTGTAATCATTTGCTAGGATCAAGATCATACGCTCCAGAAGTTTGCAAGCGTTCATATGACCTCTAGTGCCGTCTATAACAACTTTACGAAGCTGTGTTTATGCATGATTTGAATGAGAATTTCAAAAGTGTAACTGATTCAGCCCAAAAGTGTATGACACGAGGGTCTGATTGGCCTGAAAAGTGGCCCAAAAAAGGCATTAGGGCAGGCCCTTACAGGCCCTCGGGAGGCACAATATCAATGGAGTCAGACACACCCATTTTCAGGTTAGCACTCCAGATGCGATACTCATCTAGAAGTGGTTGACTCAAATGTCTGTGGGTCACCAGTGCCCACGCCTGAAGGAATTGATGGGGTCCAGGAGGATAAGGTTGGTGAAACCTCTCTGTCCTAAATGCGCTCGAAGGACTGCTTTCCAACCTGTCAACCCCTCCTAGGATCCTCTGACTGTAGGAGTCCTTGCCTGTGGCTAGCATCGTGTTGCCCTGTAAATAGCTCTGCAGGGGTCTAGCACACAAGGGGCTTAGCTCGATCAGCTCATTTCGCACAGTCCTAAGAAACTGATTGCATGCAGAAAGTTGAGAGCGTTCAAAGGATGCAGTAATGATGCCTACTAGGTATGCATGACCATTATCAAACCTAGGGCCTTGAGTAGCAATGAGGTTATTGAGCGTCTTCGAGTACTTGTAGTAAGTGATGAGGCCTTTCTTGGGTTTGAAAGTGGGAACACTCTTAGCATCAAGGGAATTTTTAGTGCCATTGAACTTAAAGGTTTGATCCTCATCATGTTACTAGTACTAGTGCTGGGTACATAACCTGTAGAGTGTGCGGGCCCATGGCTGGCAAAGCTGACAGGAGCAGCGCGTCGGTGGTCTAGTGGGATGAACGCAGGTACATGAGTTGGGGGTGGCGCTCTGAAATGTGAATGATGATGGGAGGCTCCTTCGCTTGGATGAGAAGGTGGAGAATGGTACTCTGATGCTGGTGGTGCAGAAGGGGGACCATGGGGAAGTTCAGAAAGAGGTACTCTCCTTGCTCCTACATGGATGCCCATGTTGAATGGGATGTGTCCCCCGTGATCCACTTCAGAGATCCTTGGGAGGTTCCTTTCTCGTGAAGGCGCTGCAGGAGGTGCAACATGCTGGTGAGAGCTGCCCGTTGGTTGTGACGCAGCTGTGTGAGTAGGTGGTATGGGATCAAAAGTAATGGAGCTTGGATAACCACTAGAGGAAGGTGGAGATGACCCAGACAACGCGTTGGGATGGGAGGGGTAGTGTTAGTGGTGATAGGGGTGCGGTAATGGCTGCTGTCTCAAGATTTGACTGAATGTGTAGTAGAGGTAGAAGATGAAAGATCACTAGACAGTGATGGCTCTGATTTCTTGGAGGAACCAGGCCTAGTGATGCCAGCCAAAGCAGAAGCCACTGCTGATACTTCTTGGGATGCAGAAGGGTGAAAAGTGGTGGCCAACGGGGCTAAGGGACTCGGATCGTCCCTTGTCCGTCGGGCAGGCGGCGGAGGCGAGTTAGGCACTCCTTGTGAAGTTGATGCTACAGAGGTTGTTTGATCAACTCTAGCTGATCCATCAGCCCCCTGGCTACGTATGGCTGCTCGCTCGATACGGTCGAGCGGCCCAATCTTGTAAGGCTGGTTGGAAACCATTCGTTTCTCTTTCTAAAAATGACTTGATGGAGAAGGTTAAGCAAAGATCCACACGATCAGCCGACCTGATCGGCTTCTTCTTCAACTTAAAGGTGGGGATTTAGATCAGGCGACCGGATTCACCGGATTCGCCTGTCAAGGTTGCTGGGGTTCTACACTTCTAGCTTTGCTTCTAGGAGTGCAACTTGCCACCTGACTGCAGACTGACCTGTCTGTGGAGGGCTTCTAACAATTAGTGACCTTTGAACTGATCCAATCTATATCTTAATAGCCAAGTTGCCCACAGTCGATGATCGATAGATCGACTGAAGCAGGAGACCCGATACCCGATACCCGAACTAAAGGAGGGTGAGTACTAAGTCTAAGATGAAGGGCTAAGTTAAGATTAAGACTAAGAGCAGTATTACAAAGAAAGGTAAGTTGAAAAAGAAGGCAGAATGCCTTCTCCTAACGTTTAAGTAACCAGATGTACGGACAATCAGGAAGGTGAGGTACACCCGTACCTCACACACTCACAAACGTCACACAAAGTTCAGTCATACGTCAATTCAGTCATACGCTGTGACAACCACACTCATACCCATGCAATTAAACAAGCCTTATAGCAAAAGCTACAGGATTCCTAACGCTTCACCAGAAAGAATACTGGTCATGAAGAAGGTCTTCGTATGGAATTCAAACTAGAGCACACTGCTGCGCTCAAGCATGCTGATATGCATGAGTGCAGCAGTGTGCTCAGGATCGCAAAGCACAGAGAGATAAGAAAGCAGACACACATGCTGGTGCGTATATCAGAATCAATCAGCAACTTTAAACAACTTAAACAACGTGTGTTATTTTGCAGTACATAATTACTTGTTTCTCTGCTTTTAAAAGAGAAAGAAGTCCATTCAATTAACTACTTTACATAAAGCTATATTGATTTTGATGGATGAAATCAGCAGATTTGCGGCATATCCTACAGCAGCATACAACAGCACATGCCTCCATCAGCATATAATTAGGCATCAACAAAAACTGACGGCGTGTAGTGGTCAGATACTTTACCCCCCTCTTACTCCACATTGCACTAACGTTTAAAAAAAATATAATTTCTGCTAAATAAGACCAGATCACATTAATCACATTAAACAATACCTCTCAAGTTCTTTTTGAGTCTGACAGTACTACCAAATATTCTTTCACTCTGACAGCAATACCAAATATTATTTCACTCTGACAGCACTACCAAGTATTATTTCACTCTGACAGCACTCAAATCCAATAACATGAGGAGGAAAAAAGAGCAGGACACCTACTGCTTAAATCCAGGCTCCTAGCTCTAAGCATAAAGCGCAGTCTTATTCTCTCATTTGCTCTTTTAACAAGTGATTCTTGGCGTCGAAAGATCATAAGTCAAGCAGCCCACACCCTTCGCTCAGGTTATAAATCAAGGTTCTCAAGCTGTCAAGCAGCCCGCTCCACATACAGGCTGCTCCTTTGAAGAAGACATGAGGGCTCCAAAAAACCAATTAGTTGTCCGAAGGCTGTTACCACGGCTTGTCTCAATGGTATCAAGCAGACTGGCCTTGAGCACAAGTAAGCACTGAATGACATCCTTCATCCCAGGCCTCTCATTAGGGTCTTGCTGCACACACAGTCCAGAATAGAGATTTCCAAAAGAAAATTGACTTGAACGTAATCGCTGTCGAAGAAATTGCATGAGAGAGCACAGTCCTGGCCCTAAACTTCTTGAAGCACACTGCATTAGTCAGCAGTCAGTCAAAGAGCACCACAGCACATTATGACAGGCTCGAGTCTTAGTTCTCACCAGGGTCATTTCCAGCTGGTGTGATGACGAGCATGTTTCGGGCAAACACTTCATACAGCATCACTCCAAAGCTGTATACATACGCTTTCTCATTGTATCTGGGGCGAAGGAATTGCGTTTTGTAAATCAAATATCCCCTTGAAGTCTCTTACAATATTCAGGTTAACGTCACTGATGTCCCATTATCAATTCATCAACATGATGTCAACAGCAGGGTCGTCTACTCATCACACAACACCTGTGTAACTATAACATGTCCGCAAAAATAAAGACAATGAACTCACGGTTGGTGGCGGAACACTTCTGGCGACATGTACATTGCGCTGCCAGTCCTGCCTGTCATTTGAAAGCAGAATTCATTCAAAATTGACACTTGGGAACAAAAAAAACATCGAAGATTGTTGAGAGTGTTGTTGTTGTTGTTGTTGCGTATTGAAGATATCACAATGAAGAAATCATTCATCAACATACACAAGTAGTGATTATGCGTTACACAAGGATGGATGTGTAAAGAGCAAACCTGTCATTTGAAAAACCACTTCATAAGGGCTGCTGACAGCTTCTTAGATGATTACGGAGACAGCACTTGGCCTATTCAATGACATTAACACATTCTTGCGACCCTGCTGAAGGGTCCCAATGCCAGCTCCAGTGGCAATTACTGTAAATTTATTACCGTCCACACTTCCTGGTGTGACCTGAGGCGGGTCTAATGAGGACCCCTGGGTACACAGCAATGCACTGTTGATGATATTAACAGCAGGAGTGGAGTCTGGTTGCTTGCATTCATCTTATACTGCGTGCGTCATGTCATCAAGAGTCAAAGGAGGCATGAACCCTATAGCTGAATGGGTGTAATAAGATTGAATCATATTGACACTCCCGCTCTCATCCAGCATGTCAATTGGAGCATGATTAAAAAATACTATATTCAAACTAGAAATCCTATAAGAAAGCTCCAAGCTCCATTAAGCAAACTGGAATTGACAGTCACAATGTTTGACTAGTTTTCAATACATAAGCGATAATGTCGACTTTATGGGAATGATCGAAGCGTACGACTTTTATTATGTGTTGTAAGCTATTGATTATTGATAACGCGAAGCGTATTATATTTCAGCTCCTTTTGATGGTGCCTGTCTTCTCATTTTTATTTCATGCAGCCATGAATGAAGTGCACTATGTTCCTAATACTCTTAACCGCGATAGGGCATCAATACCTGGAGTGCATGAGTTGCATCATATCCAAGCAACTCCTCATGTTTTTTTTGCAAAAGCATCAGTTTTTGTACAACCAACCAACGAATACGCAGTTGAGCAAGTCAACAAGAAGAACATGTCCTACTTCTAATTAAATTCGTCTTGGAAATCCAATTAGAACATTATCCATTCAAGTATACCATTTCAGCAGCATTTAAAAAGGCTCTCAATAAGGCTATTAAGCTAATAAGACATAATATGACGCTCATTATACCACTGTTATCACCTTTAAGCATGATGAAATATCATGAAGACGCAATATAAGATTACCATACAGCAGGTAACTACGTAATAAGACAGGATATCCTTCCAGCATCTAAGATGCAGCTCACAATCAGCTGCTACTCCATAAAAGAGGGAAAAACTTCATTCACCACTCAACAAGAAGGATTACATGAAATTGAAATTATGATACGTGACTGCGTGTGATGCGGCAAACACAGCAGCATCACACGCAGCCACGTTCAGAGCATCTTCATCAAGGAGAAAACAAAGGTGGGTTAAGATATCAAAACCCTCTCTCATTCAAATTGCACTAACATTTAAACAATCTCATTTCTATTAAGCCCGTAACATGAAGCAGCTCTTCCTCAATCAGGAGTCACAAATTCTGCAGTAAGTTTTCTTCTAATCTGGAATATATACTCCATTTTAAATAACAGGAGGAACAAATTCTACAGAATCAAGTTATCTTACACTCTCCAATACACACTCAATTCCAAACGACAGGAGGCACAAAAGAGTAAGCAGATATCTAGTACATCTAGGAACCATATTCCTGGCTTGCGTAATGCTCACTCGTCACAAGCAAGCTTCCCTCAACAGCCATATTTACAGTAACTTTCAATACTCTTGACACTTCATCATCTCAAAGGAGCATCAGTCAAGCAGCCACTCATTTCCTTCAGTCAGTTTATCTGCCACCATACTCCTCAAGCTATCAAGCAGTTTGCACCACATCCAGGCGGCTCATCAGAAGATAAAGCTCCTACCCCCCAAGTTGTCCCAAGACTGTTACCACTGCTTGTCTCATTGGTATCAAGCAGACTTGCCTTGAGCACACGTAAGCACTGAATGACATCCTTCATCCCAGGCCTCTCATTAGGGTCTTGCTGCACACACAGTCCAGAATAGAGATTTCCAAAAGGATATTGACTTGAAAGTAATCGCTGTCTAAGAAATTGCATAAGAGAGCACAATCCTGGCCCTGAACTTTCCGTAAAGCACACTGCATGATGAAGATGACATCTTCATGCAATAATGCCATTCTCCCTTTAAAGCTCTTACCCTCCAACACCATTTAATCAGTGCAAATAGATCTGGGTCCATCTTAATGGGTTTCTCTGGTCGGTGACCCTCAGCAACACGAGCTGCATACCCATCTAAGTTATAGTGCAATAGAAGGGCATGAACATAGTCGTGTTCGTAACAGAAGCCAAGGATCTAAGCTCAATGCTGGGCACCATTTTCCAGATGACAGTGCCTCAGGAGACTAACATGAGTTAAAAGAAGTACTAATCCTTCCTCAGGAGACTAACATGAGTTAAAAGATGTACTAATCCTTTTCAAGTATCCCCGATGGCAGTAAAGACACCTACAGAGATGAAAGGTGACCTGTCGCTGGCTAGGAGTAACAGTGGTGTCTGTTACTTCTAGTTGTCCACAACAAGATGAACCCTTACCAGGATCATTTCCAGCTGGAGTAGTGACAAGCATGTTTCGGGCAAACACCTCGTACAGCATCACCCCAAAGCTATATACATCAGCTTTCTCATTGTTCCTGTACAGGATGAAGGTCTGTCAATGTCACCATGACTGCCAAGAGATAGGGTGTAGGAGATTGAAATTCAAATGCAGGGCTCAGTGCACATTAATAGCACTGAAATCAAGCACAGTGTGAACAAATAACACAGGGAATAAGGATTGAGAAGTGAGGAATTCTAGGAAAGGAAGGAAGCTGTATATTGCACAGGCATCGAGACCTTTTTTATATATCTTCATCAACACAGTTAAAATGCAGTAGCACGTTAAGCACTTCCCAATTAACTCACGGTTGGTGGCGGAACACTTCTGGCGACATTGCGCTTCCGGTCTCACCTGTCATTTCAGAGCAGAAGTCATTCACAAGTGACACTACATGCAAAAATAATCAAGGGTACTTCTGGAGCTGCACTCGGAGGCACCACCCCAGCAACAAAAACAAAATGTGCTGCAGAGTCTAATATCAGAGTAGCGTACCAGTCATTTGGAAGGCCACTTCATATCGGGTGCTGACAGCGTGTTTGATGATTGCGGAGACAGCACTTGGCCTATTCAATGACATCAACATATTCTTGCGACCCTGATGAAGGGTCCCAATGCAATCTCCTGCTGTAAAGTTATTGCCGTCTACATTTCCACTCAAGACCTGAGGCGGGTGTAATGAGGACCTGTGGACGCCTAGCGATTTACTCTTGACATCAACTGGAGCGGAGTCTGCTTTCTTGCATTCATCTTTTACTGCGTGCCTCATGTCATCAAGAGTCAAAGGAGGCATCTGGGACCTGTTTCCCCTTCCGGCAGAAGATTCATCCATGGCATCTACACCCGTGGTATGGGGATGAGGGTTCAAGAACAGTGAGTTATGAGCCTCCAGTTCCCAAAATGATAGTGGGCTATCGGCTGAGACAGGGTTGCAGTACAGCATGCTGCTACCGGTAATGAGGCTACTGTCCACCTGCCCTTCAGAGTCCAGTCTAAGCACTTCTTCACAGCACTTAAGGCGAGGCTGGCACATCTTGTCAAGCTGCAAGCCACCAAGAGGGGACAGTTTTTTTGGATCCACTTCTGGACTCCTAACATGTTCCTGGGCAAGTGCTGTATCTGCTCCATGGGAGGCTTGAGGGCTCTAAAGGGGGCATATGAGAAAAGCGAGAAGGTAACATGACTTCTCTTGAGTGCCGAGAAGAGGTGAGTAGCTTGTTGGGACTCTCATCCAGGCTGTCATGGGGAGTGAAGCTCAATGTTAATTGAGATGTAACACTAACCCTGCTCATCGTCCTCACAGAATTAGTCTCTGCTTGTGGCTCTACAATTGAGCCTCCAGGGTTGACATACAAGCGCGGCACTGGTGCTGCTGAGCAATTAGATAAGATGGCCTCTCCAACAGCCTCACCACCAACTGGTTTGGAGGTTTTGGAGAAACCTACGCTCAATGCCCTCAGCATCCTGGGCATTTTGGTGTCGTCTAAGGGCTGCAAGCAGAATCAAACACATCCTTTAAGCACTTGCTTTGTTTTTTAAAAATCAGCAAAACAATCCAACATCTGAGTTGCCACCTTATTATCAGCGATATAGAAAACAGTGAATGGTATATGGTGCATGCTTTAAATCAAATTTTGAAAGTGCATGCTTTAGGTCACAGTTTCATGGTACATGCTTGAGGGCAAAGTTTAATGGTACATGCTTTAGATCAAAGTTTCATAGTACATGCTTTATGTCAAAGTTTCATGTTGCGAGCTTTAGGTCAAAGTTTCATGGTGCATGCTTTAGATCCAAGGCACATGATATGCGCTTTAGACCTATGGAACATGATGCGTGCTTTAGATCATATCTTCCATTTTTCAAGCATATATAATTTTGGCTTGAGATTTGTTGCAGGAAGCTAGGAGTAAAGGGCCCAGCCAACTTTGCCGTCATATAACATTCATGACCATTCCTGTATGAATACTATCATAATTCATTGTCTCACCATGTGCAGCCCAAAATCTGCTAGCTTTGCCACCACTTGAACACCACCACCTTCCTCTTTGGGTATGGGGACTTGCCACAATAAAATGATATTTTCCAACTTAACGTCCTGGGCAAGGCACTCAGAAGTATTTACAAATGCACAGAATCTTTTCTTAACCATTTCATATTCATAGCAGATGTACGACAGGCCATGGGGGTCAAGCATTGGATGTGTTCTTTGAGTGCTGGAGGTGAATCTTACTCTGTGTAGTGCTACAGGTGGTGACAGGCTATGAAGATAATCCAGACCTTGGGCGATATCAGTCATCCATCCAAGAGCTTCCAGATCCTGTTAATCATGCAAGAAAAAGCCATGTTCAGCATTCTGGGTCAGGCGGAATCAGTTGCCAACATGGTGCTCAGAAAAAATACCTTAGTAGTCCATACCGCAATTTGAGGAGAAAATGCTACCTGCTAGGTTAACTCTTACAACTCTTACAGACATCCACGCTAATCTTTTCAACAAGAGAGGCTCTACAAACTTGAAGTATTGTTGCCTGTATGCCTGATATCTCACTGTGTATATCTTTGAGTACTCGGTCATCTGTTTGTAAACCTTCTTTGCAATGGATCCTCCCTGCAGTATTGACATTATGTCCCAAATTGTTGTACATTTCAATAACATCCCTGGTACTGCAACTTTCAGGACAAAATTTCAAAAGTCTCTAAAAACCATGACACTAGTACCTTGCAAAGCTCTAATACCATGGGTGCTGGTACCCTTTGGGCAAGCCTGGATGAGTAGGTGCTAGCTCTACTAGGCCGTGGCATGTTATGATATTCCTGCAAGTAAAATAGAATGGATTAAACCAAAGTGAAATTTAAGTATTTTGTTCCAAAGCGCGTAATGCAAATAGCTACGTACGACGTCTGTAGTCTTGTGATCTTGGTGACAGTGTCAAATCAATACATAACATTCTACATTGCAAACTTACGGGTGATTGTGCCCACAGAGAAACTCTGCTTCTCTTATGAACTGTTGCGTGTACGCTCGGGAGCGTGCATCATCAGGGTTACACCATTGCGGTAGCAATGCTTTGAATGCAACGACTACACCGTCATGCTCAGCGGTAACAACTCGCGCAAACCCGCCTACATCAATATTTGAGAAAGGTTGCGCAGGATAGCATTCAAATGCAGTGAAAATCTGAAAAAAGAGCCATGCCCATTTAAAGGCTAAGTATTATTGGGTTCGAGGCATCCTTGCCTGAGCCAAGAACTTCTCTCTTCAGCCGCAGCCTTTTTTCCAGGTCCATGAAATTTTAAGATATAAAATTATCGAGAGCAACAATAACGCAGAATGACACATGTGAGGAACACATGGACAGCAATGTGCATTAACCAGCAGTACCACACGTCGTTGTTAACCAGCAGTACAAAAGTTAAGAAGTATAACGGTTGCGTCTGCCTCTCTCTTTCACTGCACCAACTCCAGGTGGTGCAGTGGAAGAGAGAGTCAGGTAGTTTTGATGATGTACTTGAAATCTCTTGAGAAGTTGAAGTCTGTGACGCATATGTTCAATATTTTTGCACATGTTTCAAATCCCATGCGAATATATGCTAGCATATTTAAGAATTAAGGTTCGATTAAGTATTGTGGTGTGTTGTGAGTGAAGCGAATTGATCCTGTCGCTGGTCATCTCGCAGAACGACAATTATAATCCTGATGCTAGTTATTGTTAGCCCTCAGATTATAAGAGATTGTGTTCAAATTGTTCTCTTGAATACAGTCCAGTGCAAGCTCGAGGTGAAGCAGCATAAGCCACCAACGAGAGCGGCTGTGATCTGTGCGACCATTTTTTAATGCATAACATCATGCATGTATTTGTGACACCAAAGAAAAGATGCACCATGTACTAAATAAGCTGGCCGTATCTGGACAGAAGCTCAATAATAAGGTAAACGGCAACAAATAAAGTAGAGGTACGCATACAATGCTCAATATTAAATCACAGAAAACTCTGCTGTTACATATATTAGAGCAGGTCAGCGATAATAACGTACCAAGACAGATTAAGTTCAGCGGTCCATACGTGTCATAATATATGACAATCTAGCCAACAAAAACAGAAATGGGATATGTTTATGAGGTGAAGACGCATATCCTGCTAAATGCAGATTAATACTATTTCTTGAAGGGCCCAGTACTAGCAGTACTCAACTCAGCTAATCCCTTCCAGCAAACTAAGCAAACATTGCAAGGACGCAGATATTGCTGCTTAGAGGCGGAACGACATATCAAGGTCTCTATTATCTAATTATTGCCTCCATAGTGACAGCGTAATCACTATCCAGCAAAAAGCTGGGGGAAATAACTGCTTACCAACCACATCATGCAAAAATATCATCACAAGTCATTGAGGTCGTTTTCACAAGAGAATCAGGATGAGAAGATGTGAGCCTCTGCTTACTCCAATAAGCATCCCAATAAAAAATAGTATAAGTAAGGACCCTGGGAGCAATTAGATTAATGCTAACTCCTCCCTTTCTATCCTGAAATCTCAGGAGTACTACCCTCAACAGGCTCTCTACTAGATTAACATCATCGAGCTGAAGCAATGGCTCCATCACAAAACTAGAAACACTCACTGAGATATCCTAAACAAATTTATATAAATCAGCAGGTCTGATTCTCACTCTCTGCAAATACCACCAGTATGGAGCAGGATGAGAAGTCAGAATCAGCAGGTCTGATTCTCGCAACACTTCATGCTGATGTGTCCACTTGAATGAGCAGTTACTTTTGGCCTTCTGTCCTTGCTGCAAACAGCCATTCACAAACGGCAGCCTGTATGGTTGCTTGTCAACAGTAAAGGAGACTTGCCAGCACAGCCATGCAAACTACTCCTGCCCTGCGGATAGGTGTCTTCAAGCTATGACACAGCCAGCACCAGATCCTGGCTGATGATAGGTGTCTTCAAGCTATAACACAGCCAGCACCACATCCTGGCTGATCGGCATTGGCAGCAGAGGAAGATGTTGTCAAGCCTTTTGAGGTGTGGGTTGTGCCGTCTGTGGGGAGTGCAGAATTTGAGGTTTCCAGCAAAGCAGCTCGACAAACCTCCAGACATTTAATGACCTCCTTCATGTGTGGCCGTTCGTTGGGATCTTGCTGCAAACATGCATTTGTCTTGCTTGTAAGTGCATAGCAAAAGTTTGTTCTAGCATTAATATGAGAATTCTCTTACACCATACATGCAAAAATAGAGATAAAGCTTACAATGATATCAGTTGACAAGAGGGACAAGTTGAATTTCCTAAATCCTGAGTAGAAGTTGTAGTGCACTCGCACTAAAAAGGGTGAAGCATTATCAGCACGCTATCCACAAAGACAGTCTTCTACCAACCCTGAGTATGCCATGAATATTAGAATGCCAGTTAAATCTGTTTGACATAGACCCAAGGTCTCCACTTATACCTGATCATTATAAGATAAGGTTTGAAGGATCTTAGCAACTTGGCATGCTACCTAGGGGGTGAAGGCTCCTGGTTCCCACCAGTCTAGCAAGCAGCATGAATGCATGAAACATGAAAGCTCTTACCTTCCAACACCAATCAATCAGTTCAAATAGATCTGGATCCATCTTAATGGGTTTCTCTGGTCGGTGACCCTTAGCAACACGAGCTGCATACCCATCTGAAATCAACAGATTTGCATAAAAAAACATTTTTACACATATCCACCTTAGACTCAAAAGATCACAAGTCCAACGGCAAAAGGACGACGTAAGCAGATATAAAAGACCATGACTCATAGAAACTAAAATGGCAAATTGCTAGCCAAAATACACTTCTAATCTGCTGCCAACGTGCGAGAAAAACACTTTTTCATGGTTACACATCAGATTTTTATACAGATCCCTGCCTTCAAAAATCAGCAGTAAGCCATGCAGTCCTTCCGCCCAGAATGAAAATAAAAAGTTTGAATTCTCACCAGGGTCATTTCCAGCTGGTGTGGTCACGAGCATGTTTCGGGCAAAAACTTCATACAGCATGACCCCAAAGCTGTATACATCAGCTTTCTCGTTATATCTGGGGCCAAGGAATAAATAATGTAAATGCCTTGTGCACTTATCCACTTACTTAACATTCAGGTTTAATGTCACATTCACAATTCTACCCCGTGTTATCTGGGCTTTCTTGCATCATACAACAGCTGTGAGGTCTTGTCTAAAAGATCATAATATGCTGAAACAGTTGTAAAGAATGCACTCACGGTTCATGGCAGAACACTTCTGGTGACATATACATTGCGCTGCCGGTCTCTCCTGCCGTAAAGGAGAAAGTAGGATACGAACAGAAAACAATCTCACATTAGTCCACTGAGCTCAACATGTTGACACTAAAAACCTCAACATCAGGCTTAAAGCGAAGGAAATTGCAGAGTTCTCTATGCATCGCACCTGTCATTTGGAAGGCCACTTCATAGTGGCTGCTAACCGCTTGTTTGATAATTGCGGACACTGCACTAGTCCGGGTCAATGACATCAACACATGCTTACGTCCCTGATGAGGAGCAACAGAGCTGCTAGCTGTTGCCGCTGCTCCTTGTGAGCATCCGTCATGCAGTGCCACATTACTCATAAGAAGATTTTGCGGGTCGTATGCAAATCTTTGACTATTCTTGGCAGTCTGTACAATGTTGCAGGGTGCAGAATGAGGTACCTGATCCTTATCACTGACAGGGACTGCCAGCCTCACATCAGGCACCATGACAGCCATCTGCGACCTCATCTGAGTCCTTTCACTCACATCCATCTCTTCTGCATGTGCAACCCAGGATGTGGGCGGGGGAGCATTCAATAGCAGTGAGTTTTGAGTGGATTGTAGGGAACCTGGAAGGTAGTCTGTAGAGACAGGGTGACCCATCATCATCGCTAAACTGCTACTCCCTGCAGTGCTTCGATCCACTTCTGATCCAGCTGGTACCTCCGTGACACATCTTGATACAGGATCAGGTTGAGCCTCGACACTGTGTGCATAGGTATCCCCTGACTGACCCAGCGGAGATAATCCTCTCTTTAACTCTCCAGTGTGAGACCTCTGCCTCCCAGACTCTGTGCTCTGTCTGCTCCCTGAGAGACTGGAGGGCGGTAAGGGAGGCAGGTGAGGGTGACGTGAAGGCTTTGTGATCTCTCCTGAGCGCTTTGAAATAAGAAGCATGTTAGAAGCAAAGCTTTCTACTCGTCCATCTTGTGATGCAGGTGTGGATATTCTAGCATGCTGTAGACCTCCTGTTTCATTTTGATGGCCACTTCTTTTCCAAAATGGCAAATCCTCTGAAATGGTAGGTTCGTCAACATGAGGCCCGCCGCCTAGGTGGATATTCTGGAGGGACTTGGGCATGGTTAAGTGCCCAGATGCTTCACTGACAGCAGCAGCAGCAGCACTCCCCCCAAAGGAGAGTCTTGAGACCCCTATGCTGAGGGCTCTCAGCATCTTTGGCATCTTCTTCTCATCCAAAGGCTGCATCAACACAAGTTGTTCCAATAGTTCAGCATCACCTCGGCAAGACTAAACTTTGTCAGGAGTGATCTCAACCTCCGCTTCTTTCATTCCAACTGGTAAGGCCAGTATAACTATTGATGATGAACAATCAACTTCAAGATATATATTACAATGCGTGATTAGACATGGAGCCTCTACAGGCATATTGCAATCTACTTGACATACCATGTGCAGCCCAAAATCGGCAATTTTAGCCACCACTTGGACACCACCACCCTCATGTTTTGGACGCGTGGCTTGCCAGAGGAGCATATTTTCCAACTTGACATCCTATAAATAACATTCATCCTGATCAGACAAAGCCAGACTTGAGTCTGCAATGCACATTCTGTCCTAGAAGCAGAATCCAGGAACAGTTATGTCTGGACTTCATGTACACCTACTCGGTGAGCAACAGGAGGTGAAAGGCTATGTAGATAATCTAGTCCCCTGGCAATATCCAGCATCCAATCAATCGCCTCAAGATCCTGTTTGGGGCAGAGCAGAGCACATAAAGGTGAAGTACCAAATACATTCATTACCAACAACAACAACAACCAAACATGGATTGTTAAAGTTTCAAGTATAGAACGCCTTCAACATGCATGTGGACACTTTTTATAGTAAATACCTGGAAAGACCTGCTTACCGTGTAGACTTTGGAGTATTCAGTCATTTGTTTGTACACCTTTTTTGCAATGGAGCCCCCCTGTGATGAGGAGAAATGTCTTACTCATTGACAAGTTTCAAGACAATCCAAATCAGGCTACATCAGTTACATCAACACATCACGATAAAAAACACGATAAATGAGTTAAGAGAAGGGAAGACCTGTCACATAATGCTTCCAGCCATTCATGTACCATCATACATTTCAACATGTACTTTAAGTATATATTGAATGCAGTCAAACATGCTAAGGTCCAAGTTCATTTTTAATGAAATACATGCCTTGCACAGCTCCAATACCATTCCCCACATCGGGTGCTGGTACCCTTTCGGCAAACCTGGATGAGTGGGTGCTAGCTCAACCAATCCATGGCATGATACAATATTCCTACAGTGATATGGGTAGCATGCAAAAGCTATTGAATTTATACATATGCAGATTGCAGAAGGAGTTGCCTCCCTGCTTGGGTTTCCATCAGGTAGGATTGAAGAAATTAAATTTGCTGGATTGTTCAGAACTTAAACTTAATCATACTGACGGGTGTTTGTGTGTACAGAGAAACTCCGCTTCTCGTATGAACTGCTGCTTGTATTCTCGGCAACGAGCGTCGTCAGGATTGCACCATTGTGGAAGTAGCGCTTTGAAAGCGACGGCTGAACCGTCCAATTCTGCAGCGACGACTCGAGCAAAACCACCTGCAGTTAGCAAATCGAAGCTGGGCGATAGATGTGCACGTGCCTGTAAGCACTGTTACATTTCTTTAAAGTTGTAATTCAGCAGTTTGCAAGAAGTAAGCTCCTCTTCAATTACTTATGCTTCAACACATTGTTGTAAACATTCGGAATGCATACCTGAGCCAAGAAATTCTTTTTTCAACCTAAGCCTGTTCTCTAACTCCATCATCGAATCGTATCAGATATTGACAAAGTAAATATAAAAAATCATGTTCTTTTACCATCGATGTGGTCACTCACGTGAATCGTGTGTGCAACCAGCATTATAGTCCTTAGGGTTCAGGGTCGTTGTTGTCTTGGCCATAAGATAATACATTTAACAGGCAAGCTTATTCCAAAATAATGTAATTTGTGGACGTTGATATTTAACATTTCACATACTATTGTAGGAAATCTGACAAGCAAATACAAAATAAACTGCTCGCACTAAAGAGCACTCATAGGAAACTGAGAGACATTTATCAAAGCATGAACAATTATGCTGTTATTCTCGCTGTTGCATCAAATGAGACCCATTACAATTTACTGAGTTACCAGAAAGATATTTAGACATATTTGCAAAATCTGTTATTATTCCATCTGAAGGTGATAACACCACAGCCTTCCCTGTTGAAGTAATGTTTAGGGCATCATCCTGCAAACAAGCTAGGTATGTACATGTTGATATTTCTAGATTGTGCATTACATTTTGGTAATAACAGATAAGATCATCGATCAAGAAGAAGATCAACTGAGATCAAAGCTCTAGATGTTTCACTGAGCAGTACAACTGTCAACTAACTCAATACAGCTGAATGGATATAAGACATGAATCTTAACAGTACATGCATAATGAAATGATCTTCCATACAAAATGTTAATTCCATCACCTTCTTGACACTTTTTCAGTTGCCAAAATCTAAAAAATTAAAATAAGGAGATAAAGCCTGTATGTGAACAGCAGAGTAGCAAGTGGATTATCACTGATGCGACATAGACCATGTAGCACATAATATCAGTGCCAAACAGGGCAAGCCAGCTTGCAATATAATTCAAGAATACATAAATACAGGGAGGAATACTGTCTGCTCCAAAGCCCTTACACTACTCATCCCGGGCCAGACATTTAAATATGGCGTGGCGGGGGATAAACGGGGGGAGGTTGAGGTGGTGTCTTCATGCCACCATAATAGGGTGGAGGAAACTGGGGGGGGCTAGGAACTGAGTGAGGAGACAAGCTGGGACTTGCTACTGGCAAAGGTGGGGAGGTACCTACACCATATATTCATTATTGAAAAATAATGAATCCAACTGGTTTCTAAAGGAGAATCAATACCTGATCAATATCTTCCAAGTACTTAAAAGTTCACCATCAAAATGCTGTAACTTTTCTTTGGCTGTAAATGTCCTCGTTCTTTTGTGACACCTTCATTCAATGATTCAATCTATTTCTCACATGTTCCAACACCGCATGAGGTGTCTACTGGGAAAGTTGCAGAGCTTTGATGATAGTAGTCATATTGATTGTTAGCACTCGTCACGGAAATGACCACAGCCAGGGCTACAAAACATCCCAGAGAGCATTTTAAGAAACAGAAACCTTGAGAAGTGCAGGCACTAGAGGGAAGAGTCTCACAATGTAATGCATGTCACTTGAAACTTGAGATACTCAGCCTTCATTACTACACAAACTCTGTTGTGAGCACTACTCTTTTTTTAACTACAGCTTGTTTCCGGGCTCATCCTCATAGTACAGTGTATAAGATCAATCTAACAAAATATTTCTATAATTAAGACAGAAGGTATGAAGTCTATGACATATATAAGGCATATATGTTGAGGAATATCACCTGGCATGGCGCTTGCACAAGGCAATGATAGCATGGATGTCATGTAGTTGCTGTCTTGGCCAACATTATAAATGAAGCGATTCTTACTGAAAAGGAGAAGGCAGTTACAGGACGCAGCGTCAGCTTCTCATGTCTTGCCAACGTAACAGATTTGAGTCACTGCTATCCCAAACCCTCAATGTGCAATAAAAGCAAGTTTACGTATCTAGCTTCATTATAGAGCTTCATTTCAGAGTCTCTTGAAGGAATAATTTCTTAAGAAAGTATGGACCAGGTATGAAAGTATGACTGATGATAGATCAGAATTTTGAAGTGATGACCAGCTTCATTCAACGTTTGACATCCTTCATAAGTAACAAAACTTGAGATCAACTGGACTTACCATTTTAACGTGTCAAAGACAGAAGGGCCCTTGCTCATGTTCCCATAAGTTGATGTCACCAGAGCCTCCCTTGTCTCTGTGAAGGAAACCTTGAGTCAAAGACAGATGAGTGCATATAGGATAAGTCATAAGTAAGATACATTTTAAATGATATCGACCTGATGACCTCTGATGATGGGCTGCTGCATTTATCCTGCTTGCATTGCTATCTTATTACATTGCTGCGCAATTCAGCAGCCATGAGAGTCATCAGGCGTGGCCACACAAAACATCTCACCGACAACTTGTAAATAGCTCCTGGGCAGACCGATTTCACAGGGGTCGATGCAGCTCCGGCTACCATGGCCGTAGTCAATGAAATTGACATAGTTCTGGTTACAACTAGAGAGACATGGGGACTATTTTAGAACATCGCTGTCATAGCAATCATTTCAGCGATAATGCTGTTGCCAAGAAAGAGAGCCAGCAGTAAAGAGCAGTGTCATACAGAACATGTCAGGATTGTGACTATCAAGTTGAAAGAGTCACAGTTGTGTGCATATAAAAGTTCATGATGTAAAATAATAGCTACAAAAAATACATTATAGGGAACTGCAGGGAAAGCAGTCAAGGAATACAGTATCCCAGGGACCTTGAGGTCAGCACAATGATACTCACAGGTCAGTCTGTGGTGCTCCATGGCCAAAATATCCAACAGTGGGCTGGCTGAAGCAATTTGCACTAAAGCTTGAGAGGTAGTACATCGGGTGTGTGTTGCAAGGCTGGAGTGAGAAAAGTACTGAGGAGGCCACAAGCAACAAGATGAAATTACAGTTCATTGCAGTTTTCGGAACGCTAAATTATCACAATAATGAGAATAATATATCCTGATATCTGATGATGTTAGCAGGTGGGTGCGAAGCGAAGCGATGAAGGAGCTTAGCAGTCGAACTGACGATAATGTGATGAACTCCTGCACTGAAATCCACACCGTTACGAACTGATAATAAGCTCCTTAGATTGATGATTGAGTATTATTGTGATTTGGGTGAATAGTGTGCCGTGATTTCACATTCTAGATGTGGTCAGCAACGACCGCAGGATGAAGTAACCTCAAATTAGCAAATAAGCACATCCATTCAAAACGATAAAAGATTCAGACGTGAGTGTACTCAAGGAAATTACTTATGTAGTATATAATTGAATCTGTCGGTATCATAATTCTAAGAATCGGCTGAAGCTCAAATGATGCGTCTGGATGTCAACACGAGGATGATCATGATGGGCATCTTGAGATGTCACAACTACTAAATGCAAGCAGTGGACATAAACAGGGGGCATATTCTTACTTAGCACAAAAATACTGGCTGCTTGTAGGTGACCAATTCACAGCAAGAATTGGTGTGAATTCAATCAGACAAGGTCGATGGCATAATGCAATTCAACTGATAAGTGCAGTTTGTACATGATTCTTCTCCGTCTCTTTACGAATAGCAATTCTCTACCTGACAACAGATTCTGCACTTGGACTGGTTGCAAGCAAGGATAACAGTACTAGTCCCCATGCAATGCTTCCCCAGGAAACTACCATACAGACATGGATCCCCATTTGCACATTCGACTTGAATACAATTGTCATGATTAATGAATGCCATAAGCAAGATTGAGAAATGCATGGTGTGTGGTGCTTTAAAAAAATGTCTGCTCGAAGTCTTTTTGATGCGAAACCTTGAGATGCAAAAGAAGGCACATATCGAAAGGTCGGATTCACTAGTATTAAGAGTGAACAGTGGCAAAATGAAAATGATGGCTCCAGATTTTCTATGATGTAGGACAGAGCTTAGGCAAAGCAAATTTACCATGGCTTAAGGAGTGAGAAAAAGAATGGAAGGTAGGTGGAATTGAAAGGACCTTAGAGCATAGAGAATGCAGACTCTATGAAAAATTTGAGGAATGTGAAAACTGTCAATCGCATTTATCAAGGCCACCCAGTAATACAAGAATCACTATCAATTGAAACTTGTATTAAGCCAGAACAATAACTTAACATTGCCTCTTATTTCTCTTGAAGTGCTAACAAAAATGTACGATGAGACAAAGGAGACAATTTTGTGAGGAGTGATCAGGTACTTGAGATTAGAGCACGTGAACTATCATGCACATTTCTATAAAACATGCACAATGCACATTCTAACTCTGAAGCACATAGCAATATTTGCGGTAATCAAGCTGACGACGATTCTAAATTGATGCTTTGCAGTCTGGGGGACCTACCTCTTTCTGAACGCAAAAGGTGCCAATTTGATTTGTAATAAAAAATCTCCAAAAAAGTTCATGGAAATCAAATCTTGTAAACTATCGGTCACTTTACGCTTTTTCTGATAGCTTCGAGACCAAATCTTCCAGTCTTCGTGAATCTTTTCTCAGTTTCTCATATTAAACTTTATTCGTCATCCTTCTCACTGTACTCCAAGATGAAGGTTCAAGATACGAGATCCTGCCAAGGCACATGTAGTCCTTTAAAGTCCCAATCAATGATGTCTCGGAGACATGCAACATACACTTCCCTGAGATATTCGTCATACCAGCCACGGACAGCTCAGAATTGTGCTCGTGCATCATTGACACTGACGCGAGTCGCTGTAAACTTGTCGTTGCTCGACAAGACTTCGCCTGACTTGGATAATACAACCGTCATGTCACTGTCTCAAAAGCCTTTAAAAGTGCTCATTGCTGGCGCTGGAATTGGAGGTCTCGTCTTAGCAGTTGCCTTATTGAAGAAGGGATATGAAGTGCAAATATTTGAGCGCGACCTTACAGCTATTCGAGGGGAAGGCAAGTACAGAGGACCGATCCAAATCCAGTCTAACGCTCTCGGAGCGTTGGAAGCAATTGACTCAGAAGTTGCAGAGGAAGTAATGAATCTAGGGTGCATTACTGGGGACAGAATTAATGGCCTTTGCGATGGCATATCTGGGGACTGGTGAGACACATAATTTCACGTTAACTTATTGCCGTTGCCTTGCAATATATCATCTTTGTTCTGCTAAAGCTATGTAAGGATGGCAAATAAGTTTCACATTTGCCATGCTGTGTCTCAGGTATGTGAAGTTCAACACTTTCCATCCAGCAGCAGAAAGGGGCATACCCATCACACGTGTGATCAGCCGGGTCAGCTTACAGAATGTTTTAGCCAAGGCAGTGATTGAGTAAGTAGAATCACTGTTGGACACAGAATTGCTCACATGTAGGCCATGATGAACATTTGCAGAGAGAGGTGCATCATGTAAAGACTCTTATACAGGCTGTAATCTTGCACTGCCTCATAGAGCTAGCCTTATGCAAGTCTCATTTTGCATATAATAGGTTGGGTGGTCCTAACACCATCATGGGCAACAGTCATGTCGTGTCATACACCAATAAGTGGGATCCATCGCCTTTGAAAAACAGCAGCTCTGGACCAAGTGCAGTGTCCATCACTCTGCATGATGGGAGAGTGTATTCTGGAGATGTTTTGGTGGGAGCTGATGGCATCTGGTCTAAAATCAGGAGGCAGATGGTTGGGGAGTCTGAGGTGAGAATGAGAATGAAGCCTCTCTGTTGAGGATTCAAGAGCCCTCTTGAGAAGTGTCCTGTCAGTGCAATCATTTTCCCATGGACATGATTATCCCTGGATGAACTTTCTAAGACAACATAAGATCTTGATTATGCTTACATATTTACACAGTTGTTTTAGTCTATCCAGCCTGAGTTATGAATGTCGCTTGAGGTCTTCTGTTTATCTCTCTAAGTGATTTTCTGTACTTCCTCTTCCGAAGCCTCACTATTCAGAGTACACTTGCTACACTGGGATCAGTGATTTCACGCCAGCTGACATTGATGTGGTAAGTAGAGGGGAAATAGAAGCTGAATAGAAGCTGAATCGTTGTTGTTACGCTAGTAGACTCATTACATCTATGACTTGTCTCATCAAAGGTTTACTGCTTCTCTTGTCTTAAACATGTTGTCTCTCATGTAAGGTGGGATATCGAGTCTTCCTTGGATCCAAGCAGTACTTTGTTAGCAGCGATGTTGGTGAAGGCAAAATGCAGGTACATGTCATAATGAAAATTTTCAACCTACTACCCTCCAATGTTTCTCATCCTGTAGAATCAGTCACTGCCGTAGTTTGAGGACATGTTATTGCCCTGTCTACTGTAAAGCCCTCTCTTTCAAAGAGCATCCTCATCTTAACCTGGTACCCTGTCGATTCAGTGGTACGCCTTCCACAAGGAAGCAGCTGGGGGCTCAGATGTCCCTGGATCCCGCAAGGCCAGGCTGCTACATCTGTTTGGTGCCTGGAATGACAATGTGGTTGACCTCATTAAGGCAACGCCAGAAGATGACATCCTTCGCCGTGACATCTACGATCGGTATGCTATCAGTGTAAAAGAGGCTTTGTTAATTTGCATATTACGTACCTTTGACTAGCCTAGACATTGCACCCTGCCAGGCCTCATGACTTTATTCTTGGGCGCACATGCCTTTATAGGGAAATTTGACTAGGCGCTTGTGCTTGTGTGTTTAATCAGTCATGGGATTTGCCTTTTATACCCTGGCTTCTCTTTCTGCTACAGACCTCCCATCTTTCAGTGGAGCGATGGACGAGCAGTGCTCCTGGGTGACTCTGCCCATGCCATGCAGCCAAATCTAGGTCAAGGTGAGACTAGAACAAAAAGAATTTGTTGACTGCAAAACACTTCTGTTGCAAAGTGCCCTTCACCTTCAAATGGATCTTAACATGCTGCATATCAATGATGCAGGTGGTTGCATGGCTATAGAAGATGCATACGAGCTAGCAAGCATCTTGACAGACTCCCTCGAGAGAGTGGGGGGAGACAGCTCTAAGTTGGATGTGAGGAATGCATTCCGGCAATATCAAGAGAGACGCATGTTGAGGGCCTCTGCTATCCATGGAATGGCAGGGATGGCAGCTTTCATGGCCTCCACATATCTGGTAATTATTGTCACTCTGAATGTTATGACACAGCTGTGACTCTTGCACCTCCTCTGGCAGAGAGTTTGATTATTTGAAAAATCACTGACATTTTGGTGCATTCACTGAGAGTATAAACTAACTTAGAGTATGACATTACTTCAAGGAGATATGCTTTGCAAATATTTTAACATGAGGTTCTTTCCACTATGTCAAGTATATTTTAACATGAGGTTCTTTCCACTATGTCAAGCATATTTTAACATGAGGTTCTTTCCACTATGTCAAGCATATTTTAACATGAGGTTCTTTCCACTATGTCAAGCATATTTTAACATGAGGTTCTTTCCAATATGTCAGGCTTATTTAAACATGAAGTTCTTTCCTCTATGTCAGGCATATTTGGGAGACGCCATGCCAGGCCCCTTCAGCCTGTTGAGTAAGCTCAAGATTCCTCACCCAGGTCGTGTGCTTGGTCAAGTGGTGATGAAGCTTGCAATGCCAGGGGTACTGGGATGGGTGTTAGGAGGGAACATGTCAAACATAGAGAGGAGCAGAGATGCACACTGCAGGTATTGTCTCGCCAATGACCATACAAGTTTTGAAGTTTTGAATGGAATATTAGGTACAGAATGTAGTCACTGGTGAATCTCTCAAACTCTTTTTTCCAGAGTTTCTCCAGCTGCTGATTGCACCTTCCTGTTATTCCCTTCCTATCAGGATTGCTGACCAGCCCAAAGGCTTTGATCAGTCCCTATTCCCATTGTTCATGAAGGATGATGATGCCGTCATCCGTGCCTCAGCTGCTGACTGGCTCCTCATTACAGAGCGTACCCCTGGAAGCGCAGCCAGTGTCAGGGACGCTCATGTTGACCCATTTGCAGATGTGACCTCTACCTCTGAGGTGAAGGGTATCATGATGTCTGACACTGAGGCCATGATCGGGCGAGCAGGATGCCATTTGATGGTGGAAGATGCCAACATTGCGCCCCTTCATGCACGTGTATGGAGGGAGGCTGTAACATCCACCACGAAGGACTCAAGCATTGCCCTGCAGTCCTTCGACTACTTCGTGCAGGACTTGGGCAGTAGCAGTGGGACATGGTTGAATGGGAGGCAAATGGCTAGTGGCTCAAGGTCTAGGCTAAGGCCTGGTGACAAAATTGAGTTTGGAAGGAGCCCGTCAAATGAAGTTTACAGGTATGAGCATGGTTGGCTCTTGCGTGATCAACATGTCTCAATTGCTACTCGTTTATTTTGAACTTCTATCGCCTTACATCAAAAAGTGCCGAGTTCATTCTTCTTCTTCTCGCAGAGTGAAGCTACAGCATGTATCATTGAGGAATGAGGAGTTGAGTGGTCACTCATTCACGACCCTTGCAGTTGGTAGAAAGCACACCCACATGGGAGATGGAGCGTTGGTTGTAGCTTAGTCTCAAATGTAGTAAGTAGAGAGATTATTGTAGATCCTAAAATTTTGTACAAGGTTAGAGATGAGATTTGTTGCATTATCTCTTTGAGGGTTGAGACTCATATGAAGCTTATATTTTAAAGCTTCTCCCTTAGCCCACAGTGTATTCTGAAGGGTTAATGTCACTTGTTTTTCTGGTTTACTGCTTCTTATTCATTCTGGTCTCGTGTTTTTGATTGTTCAAGTGTTCTTTTTATTGTTTTGAGTGTCACCTACTTAGAGCAAGCAGATTTTTGAAAAATGATATTGTTGAACGGTAGTTACCAATGTAATATTTGAGTCGTCAAAATGTTCATCAAACTCCTTGAAACATTATGCGGAGTATACAATGTAACCGATCACCTGAGCATGCAGTTGAAAAGAATACGTCATGATCAGGTACTGCCAGCAAACGATAATGGAAACGCAAAGTCAGCAGTTATTTGGAGGCGCCGTTAGCTGCAAACTTCCTAGCCGATTCGTGGACGTCAGCGACTACAGGCCAGTCCCAGATCACCAAGAGGTTTGCATTCTAAATACCTGGAATATCTTGAGATATTTGAACCCGTGCATTGGAGATGATGTTCGTTTAGACTGAGTACACAGGTGTACGCTGATGGAGAGACAGACCAATCTTTTGTTGTGGAGATAGTGGTGTGTTTTAGAGGACAACTGTGTTCATATAAGCTTCATGTTTACAAGGACTCCTCAGGCATTTAATTTTTGTACACCATGAGATAATGCAACATTTAGTTCCCATCCCAGCCATGCTTTCCCACACTTCTTTCATTGCATCCCATACAGATTAAGCTCATGCATTAAGATAAGCATTTATTGTTTGAGTCCTTGACTTCCATGTACTGATTCTCAGATTTTGTAATTCAGGAAGCTACAGCACATAACAATGAAGACTGTGGGCAGTTCTATTTTGAAGATTTAGCGGACATGAATGAGAGCTCCACACGAAGTTTTGATAGCGCTGAATCATTGGGTGAGTTAAATCAGCATTCTTAACCTTTAGTGGCGCATTCATCCTCAAACTCTCTCAAAGGAAGTTCAAATCCTGCACATTCTTCAATGCATTCTGGTTTGAATGCATAGTTCTTTACAAAGCTCGCTTTCCGTTCTTTTTCACCAAATGCTCATCAGGTATCCATGACTGCCATCCCTCAGTAACAGGGAGCAGTGATCGATTCTTTTCATGCATAGCTGTTGGAAGACAGTCAGTTACCAAGCAGCTCCATCTCTCTGATCCAGCTTTGAATGTCGAAGTGTTGGTTGTTTTAGCAGTGATAAGGTTACCACAGGTATGAGAATACACGGATGTTGGCATGTGTGGGATTGACACACGTCAACATGCTAAATATGATCTCTTTGACTTCCCTCTGTACCTGATGGTCTTCATTGTACTCTGCAGGTATCCTCAGACATTGTACTGTCCCTTACATCTCCCTTAGATCACACTGATCAGGACAATGATGAATCAAGAAAATGCAAAGATTGTGTACTAGAAATTCTGCGTTCGTTTGAAATTCAAGATTGGGGACTCTTCACAAGCAACGAAAGAGTTTAATTGTCTTCAATTGAGAGGATAGTGGCATGAGTCATTATTCTAGCTATTATAATCCAAACATTGTCATTGTCAATTGATGTGACATGAAATGGTGTGGATACGTTATCGCCTTATACTGCATTATTATCATCACTTTGTAAGTTTTGCTTATTACTTCAGAGTAGTACAAATAATTTGGACATAGACTGCTGAGCATCAGATCAGCATGTGGGCATATTTAGGGTTTCGCGCCCAGCTGGATGAGGCACCCTTCCCAGCAAAACCTTAGAAGTAAAGAATGAAAATACTGTAAACACACAGCTTAATCAATGACTTACAGCCCCTTGGCTAAATGCGTGGACAGTCCCTAAACAAAATATGGTATTAAGGAATATGAACAGATATGCATAGTTCAGCACACTGTTGCTTACAAAGCATAGTTCAGCACACTACTGCTCACAAAGCATTCATATTTATTTTTGTCAAAAGTCTACTGCAACAGATGCACTGTCACAAGGTATAAGGATACCTGTGCCCAAAATGTAACCCGCGCAACAGCAATAAAGGGCTTGCATGAAGCTAGGATGTTTGACGCACCATTGTACTTGTAATGAGCGTAGCGCTGATGGAAGGGGGACTGGGAGCCATACTGTGGGCTTGTGTTCTCGGTCATGGTGAAGTCACTGGGCGCTGGTATCCGATAGGTTGCAACTCTGGCCCTGTCTGTCACAGATGTGTCTTTGGAGCCCCGTTTTAAGGGCTGTCGCGTCATGATGTTTACACTCAGCTGATGGGGCTCTGCACACACATGTACTGCTTCAGGTCAATCTAGCCTGACATGTACTGCTTCAAGTCAATCTAGCCTGACATTCAAAATGGCATTGTAGTTCAGGCAGATTACACGAGGGCTTTCACAGGAACAATTCGTACAGGCCTCTCACCAACAACATCAGCCTCGTGATGTTGCTTTACAGGGGATCCTGTAGCTGTTACTTGTATGAGACCAGAATCCCTTGTAGCCGATTTTGAACTACCCAGCTTGTCCTTATCAGAAGGAGGGCTGTTGAAATGAATTCTGCACATGCGAAAACAAAGCGCTTGAGCGTAGGTAGTAACATCTCAGTGCAAGGAGTGAATGGTTTATTCATTCATTCTGATTCAAATGTGCAGTGAAGTTAAAGAAGCTTGAAAGCTGTCAATCAATTTTATCGATCAAGTGCTTTTGCTTTCACTTACGGGTTGTGTTTAGGGTTGTAACCCCAGCTTGTCTTAGCACCTTTGCCACCAAAACCTACAGGACTGCCATTGTCACTGTGCCATTGACATGTACAATACAAAACCTGCTAGACCATCATTGTCACTGTGCAATTTTTGTACATCCATTTAGCTTTAAATGATGTGTCTCACTGAAAATCTCTCAGCTTTCTGAATCTTTACAACCCATTACCATGTTGCTGTGTATCACTGAGCATTACCAAAGCGCTTAATTGCCTGAGCATAACTGTAAAACATTTACTCCCAAGGCTTTTTCAATGCACTTATGATGCCACAGCTTACCAAAATACTTGTAGTGCCTATAATCTTGATGGAATGGTTTAGCCCCTCCTGTCCCAAAACCCATTTGGCTTGGTGGGACCTGAACCAAACAAAGCATCTACCTAATGTGCTGGAGAGACAATGCAGGGCTGTGGCAAGTCATGCTAAGATCTCTATCAGGGCTATATTTCCTAGTCAAAGGGTGCTGAAGCCAATAGCACGTAAGGAGATCTGACTCACAACATAGGTCTGCACACGCCTCACTCTCCACTCCTCGTCAGGGCTTGGTTCATATCTCAACGGTGCCCCATCCTCTGCATCTGCTTCAATGACTGCTGGAATGGTGAAGCTAGGGGCCCCAGTCCTTGTTACAAGGTGTGACGCCAGCGTGTTGCTCTGGAGTGCCTCTTGGACTCTGAGTTCATCTTCCTTAGTGTACGGATACTGATGTGCTCCCTGCATACTACTTGTCAAAGATTTGCTTTTGGTGTTATCTGCTGAAGATGGACGGACACTGGGTTGCTCTGAAAGAGAATACAAAGACATTTGTCAGATCTGGATCAGTATTCTCAACATGTACATTTAAAGGGATGCCTAGACGCTCAGACATAGCGCCCATGTCCTGTAATACTATTGACCATATGGATGAATCAGAATACTATTTTGCAAGTTTTTTTTGCACTTAGGTCTTAGAAATGTGCTTTAGGTACAATTACAGCACTGTGTTGAAAGCATATTTTCTATTCAAAACTCTCGCAACTAAAAAAAGAAAATGCAAGAGAGGCAAGATGGTGAAACCTGGATTGTCAAAAGGTGGGGGAGGCATGCGTCTAATGTCGCGGTAAGAGCTGCGGTCAACCTCTTTAGCCTCTGCTAAGAACTTGTTGTGTTGGTTCCACGGGGCATGGAAATGCTGATAGATGCTGCGTCCTCCCTGTTGCATGATTAAATGTGTGGAAATCAGCACTTTAAGGATACTCGGAGCACTCTTACATCTTGTAAGCATCTGGTTTCTCATGAAGACCTCATCTTATAATTTTCAAAGTAATTTACACCTTTCTAAGGCCTGTACATATTCTGCAGCCATTACAGCTCAGTAGCAAAATCAAAGTGTACCTTTGTAGTACAAGTACAAAATGCAACACATGCAACTCCTCTGTAGGATTCTTACAATACCTGCATGTCCAGGTATGTCTGAGAGAGGTGCGTTGTAGGCCTGTATGTACTCGATGATCTCAGTGACCCTGCGCTGTTAGCTCCTGGTTGTGGGTGCTCGTACATGTAGGTCATATAAGTGGGAGATAGGGGCATATTTTCGGGGGGCATTGGTCTATAAACTTAAGTGTTTGTTTGGTAGGTACCTAAATAGTTCGAAATGCGTAAATTTCTAGAGTAATTTCGAATGTATGCGTTGCTGCGCAATATTATCGCTGCAATGAAGGCACAAAAGCTAATTTGCCCGCCAGAGCCCGCCTTGAGCTACTTCACACCTTCTCATTTATGCGGAAATCTTCCTCAGACAATTACAATATGTAAGACGTTTGCAACTAAATCCAGTCAGAAATGTCCCGATCACCTATGTCTTTAATGCACCAGTTTCCATTTACGTCTACAGCGCCCTAGACCTATTGTCGAAGCTTTTTAAGAATTTTCAAGGCACTCAGGGTGCTGGGATGAGACCTGCAGGTTGCAGACTAGTTCGAGAAAGTGCTACTTGTAGCACAAAACACGGCGACGCCTGTCAGTGCTGAATGTAAAAAGTAAACAGGTACAAATCAAAACTGTAAGTGCAATTACATTATGTATGAGGACACAGTGGTTAAAATATGCTCAATACTCATACGCAAATGTATCAACGCTGGGTTGATCTGGGTTGATACATTTGTTAGATTCAGTCACAACGTCTTTGAGATCTAGGGACTCAATCTGAGTCAAATTTACTTATTTTTACAATGTATTAATCAAACGCACACGCAAAGAGTGCTCATCTACAGTCGTGTAGATGAACATCCCAGTTCCTCACTGCATGTGCGTTCACCGTGGTAAAATAAGGCTTTTAGAAGCTAAAAACTAAACATATTTGTAGCGCTTCAAAAGTTAGCGGCCAGAAGTGCCGGTCAACTCGGACACACGGACACACACACGGAAACGGTGTGATGAACATGGGGGCTCCGCCTCCATGTCTGGGGCGTCGCCGAAAATATTGCATATTATTGGACATACTTAGTATTAATCATGTGAATGTAATAGAGTTAAAATTGAATCGTACATCATGTGCCTTCCGACGATCTTCCAACGTCCTTCAAGTGTACCTCCCTCGTGGATATGTGAACCGTCGTACTGCCAGGAAGACAGATCAACACTGTTGTCTGTATGTAATAGCTCTTGCACTTTCACACGTTATAAACAGATTGCATGCATTAACAAGTACTCTATTGGTTGAGGTATGCGGCGTTAATGGCGAATCGGTACTGAAGCCTAAACCCTGAAGAATGTCGTCATCACTGTACATTTTTTAAGGCTGTGGTGACCATTATTACGAGATTAATCACATTCTATGTAGACATAATGGAAACTTAAACAGATGGAATGAAGACAAGCAGTGCAGTAGTGAATGACTATATTACAATTTAGGATGAGCTATGCTAAGGAAATATGCTGCATTTGAGTTCAGTGCTAATCGTTTCACTGATAATGTCTGATATTTCAGGTCAATAACAAGCAGAAGAATTCTGTACAATATCGAGTGCTCCCTGTGCACCTGCCAGTTCATTCTATTCAAAACCACTAGGTCTACATTTGTTGCTATTTTGCTGAAGTTTAAGGCATATATTCTGTTCTCATAATTTGTTAATCCTTCATGAAACTCATACACAAATGCATAATGGTTCAAAAATGTATTGCAAGTACAAAATAAATCAGTGCTTAGCTGCTCTCATGAATCTTTTAGTGTTTGATTCATCAGCTCTCAAGAGACTTCAGCACCTCATAAGCCTTAGAGTGCATTAGGAGCAGATTGACCAGAAGTAACATGCAAGTACAGTCGCACCCATATACTAACCTTGCGTCATTCTAAGATACCTATTAACAAGAATTAAGTGGTCATAGTGAATGAAGCGGAGGAGCTTCTGAGGCAGTGATGAACAGATTTTTTCAAAGGAGGACCTCAAGTTTCAAAAGAGACAGCTAGGGAGAATTGTCAAGCAATGGATTTAAAGCTGTCAGTCGATGCTTTCGATTTAAAGGATTGCTGTCTCCAGAAGAATATGGCATGTCATGGGGGTCATTCAAGGCGTTTGACAGAATGCGTGATATTGCCCTTCTCTCTGCCTCATCTTGCTCCTGTCTCATGATCTGAGTGTGCAGCTTCACCTTTGTGACCAAATCTTCACCTGCAGTACAGGGGTGCAGAATTCAGCAGAGACATTGTAACCTACTCCCTAAGCATTTTTGAATGTTGCAAGTACCTAAGACCTTTCAGCTGAAGCTGGAATTGTGCATGCCTAAACTGTACATCAAACATTATTGATCATGTCAGACAAACTCAAGGGAAACGCGAAACCACAATCAATTACCTTCCAGCTCCTTTTGCACAATCCCAGACACCAGTTTTCTGCGCTTTTCACCCAGGGATTGCTGTACTTGTGATGCCCTGGCTTGAGATATCCTATCCTCCTCAGATCTCCTTGCTTCTGTGCTTAAAAACCCAAGGCTCTGCTGTTGCAATGCGCTCTTGCTAAAGCCGATGCCTCTGTTCCCTTTTTGATGCCAAGCTTGAATGGGAGTGACCCGGCCCTACAGCACAATCAAAGTAACAAACAGGAAGTTTGACAAGGATTTAAGTTATGTTAGAATCCGTTGTGAAAACAAACTTAGAAATGGCCCCATGAAAGCAGATTGAGAGCAGTATTCACTGATATTGATGCATCTTTGATAACTTTCAAGCAAGGAAGTTTTTCCATTGAAAACACAAAAAGTGTGATGATGATGAGACAGTGTGATGAATGAACAGTGAGCCGCCATGCCTGCTTCTGTGCGCCAAGGCCCGTGCCTTCTGTCCATCCAGCTTTGCAGAGAAGATTGTATCCAATATTATCAGCTGCAATGCTTAGCTGTGTGTGTCTCTGAACTGTTTCTTCTGGGCGTGAGATAGTAGGTTCAGATGACTGCTGGTTGTTCGATTCATGGCTTCTTACGCCATTGATATTTCTTGAGCCTATTGCCCAAGTATGATATTGTTAATTACATCAAACACGTTAATAATCACATCATGTCAAGATTTGACCACCTATTCCTGCCCCTCATACAATGTAAGTGCTTTCTACAATTGTACATAATTAGAGTTCCTTCAACTACAACTGTACACAAGTTTGCATGTGTTTTCAACATGCAATGCACCTGAATTTAGGACTTCTTCTCCAAAATCTAGCCTGTGAACACCGGCAGACTCGAACTTCATAAGTTACATTTCCACAGCCTGAACACGATGATTTACTGCATCAAATATTACGCCCAGCAAATATATCAGAGTCCTCGGACATAAAATGAAAGCAGGTGCTTTTTAATATCTATCCGTTGAAATGTGACTGGATAAAGTCGCAGAAGGGTGCAAATATAGAGTCCATTATATTTATTTGAGATATTCCTTCGTGCTTTGATAGATATCCTCAAGTGGCAAGGCAGGCTTGTGAAAAGCCATGACCATCGTACTAGAGTAAAACAATGCTGCATGCGGAAAAAATGAAAGCATTTATTTTTCTCTCCTAGTCACTACCTCAGAAGAGAGCAAAATGAGTCCGTTATTAGCGGAGAAGCGCAATGATGCTGATGCAAGTCTTCTCTCGACAGGAGTTGGTGATCAGGCAAGCTAGTTCAAACAATAATTCGTCAGGAAGCATAGAAACTTGCTGTCCGTACACTTAAAAAAACTCCCTGACTCCCTTCAGCAGGCTGACGAAATTAAGCGCCTGTCTGAACTCGTAGCTGAGCTCAACGATGCTTTAAAGCGAGAGACTCGCAGAGCTGACTTGTATCAACAGCAGCTTGAACACTTGCTACTGCAGCAACAGCAACAGTACATCCAGGGACAGGTGTGCACGCTGCAAGGATACACATTTTGAAGGGCACTAGAGATAGAAGTGCGCACACCTAACAGGGTTCTCTTATAAACCAATTGCACAGGACCCCGCAGTCCATGCAGAGGGAGTGGAGACGGTGACCATCACTAAAAGAGAGTATGAGATGCTGCTATTACGGGACCGTGCAATCAGCGTCCTGGCAGAAGGGATGACCATTGCAGACTGCTCCATGCCTGACATGCCCTTAATGTATGTTCAACCCTGTCTGCCCTACTGACAAGTTGTTAGGAGTGCTCTGTGCATGTGAATGGCTCTAGTCCTGCTCCCATAGCATCTCTAGAGCAGTCCCTATGATGCTCAGCTGCATGATCGACAGATTCCATAAGCTCATTGAATGACTTATTGTGAATCACTGACATTGTAAACATATTTTGAATATAACTCATCTCATCTGCCACACAGCTATGCAAATGAAGCCTTTGCAAAGATTACGGGATATTCAGTGTCAGAGACCTTAGGGAAAAATTGCAGGTAAGGGTAAAAGCGCTGCAATGCCATGACAACGATGTTTGTTCACAAAGTACGGTTGATGTATGTTGAAGTTTCTTGATGTTGATGTTGTTGATGCATCATCACAGATTTCTTCAGGGACAAGGAACGGATGCAAGCAGTCTTTCAGAACTTCGACAATGCATCAAGTTGGGAAGGCCCTGTGTTGTACAAATTTTGAATTACAAAAAGGTTGGTAGCATCAACAATAAGCAGGATCCTGCCTGTAGTCTCCCATGAGGTTTCTCTATGGTCTCCCATGAGGTTCCTCTGTAGTCTCCCATGAGGTTCCTCTGTGGTCTCCCATGAGGTTCCTCTGCGTTCAGAAGGCAACATACTGCATGCTATATCATGCTGCATGCACAGACTCTACTGCTGTAAATTCGTGATGTCTTTTGTGAAGAGATTTTCACGCTGAAAGCCTCTAAATCTTGCCCTGCTCTTCATAAAGGTGCCTTTTTCTATGTAATGCACAGAATGGAGATCCTTTTGTGAATTATCTATCTGTGACACCCATTCGGAACAGCAACGGTATGTTGACACATTACGTTGGCATCCAGTCTGATATAACTGAGCTGGTGAATCATAAGAAGGCTGAGCTAGCGGCAAAGCATGCTGCAGTACAGGCAAGTAGCTGAATGTATAGAACAGTAGAAGCTTACCAAGAAGCTGCAAATACCTGCGATCATACTTCTAACAATGACAGAGCTTGTCGTACTGATCAGAAGAGCATTCCTGCATCTGGTGTAATGAGTTCCAGCTCTGAGATCACTGCTGCTGTTGTACATTGTGGTTATCATTTAGGGTGAAGTTTTGCGTGTTATCTACTGGATAGCATGCCAGTGTCAACATCTGATGAGTACATAAGTCTACGGCTCAAGCAAATCACCCTCACGTGCATGCATATGTGATCAGGCTGCTGCTGCAACGGAAGCCAAATCGCAGTTCCTTGCCCGCATGAGTCATGAGATCCGCACTCCGTTGAATGGCATGATTGCAGTTGGACAGCTGTTGGCTGAAACCAGCCTCTCACCCGCTCAGTGGGATCTTGTCAACACTATCCGCTGCAGTGGAGAGACCCTGCTCACGCTCATCACGGATATCTTGGACTTTAGTCGGATTGAGGCAAATAAGATGGTCCTCCATCACACCGTGTTTAAGCTTGAGACTGTGATGGAGGCTGCCATGGAGATAGCTGGATTAAGGGCCTCTGAGAAAAGGTTGCAGGTGAGATCATAACTTCCATTCAGTCATGTAGGTTACCAAAGGGTTGCAGGTGAGATCCATAACTTCAATTCAGTCATGGAAGTTACCAAAGGGTTTCAGGTGAGATCCATAACTTCAATTCAGTCATGGAAGTTACCAAAGGGTTTCAGGTGAGATCCATAACTTCAATTCAGTCATGGAAGTTACCAAAGGGTTTCAGGTGAGATCCATAACTTCCATTCAGTTATGGAAGTTACCAAAAGGTTGCAGGTGAGATCCATAACTTCCATTCAGCATAGTCAGTGGCTGGTCTTCTGTGCGGGAAGGATTCCAAAGGAAACGCAATGTGGAGTTATTGATACATCTCCTTTTGTTGTGTAGAACAATGAATCTTGAATAATGATGATCTGTTCTCACGTAGGTTGCATACTACATATCTGAGGGTACACCTCGTGTACTGCATGGAGATGCACAGCGGCTCCAACAGATCATTTTGAACGTCTTGAATAATGCCGTTAAGTTCACAGAGAGAGGACAAATACTGATGGAGGTGTGGCAGGAACCTCTCATGCAGCCCCTTCAGCCTCCGTCATCCACATCAACTGCCAACTCTGCTACATTGGTAGCTGAGTCTGCAAGTGTGCCCTTCACAATCGAAGAGGGTGCGTCCAGTGAGAAGCCTGTGGGGGCACTGGATTCTCCCAGAAGATTCCAGAATCCTGCTCTAGCTGCGCAGACACCTCCAGAAGGACCTCCCTGTAATCTTAGGTTCAGCGTGAGGGATACGGGTATAGGAATCTCAGCAGCAAATGTTGGGAAGCTTTTCAACTCTTTTTCACAGGTATCAGGATGCTCAACAGCTTTTTTTTGTTTCAGTGTCTCAGCTCTACGACTGTCTCATACTGTCCTTTTGCTTAAGTGCACGCCTCCTGCGTGATTGTTACTGCTCAGGTAGACCCCTCTCCTACAAGGCAGTATGGAGGTTCTGGCCTGGGTCTTGCAATCAGCCGGAAACTCTGTGAAGCCATGGCTGGTACCATGTGGGTGGAGTCTCAAGGCGTTGGGAAAGGGAGCATTTTCAGTTGGACAGTGGTTATGAGGGCGCCCAGTGTCGCACTGAAACATCAGAGGCAAAGGAGGTCTTCAAGGCTGTCAAGCATTGCTCAGAGGCCACAGTGGGTGAGTTCCCCTTCCTGATACGCAGTGGGTGAGTTCCCCTCCCTGATACACAGTGGGTGAGTTCCCCTCACTGATACGCAGTGGGTGGGTTCCCCTCACTGATACACAGTGGGTGAGTTCCCCTCACTGATACACAGTGCCAACTGAAAGTCTGGCTGATCACAGGCTACTGAAAAGCCTCTTCAACTTTGATATTGTTTTTTCACTAGGGCATGTTTAACTTAAAATAATTTATTTTGCTTAAATTTTCTCTTTTCATTTCCACTCGTCATTCAATCTTTCAAACTGCAAACTATATGTTTTAAATGACAGGTGAGAATGGCTGAGGAGGTTGGCGCTGCCTTGCAAAGCAGCTCAGGGAGCAGCGAGGTCCTCACCATGCTACCGCCAGTTATACCTAGAAATACAGTAGCAGCAGGAGGACTCTCTGAGGGCTTGCCTTTAGACAAGTTGTCCACAATAATGACGTCCTCAAATGAAGACAAGGCTGTTTTAGCTGGCTTTGCAGATTTAGTAGTGGTGGGTGTGTTGCTGCTTGGCTAACTCCACTGAACTGTTAATGCATAATGTAGGCATCTTGTGCATCCATGCATTATTCAGGCACCATGCATGTCCATGCTCCATGCATTACTTAGGGCACCATATATGTATATGGCACGCAATGTCAAAAAATCTGAAGTATTTTCATGCTAGCTACGTTACGTGTGTTTTTCAGGGGGTGACTCCAGTAGTGGATGACAACATCTCAGGGACAAGCCCATGTGATACATCTGGGCTTGCCTCCTACCCAGCTCCTGTTTCAAGTTCTAGTTCTGTAGAGGTCTCAACCTCAGCTCCGCTCCCTAAGGGGAGAAGATCTAGGGAAGCTGAGCTCAGCAATGGTACCCTTCTGTTGTCATCAGTTGAGGTTTTCAATCCCCTTTTGAAGGGCAAAAAATTTCTGCTGCTGGAACCATGCAAGATGATCCGCCAAGTAAGGACTAGGGTTGGTTCTGGAGCTGCACATTTGGCATCTGGTCACAGCATACATCTAACAACAACTGCCAAACTTCAGAGTTGTATTTGGCTCAAGAAGCCATATGAAAAAATATATTGACTATTTGTTTGAAGCAGTCTTTGATTTACTTATGAATCCGGAGCCTTTTATCTCAATTAAAGTGCAGCATTACACTTGACTCACATTAAAGTGCAGCATTACACTTGACTCACATTAAAGTGCAGCATTACACTTGACTCACATTTAAGTGTGGCATTACACTTGACTCAGGTCTTACAAAAAGCCCTCAAGTCTTGGGGCTGTGAGGTGTGTGCTGTGTCATCAGAGGACGATGCAGTTCAAGAGCTTCTAGATGCAGGGTCCCTGTCAGCAGAATCTGCCAGAAGAAGAAACTCTGAGATAATGGACTCGAGCGACGATGCTGTGTTTCATAAGCTCATGGCCATGCAGCATATTCAGCGTCCTGATGCCCCTGAGCTTGCAGAATTGTGTCTTAGGCACACAGAGGGTGACAAGGAGCTAAAGTGCAAAGGTGTGTGAAAGCAGATACAGTACATATCCCTACAAATGATTACATTGTGAACAGCCGGGTTCCCAAGGACTTCTCCTTATTGATGAGTTTGAATTTAGACCTCTCAGAATTGCTGGTCCTGGGTTGTAAACAGTAAACTTTCATTCCTTCACACATGTACATGCTGTCATGATGCCTCTCCTTCACACATGTACATGCTGTCATGATGCCTCTCCTTTGACACGTGAACAGGCCCTTATGATGTCGTGATAATGGACATGACTTGCAACCACCTGCTGAGATCTGTCACTGAGTGCAATGCTTCAGAGGCACAGAGAATCGTGTTCATGGGATGGCCTGGTCAGGTACAACACTGGAGTGCAGTAGAATATGTACTTAACCTCTGTTTAATCCCCAATTTCATATTTGCATGTTCCTGTTAAAAGTGGCATTTCATGCACTGGGGAAGCTTTCAACAAGCTATGCTTCGGATTTTTAAGGTCCATTCAAAACACCAGGGGAAATCTTTCGTGATCTCCTTCCTGTTAAAAGTGGCATCTCACTGAACCTTGGTGTCCTGCAGAGTGAGCTGGAAGCTGCTGCCTGCAGTGTAGCTTCCTCATCTGGCCGCCTCCCTACAGACAGCTGCGACCTGATGTGTTTGGATGCCAACACTGGACGGAGAGAGAGCGCCACTGCTGAGGGGGGCAGGCCCGTGAAGGTCCATGCAGACTCCGTCATAGATGACCAGCAAGGAGGGAGACAGCTTGGGTCAGTGCCTCCTAGAGACTGGTTGCAGCCATAGCATTTTTGCTGACTCAAGGAAGAACCACAAGGATTGTAGATGCTAGCATTTGTTGTAGAAACTTTGAACTTTCATTGAAAGCCTAAGCTTTTATAGCAATTTTCACGGGACGTAATCCCTCTCTGCAGGTACGTGATTGTAACAAGACCAGTGCGCCAGGGCCGCCTCATGCTTGCGTTGGAAGAAATTCTGGCTATGCAACTAGAACCTTCCTCCTCGATGGTTATCTCCAGCTTCCCACAGTCCCACACGAATATGGACAGCTCCCAAGAGAAGGAGAAGCTGCACTTGGTGTCTCCCTGTACCACCCCCAAGGGCTGTCATCTTCATGCTGGCGAGGCCACCTTACCCTTGTACATCACTTTATCTGGAAGCAGCAGCAAGGGTGGGCTTCAAGGGAGCGACGGCAGCGAGTGCAGTGAGCGGAAGACGGGGGCGCGGCATGTGGACCTGGCTGCTGTAAATGGAGGAGCGGTCTCTCTAGGGCACAGCACACTACGCCCTGCCACAGTGAGTGCTTGAGCTTGTGGGTGAAAGTGTTGCTGTTTGATTGAAACAATTAAGACACCTCAGCTCAATCGTCAGCACGATTAAGAGTTAGGCGTACGGGTAGAGGAGGCTCAGGTTGAGTCCTAATCATCTCCCTTTTTCCGCGTTGTGCCAGGTCAGCAAATCTGCATCAGGATCAGATTTATCTGAGGCTGGGAAGAGTCCTAACATGCGAATCATGCTGGCTGAGGATAATGCTATCAATATGAAGGTAATTGATTTCTTCATGAGCATGCTTACAGACTACTCAGAGATAAGACTAAATAAAGCAGCCCGTCACAGCTACAGATTGCAAGTACTGTTTGATATCAGCTTGCAACTAAAGATCCAGCTGCCTTGCAGAACGTTGACCAGAGACACATCATTGGATCTACTGCTTTTTTTAATTCAGGTTGCGGTGGGAATTCTTAGGCGCAGTGGGCACACAAATGTCACCACAGTGGAGAATGGGCAACAGGCTCTGGATGTGATCGCTGAAAGAGGTGGCATAGATGCCTTCGACTTGATTCTGATGGACTTGCACATGCCAGTTATGGTGAGTAAAGAACCCCTTATTGGCTGGCATGCTCGCCACATTGAACCCAGGACACTGACAGTCGTAACAGGCTTCATTGGAAGTTCTGTCTCTAATATGCGCCAACAAAATAGTGTGGGATGTCAAATGGACTTGCTTGTCATTGGTGTCCATATTTCAGGGTGGCATGGAAGCAGTTAGGGAATTAGGGAGACGCTATCCAGGCAGGCAGGCGCGGGTAGTGGCTGTAACTGCAGATGCATTTGAGGGCACAAGAGAGGATTGCATGACAGCTGGCTTTGATGGTGAGAGTTTTGCCTCTTTGGTCAGAGAAGTTGTAGATTATGTGCTAGCTCTGGTATTGTGAACAACTTTGGTATTTAGAAGCGTTGTTAAAAAACACAACATTTAACACCCTATTTTACACCTGCATGTAGGTTGGCTGCCTAAGCCTTTTAGAGTGGAGGACATGACGAGGGTTGTTGCAGAATATGCACAAGCTGTAGCTATCTCTAAGCTCCAGAGAAGTTGATACTTTTAAATCAATGCTTCCTTACTTTTGACTTCAATTGCAATATCAATATCTTAATGCTCCAGATGAGTTGGCGTTTTTTCCTTTTCCTCTGCACCTCAAAACTTCGGATACGTTTTACATGAGTATGGTGATCACTATGAAGATGCAAGAGAGATCATCATTAGTGTTAATTTGTAATATTTTGAAGAATGCTAATGAGCATGTGACAGTTGCATATGTTGTGCTTATCAGCTACTTTAACACTAAATTTCCCGATGATGAAGAAATTTCTTTTTAAATGTGAAGTTTCACACACATGTATTCACAATTTTGCTTACTAGAGCCATGCTGTGAGCTGAATGGCAATCAGAAAATTTTAAGTGATGTATAGACGCTTCAATTGCAATGGTTCTTATGTCTGTAAAGAAGAGACTGTGCGTGACTTTACAAGCTTTACACATAAGGCTTATGCTCAGCTACACAGCTACAGGCTCCTCCTCCTTTGCAGGCTCTACCCACCTGCAATGAAAACAAGGAAAATCAGTGTGGTTCTAAATGATTCGAGGTAATTATCCTGGACACATATATAAGTGAGCCTCTGACATTTAGGTTAAAGCAACAAAACGTTCAAATTCTCCCCTATCATTCCTTGACACGAGTTTGCTTTACATAAATAACATACCTCCCATTGTCCTTGATCAGCTGTACTAGGGCGTCACATGCCCCTTCCATTGGAATACCTCGCTTAACCACCTCCTTGCCAACATACAGATCAATCTTGCCAGGCGCACCACCCACATAACCGAAGTCAGCATCTGCCATCTCTCCTGGACCATTCACAATGCATCCCATCACAGCAATCGCCACCCCAGGTAGATGCCCTGTCTTCTGCCTGATCTGCTCCGTAACCTGCAGAGGGAAGGTACAATACTGAGAAACGCACATGTCAACATAAGGGACACACTTGCCATAGTTCCATGTTGCAAAAGCACTAAACAAAATTACGGCAGACGCTGAGATCAAACATATACACTCCATCTCACTTCTTGCAAGTTGAAAAGCGTACGGCCGCAAGAGGGGCAGGACACATATTCTGTCTTGGTGTTTCTCATGCGACTCCCCTGTAACAACCCAAACGAGGTTGTTCTCAGGAAGTCTAGGTCCTCATGGGGTGCCTCCAGAAGGGCACCATCGCCTAGCCCATCAACCAACAGGCCACCCACTAAGGATCCAGTATTGATGACAATCTCATCTCTGACAGGGTGACAGAGAGAAAAATGAGGAGAGGAGGGAGAAAGCATTGCTGATTGCTAAATATTCATGATGTCTACGTAACCAGAGCAATATACGAAATATATAGCACAATGGAAGATCATTCTCTGGCCTTTACGCACACATATCACAGAAGTACAACCCCTGTCAAGGAGCCCAAAGCACATTTCATAGATTCAAACAAGGAGGTGCTGAAGTGGTTACCTAGAAGCTGAGGCTGGGAATCTAATGTGGTGGATGACAGGAGTCATGATGCTTTCTCTTTTGAGGAGCTCAAAGACTCTTCTGGATGAATGGATGCGGCTGACACCATCCTTGATGTTCAGCAACAGCACCACAGGTGACAATGCTTTCAAACACAGAATCTCCTCCTCCGACTCTGTGCCATCTACTTCTAATGCTAGACGGGTGGAACCCTACGTTCAACAGTAACGACACACAGCTCTCATCTTTTACAAAAAGTTGAAGGATCGAGATTCCTACCAGGCCCAGATCCCATCCTTCACTCTATCCTTGACTTGGAAAAACTAGGCTCAACATCCTGTGGCAGATTCAAGGCAACTGTTCCTTGTTCCTTCTTACCTCAGGCAATTTGATACCCCCAGCCTTGTGTGCAGCAACTGCCTGTCTTAAAGTGTGGAGCGTCACTGCTCCTGGCAGAGGATCAGAGGCAAGCTTGTCTGCTGGTGCAATGACATGCACAGTAACTTCCTGCAAGGCGGTAAGATGCAAACAAGTTTACTTTCTGTCATTGTCCCTATGTCAGAATGATTCATCATGCAGGATGCCTACATCATGCAAGCCCTGTGCCAGGAAAGAGATGTATTCCCACTCTTAGTATTTATTTTTGCACATGGATACGCCTCCAATATTACCTGCAGTCTCCTCAAAGCCCGTCTTCCCTCCGCATCAGAGGAAGGAGGGATGTCCCTCATCAGAATGGTGTCAGCAGTAGCAATTTCCTTGAAAGGCATGCCCACCACCAGCTTTGCACCCAGCTTCTTGTACAAAACCTCGGGCTGCTTTAATTCATTGATATCCACAAAGGAGAACACAGAGCCATCACGGTGCAGCAGGGCGCGGAAGTCATGTTCCTCACCAGGGAGCTGCACAGGCAGGTCCCCCACACGCCGGCCAAAGGCATGTGTGTCACGAAGGTGCTCCTCAAAATGGGGTACGCCCCAACCCTACAAAAGAATGCAACAGGAGATCTTGGAAGGACAATGCTGATCATATCATCTTCAAAATATGAGTGTTGAGGGGAGAAAGCCTGGTAAAATGCTGGAATAGCCATCAAACAATCATTGAAATAACCCTTGTTCATGACGCAACTCAGTGACTAGCTTTGATGTAGTATTTTTACTCTAACATTATTTAATGACTCACATTGCTCCATGCAGACTCCCCCAGACTTGCCAGCCTCTTGCAAGGATCAATCTCATACTCTGGATCTTCAGTTAGTGATACACGAATTGTATCGCCAAGACCATCCATTAGGAGAGCACCGATACCAATAGCAGACTTCATGCGCCCATCCTCGCCCTCTCCAGCCTCTGAGCAATGTCATAATCATGCAGCATATAATTAGAAAAGGAAAAGGACAGCTCCACATGTCATCTTTCAATATATTACAGAAGGAGAGGAAACACCTTGCAACCATATTGCAAACCTTTACCAGTGTCCCTCCCTGGCTTTTCAAAACAATTCAGTTTCAAATCATGGCAGAAAGGATCTGACATAAAGAATGACAGTTGATGGCAGCATTTTTTTATTTGACTGCTGCCCTGTAACTCCTAGGTGCAGAGGATAGTCCCCCCTCCTCACCTGTAACTCCTAGGTGCAGAGGATAGTCCCCCCTCCTCACCTGTAACTCCTAGGTGCAGAGGATAGTCCCACCTCCTCACCTGAAACTCCTAGGTGCAGAGTATAGTCCCACCCCCTCACCTGTAACTCCTAGTTGCAGAGGATAGTCCCACTCCCTCACCTGTAACTCCTAGGTGCAGAGGATAGTCCCACCCCCTCACCTGTAACTCCTAGGTGCAGAGGATAGTCCCACCCTCCTCACCTGTAACTCCTAGGTGCAGAGGATAGTCCCACCCCCTCACCTGTAACTCCTAGGTGCAGAGGATAGTCCCACCCCTTTTTGTACATTTCCTCTGCAAGCAAGCGGTAGGCTGCCACCATGACAAGTGGATTGGATGCTTTCATGCTGAATAAGAAGTTATGGAAGTCGTTCTTCCTGCAGATCTCTGCAAACTCAAAGGCACTCTCCACCATGCCCCTGCGAATAGTTGCACAAGGCACAAATTTTCAGCCTGGGAGCTGAATAGTGAGGTGAGGTGAGGGATGCAGCGAATCTGACCATCTATTCAGGGGTCAGCTGTCAGCTGCGTCTAAACATGCAAAGAATGGCCTGCCAACTCCTGTGCAATATGCTACTCTGCGATACCAATAGACCCTCATTGAAGTTATGACCTCCTAGTGCCATCACATGTGGTGCAACACCTTCAGGTGCCATCACATGTGGTGCACTTTCACACCTAGGTGTATCTCCATAGTAGCTGAGGATGCGTGCTGACAAGCTGCCGTGATTTGTTCCAATACGAATGCAGCGCCCCAGCTCTTTACATTTCAGAACAAGAGGTGTAAACACCTGCATGGAGTGCTTCTGTTCTTAAGACCAAGGGATCTGCAATTTGTTTTGTCAGGCTAATCCTTCATAGATCTGATCTTGCCTATCACGTTCAGGAATAAAGAAAAGCCTCCATTTAATTCATGCACATTATGAGGGGATGCAATGATGCTGACTAGCCTCTATCAATTCCTGCCTCATCATGATCATGGCCTGCACCTCTTCAATGTAGGCTTTCTCCTCCTCAAACTGCTTGGGATCGTCATAGTTGATGACTTCAAAAGTCTTACGTCCGTCTGCAAAGTTTCCTGGGTTCACCCTGATTTTTTCAAAGCTTTCAGCCACCATCATGGCAACAGCTGGCTGAAAATGAATGTCCGCAACCAGAGGCACATCATATCTGCAGGAGTACAGGTGATGTATTCAGATGGATAGATAATGCAGCATTTCAAGCTAAATCTTAGCTACACACCCGTCTTCAAATAGGCGGCGTCGAATGTCTGCACAAGCCTGGGCTTCCTTCTTTCCTTGGACTGTAATTCGTACTATGTCAGCTCCAGCATCAGCACATTTCTTAACCTATACAGACATCATCTTGTCAGCTCCTAGTTTTAAGATAAACTTAAATCATGCTACACACCACACCTGAGCGACGGTCGCTTCTATGTCTCTGGTATCCGTTGTAGTCATGGTTTGAAGCGCAACAGGATGTTCGCTTCCAACTTTCACTTTTCCAATCTGCACGTGAACGTTCCAACTTTAGATCGAGGCAGCGTCGGAATGTGCCATGCAGATGCCTCACTCACATGGATTGTTCGAGTTGGCCTTCTTTTTGTACTACTGACGGATTCACAGTATTTGCTCACGATCTCGTCTTTGACGGGTGTTGCAACAGACTGCGCCCTCACCTTCTAAAAAGAAAATAATCGTCATATGAAAAGTCGCAGGGCCATCAAGTGTAAACAACAGAGTTATTAAACAGTTTTCTTACGAGCAAGCGAGTCTGAGAGAATCCACTCCTAAGAGGACGGATCCCTGACCGAGCTTGCATGAGTTTTGACGATTAACAAGGGCTAAAGTGTTAAAAAGGATGCAAATCAACACAGTCTCCCCTACTTAGTCAATTTACGCCTTTCTGTTGAAGTACAGTTGAAGTATGAACTTGGTGATGTTTAATCCTTTGTCTTCGCAACCGTACTGATGTTAATTTTCAATGGTTTTTGACATGAGAATGATCCCAATACAAGTCCTGTCTCTGGTGCAGTGATTGGGTACTCAATTAATTTTACTTAATACCCTCTTCGCAATGGCGTCATTACTCACAGACACCATTGATTGTCCAACAAACTTGCTGCAGGAGGTGATGTTTTTTCACAGTGTGCGAGTACCCCTCGCTATCTGTTTAGTTCATATTTATGTCATTAAATTATCTCAAGATGCAAGAAGTTTCAGCTACTATCCAACTTCGTCTCATTAGATCATCATTTTCGCTTCTTGCAGTTGAGTGCTCGTCTTGATGAAAGGAGAGTCGTGATAGAGAAAGAGGTGCTGAAGTATGGAGAAGCGCCTTCAGGGATTAAGGAAGTTTTCGAGCTGTGCAGGGGGTTTGAGAGAGCTTATATGGACCTTACTAATGTAAGAGCTCAAATTCAACTTCTCACTGTACCTTTCTAAATTCTTGAAAACAAGCTCTTAGGCTTCATCCCCTGTCACAGGAATCTTCAGTTGCTGGAAAGATGAAGGAAGCATTCCTGGGAGAGAAGGGTTTGGTTGGATCTGTGAGAACTTTGGAACTGGAGAAAGTTTTTGAGCTTGATAATGTCAAGCGGGTCAGTTCATTCTGGCTTGTTTCATTCTTTCAGATCAGTTTAAATATCAGGTTTTAAAATGACCTATTGTTGCAGGTTTGCCGATATGCAGATGGCTACCAACCACACTTGGTTTCACCAGAAAAGGGCATCAGGGCTTTGGCAATTGAGGCCCTGGACATAATAGCAGGGCCAGTCAAAGCATGTGTACAGGCCATCTATGCGCTCCTTATTAATGCTGCCAGGTACAGTGCAAGAACTGAGGCAACATCCTAAGCTTTGTGACAATCTCCAACTGAACAACCATTTGAATATACGCTTCTAGAGACTTGTGTAATATGTAGTAAGTTTACGGACATAAGTCCTCCATTGGGCACAGGGAGGCTGCTGAACGTGCTGGTGAGAACACAGAGGCTGCACTCATGGGAGCCTTGCCGATGGTAGTCCCTGACTTTAAGAACATCGTTATGCCTGCTATTGCCGCTGCAATGGAGGAATGGAGGAAGGAGGCAGAAAAGAGTGAGAATGTAATCATCAGATGCTGTCAATAAGGAGCCATGGATAAATTCATGTAGCTTAAGTTGATGAGAAGGGTCTGTTCAAGGCAGAAAGGATAAATGTAGTGAAAAAAGGGCAGTACCTGCATCAGGACCCTGAACCGCATCATGCATCAGGACCCTGAACTGCATTCATTTTCAAATGCAGTGTCCCTGATGCTTGTTGACATGGAGCGCTCGTACATCACAGCTGGCTTCTTCAGACACACTATGCACAAGCGGTACGACAAGATACAGCAGGCGGCCATGGTAGGCCCTGGTGGCCCCCCTGATAAGCAGGCAGCAAGTGCCAAGCATGGCGGAGGGATGCCTCCTCCTCCTGCCAACAAGAACTTCTTCCCGGCCTTTGGTAACAAGGAACCAGCCCCTCATGCTGCAGCAGCAAATGACTCAGAAGATGAGGAGCCTGTGCCCAAAAAGGAGTCAGGTGGAGGTGGAGGTGAGGAGGGATGGTCGCCAGCATCTCATCTTCATCGCCTCATGCTCTGTCACAGGTTAAAGGAATTGTGATAAGCTTGTGAACCTCTTTTGAGCAGGTAACAACTTGAGCATGAACGACCCCAATGACTTTGTGGCAGCTTACTTTGAAAAAAGCGGAACAGACGAGGCGTCCATCATGTCTCGCTGGCAGAGGCGCTTCTTTATCCTTAGTGACAGCCAGCGAATGCTATACTACTTCAAGGTGACCCGTATGACTTCTGAGGACTGTCACTCAACCACAAATAGTGAAATATCTTCCATGAGTTATCTTTCTAGATCTTGAATTTCTCATCTTGAACTTTTGAAAGGGCGTACATGTTTGATGTTTCCATAGTACTTCACCAGCTTGTACGTCTCCTATCTTAGTGCATGAGGGCAAACAAAATCTCTTATCCGATGCTCTTCATGGGAAGGTCTGCCGCACCTATCAGCCCCTTGCTTATTGTTAATATGTTCATCGCAGTCCCCCGATGATGTTCCCAAGCCAAATGGACTGAGAGGGCAGGTCAACATAGCCGAGTGCCTTGTAGATGATTTGGATGACAAGGGCCAGACTCGTGGAACAGCCTCTGCACCTCCAAGTAGCACTGATAGGTCACACTGGATGATCAGAATCCGCCACAAAGTGAGCACAGTTATACGAGTGCTTAATTTGCTTCGCAACATGTGAGGATGTGTGTAATTGATCATTAGGAGGCAATTAATTGAAGACTGGTACAGATTTATGATCGAGTATATAAGGTGCTTGTGTATGTTCATAACGGAGGCAGGCACAGATGGAATGATGATGATGCACTGTAATACGAATTCGTTTATTTTGCATTTGGGGCCCTTAACACAATACAGGATCCCAGGCAAAATGCAGTGAAGGAGCACAACAGCATTATTCTAAGAGCTGAGACATTCCAGGTGATGCCGATAATTGAAGAGGGGCTGAATTTCCGCTCCCTGACCTCCCTGCGATGCAGATTACAATGTTTTTGACTTGACAGCTGTATTTCTGGAATTTGTAGTTGCTTGCTAACAAATTGCAAGTATGTGAAGGCCTCATTTTTGTAATTGTCCACTCTCATTCTTCGCATACTGGTGCATCCAGGCAAAAGTGGAGTGGCTTGGTCGGCTACGTAAGGCTACTGGTGAAATTAAGACACCAACACCTCAGAAGGCACCCAAGGTACATTCAGCTTTGGTGCGCGTGGGTTGCTACATTTTTCCAAATGCTGCAATATTTTTCCTCCAGCGGCAATGTCACTAGCCATCAGTAAAGGCCATAATATGTAAAACAGCAACCCACCCATATCTGATATATATGAGGGAATACTCTCTTTATGAAAGATCTAATTTCAAATGTTCACTCTATTTCAGGCTGCAGAGGGAGATCCTAGTGTGCCAGGTGGATCTCAGAACCAGCCTGTGAGCCCGCCTGTGACAGGGGGTGGTTTTGGGGCGGACCTCAGTTGGACTAAAGATGCAGAAACCATCTTAGATACGCACCTGGGTCAGGGTGCCAGCATCTTCAGGTGGGCAATGAATCAAGGGTGATGTCTTCTGATTTTACTTCTGAATCCAATGTGTTCAGCAGATACTCTTTGGTACTCACCAGAAGTTCTTTGGTAGAATTTTTATCTATGTTTTCACTGAAAACATTGAAGGAGGACATCGATCATCTGCTGTGTCACTATCACATCTTGATTCAGCTTTAAGCCATATCCCAGAATTGTGCCACCCTTGAACAGCATGCAGTTCCTAAGTGAGTGTGTTTTACTTTTCACGTCAGAGCTGAGTCTATGAGAGAGCCTACTGGTCGCTTGAAGCCTGCCCCCAAAGTGCTGCTGAATCCTGTTCGCCTTCAAGATCAGTAAGAGATCTCATGCCTTGAATATAAAACTGCTATGAAGACTTGAGTCTTCACTGATATATATCAGTTTCAGCACATCATGACTCATCTCTCTTGCACCCTTAACAGCAAAGCTTTTTTTTAATTGTAGGCTTAAGAACCCCAATGGTGTAACGTTTGAGGCTCAGTACGATGCCTTACTTGCACAGTGTGGAAATGACTTGTCTGTTTACACTCGCATGGTATCAGACACTATTTGTATCACAGTGCCAAAGGCCTTGGTTCACTGTATGGTAAGATAAGACTATGAATAAGGCAATTTAATTCAATCCTGACTTGGAGCTTAACTATTTCATGTGCTTTTTTAATTATCTAGCATTCAATTTGTAATTGCAAGCCCTGTACTGCATTTGTTGCTCCTTGTGCTCAATTCCTCATCAGATCAAGAAGAGTGAGAAGAATCTGCTGGAGAAGCTATTCAGTGTGATTCATCACTTGACCCCAGAACAGATGGAAGCGCTCCTGAAAGAGGATGATGCTGTAATCCAACGCAGAGCTCAAGCCAGGAAGGCGTTGGATGATGTCAAGATGGCGGTGTACCAGGTAGGTGTGACTTCTACAACTCATCATGAATGGAGTGAAGAAGGCAGCTGAGAAGGCATAAATCAAGGTCTGTTGTTATATCAGGGCTTGACACTCCTTGCTGTGTTCCATTTGCAGGTTCAGAGTGCGCTAGAGCGCCACAACATGACAGCACCTGCTGATCGATCTGAGATGGTGTCTCTGAATGCTTACATATTCGCTTTTGCTGCTATGCCCACAATGCTAAATGAAACTCAGGTGAGAGTATAAAATTGAAGTCCCGCCGCACCTACTCCTGAATCTAAGCTTGGTGTTAGGAGTTTTAGTTTACTGTTACGTTTGACTAGCAGTGTGCATGCAGGCATGTATCACACTGCTTTCTCTTCATAATCACAGGTGGAGTACTTCAATAAGCTATACTCTGATCAGTTCTCTCCTGAATGCATGAGGTTCTGGGGTCAGATGCCGCAGTCAAGGCCAGCACCACCACCACCCAAGCCTACTCAACCTGTTGATGAAGAGGCGCAGCCACCACCACAACAGCAGCAGCAACTGCCACCCCAGCAGCGACAAGGTCCTCCACCACCTCGCCCTGGGGGCCCTCCCCCTGGTGTGGGTGGTCCCCGGGGTCCTCCACCACCTGGAGTGGGAGGTCCACCCATGATGCAGCGCCCTCCCGGACAGATGATGGGGGCTCCACCACAGCCCATGATGGCAGGTGGACCCCCTCCCATGCGCTCTATGCCCAGCACACAAGGAGGCCCACCCCCAGTACCCATGAGGCCTGCCCCTGGTGCTGTACAGCAAGGTATGGGTCAGCCTATGGTCAGAAGAGCACCACCCCCACCTCCCGGAGCACAGCGTTAATTCATGTTATTCAGAGTTCAGGGAAGAGATTATCAAGCTGCTGTCTGTAAATTACCCTTCTGTTGTGAACCATAGTCTTGGTCTGAATGGTTTTGTCCTACTCGTTTTGGAGCCTCAATTAGTTTACACTGTCCCGTCTTATGTTGGATAATAACAATGATTAAAATAAAAGTGACGACAAGAAAGCTTCTCTGTGGGAAAAATTAGGTATGCACGAGGTAGTAACTGTGTAGGCGACAGGCACTAACTCGGAGCATGTTGTTGGTCAAGCAGTTCACTGGTTCATTCGAAAGTATGCCTCTACTGAACGCCGTCATGTTCCACAATCTCGTCCACTGTGAGGCTTTCCGTTACTTCTCATGTACTACTTCCGGTAGTCTGGGCGAGTCTTTGCCTCTTGCCTTGGAGCCTTGTCACAGACTTCACAATCCGCTGGCTTGTCTGCAAGCATCTTGCTGCTACCCTCTCCGTCTTTCGGCTTCCGGTCCATCTTGATCCATCCCCACACACCAGTCCCCTGGAATTCGTTCTTCTGCCCAGCTGCAAACTGACAGCCATTAATGGCTACCGGGAGTCAAGAAACGATGTGAGGGACTGCGTTACATGTCGAATGCAAACAATCTTTAACCTCACCTGTCATGATAGTTCAGAAAATCGGCATGAAGTCTTTGGCACTTAATAAGTGTACTTTGGTACTAGTCGTAGAGAGTTGTTAAATCTAGGGCAAAGACAATGCTCCTTGACCACATAGAGGGCATGCCCGAAGATTAATAACTACATGCTTAAAAGAAGCATTGTATATTATCTGATGCTGCCTCCCACAGCTGTCTTTACTTTGCATGGACCCTGGCTTGTCATGAAGGGAATATCCTTATACTGAGCTACGAGATTTTCACCAACTTTGAAGTCTGGCTGCACCTGCGAAATTGCAACCAAAGGAACAGAAATATTTTGTAAAAATATATCGAATTACCTAGAGAAAGATTTTAAGAAGAAGGCTACCAGCACAATCTTGGCTGGCCAGCAGCTACAGAACACACATAAGCCAATATCAGAGATCTTTGCACATTTGATAGAGCATCTGTATTCTGTACCTGCTCAAATATCTTCTTTTTAGGATTGAGCTGCTCATCAGGTTCTCCTGAGTACCCATCAAAGCACACTCTCTCTCCCACCAGAGTTCCTTCTGGAGGTTCAACCAACTCAACCTATTTGTTGAGAGGCACGGCCCACATCAGTTTTCTTGACACTTATAGAGGATTGTTGTAGCCCTTACATAAATGAGCTAAAGCAACCTTTTCCTGCGCGCTCTTAAACCATCTTCAAGCCATGTGCGTGGCTCAAATTATGATTGCAAGCATAACATACGTCATCAGTTCAATGCACTCTCATGCCTGAACACAAACACACGAAAAGGTCATTCATTGTTGCACCCTAATGTTGCACCCTAATCCCTGACAATTGTTCGCGACTTGTATCTCGAAATTATCTCCTGCAAGCGCCAACGACCACTGCCAAAATATTAACCTTGTTCGGCTAGTCATGTGTTAGCCAACATGACCAGAATAAACCACCTGCCTTACCTTGCAACAGCCAACTAAAGTAACAGCTAGCACCATTGCATGGGCAGTCTCGCCCCTCATGGAAAAATAACAACGCTGCCCTACCTTATCACCGTCAACTGAAGTTGCAGCGAGCACCATAGCATGTGAAGTCACGCCCCTCATGTTAGCTGGCTTCAAGTTGCACAGGACTAGCACTCTACGACCTTGCATCTCTGACTCTGGAATGTACTTCACCAAACCACTTACAACCTGAAAGAAAGAGGCAACAGACAAACATGCTTGCAAAAAAGACTCAAAAGCAAGTTCGCTCTTTATAAACAAGAACATTATGTTGAATGTGTTGGTGTGTTGGCTGTTTGCAAGGCTGATTGCAAATGAGCTTTGAGCTAAAGTAGGAAGGGACTTACATTTATTTTTGCCTGCATCATTCATTGTTCACCTGTCTGGGTTGATCCTCTCCAACATCGATCTCCTCGACATACAAAGACTCAGCATCGGGATGCCGCCATGCCTTCCTGATGATCCCCACCTGTATCCATAAGAAGCATACGAGGAGGAAAAGTGAGGGCAAGCAGAAGCAATTAAAAGCAAACAATGAAACTACATGTACAACTAACTATTAACAACCTGTGTACACAACGCGCCCATGTTGTCTCATTTCAGTGTAATAAGAAACTTTAATTTTGAATTTTACAGCATGTTAACTCGCCCTAATGTTAAGACGAGAAACATCGACTGGCCCTTCTGCCTCCTTCTTAACAGGTGCCCCCTTTCCAGCAGAAGCAGCTGCTGCAGGTGCCTGCTTCCCCCCCTCAGCAGCCTGTTTCTTGCTGCCTGCAGCTGCTGCTGCCTGATCACCCTTGCTTGGAGGAGTCCCTGCTGCTGCTACAGCCTTGGCATCTCTCTCTGCTTGGTTTCCTCCAAATCTGCACCATGACATGCAATGGAGTCACTGACAGCACCATGACATGCAATGGAGTCACTGACAGCACCATGACATGCAATGGAGTCACTGACAGCACCATGACATGCAATGGAGTCACTGACAGCACCATGACATGCAATGGAGTCACTGACAGCACCATGACATGCAATGGAGTCACTGACAGCACCATGACATGCAATGGAGTCACTGACAGCACCATGACATGCAATGGAGTCACTGACAGCACCATGACATGCAATGGAGTCACTGACAGCACAACAACTTCACATTAGCCATGCACGTTGTTTTGATTTAAGGAAATATTTGGACAAAAAGAAACATAAGGGAACTACTGCAACCTTGCTCTCAGATCTTCAATGGTCTCGTCTGAAATAGCCGACAAAAGAGGTGTTGCCACACCAATGCTATGTCCTGCTTCCACGAGTGTATGAGGCAGGTAGGAGGCCTAGAAGGGGAAAACAGTAGAAAACATTGTTATCCCTCATGCATTTTGAATCATTCATCTAGAGTCATTCTGCAAATGCATATTTCTCTACCTTCATCAGCTCATCTGTAAGCATGAGTGAGCTTGCAGGAAGGTTCAGTTGCTGCTGAAGCCTGTCTGAAAGGGAGGGTGTGTAGGGCTGAAGCAATACAGCCAGCAGCCTCACCATACCCACAGCTACCACAGACACAGCAGGGGCAAAAATTAATGTGTCATCATTTCCCATTCATTGCTTACAAGCATAAGAGTCATTCCACTCTTTCAGTTCTGGTAGATGTGTAATATCGGCAGCACTAAGGAATTTCTTACTACATTTCATTCTCAAAATAACGCTCATCATCTTGTGACTTCTGTTGTATCATTACACACCTGCAGTCACAAGACTAGCACAAGCCTCTTTATCAACTTTAATCACATCCCAGGGCTTATTGTCCTGTGAAGATAATACAGCAGGCTCATATTGTTTATACTTAAAATGCAAAGCATCATTTCAATATCATCAAAGTCAGGGTAGATGCTAATTGCTAAGGTTTGCTTATCTCTACCATAGTTGTATCACAAACATCGCTTTAAGAGGTCAAAGGAAAGAAAAGCAAGGGGATCATCCCATACCTGCAGAAATTTATTGCCATCTGATGAGATGGCCATGGCAAACTGGATGCCTTCTCGGAGCTTGATTTTCTCCATAGCACTTACATACTCTGCTACCTTCAAGAGTCAATCAACCTTGTTTTGAAAAGTGACATTGAAAAATAACACATATTCCGCCAAAAGACCTATACCTCCTACTTATACTTGCGCTCAATTGGGTATCATGCATGTCGCTTTTTATGGAGTGGGCCCCAACCTTACCTTGGGCCCCACAGCATTACCTTGGGCCCCAACCTTACCTTGGGCCTCAACCTTACCTTGGGCCTCAACCTTACCTTGGGCCCCACAGCATTACCTTGGGCCTCAACCTTACCTTGGGCCCCACAGCATTACCTTGGGCCCCAACCTTACCTTGGGCCTCAACCTTACCTTGGGCCCCACAGCATTACATTGGGCCTCAACCTTACCTTGGGCCCCACAGCATTACCTTGGGCCCCAACCTTACCTTGGGCCCCACAGCGTTACCGAGCTCGCTGAGTGCCCCTTCCATCTTGCCAGGGACAACTCCTGGCACTCTGCCCTCAAAGTTCTTGGTCACGAAGGGAAGCACACGGTTCACGAAATTGCCAAGGTTCTTAATCAGCTCATTGTTGTTCTTGGCAGCCAGGTCAGACCACTTGAAGTCAGTGTCCTGCTGCTCAGGTCGGTTGCTGAGTAAGTAATACCGCCACACCTGCCATATACGTTGCAAAAGGACAGAATGTGGACTCCCATGAAAATCACATGAGGACAGGATTCATGGCTCCATGCTGTGTTGGAAGATAACAATGTGCATTCTGTAGTTCACAACCCAGCCTCCTCTAGAGATAACTCACATTCCTCCAGGACAAGCATCTGCTTATACCGACTCACCTCCACTGGGATACCAGTGTCCTTGGCATCATTCCCAAAGACACCTGCAATGGTAAGAGCAGCGTACCATATGACCATAGGTGCTCATGTGGACTGCATTCAAGCTGTACAAACATATGACCATAGGTGCTCATGTGGACTGCATTCAAGCTGTACAAACATATGACCATAGGTGCTCATATGGACTGCATTCAAGCTGTACAAGCTTTAAACATCTACATGCCCAGCCTAGTCCTTTGGACTATGAAATAAAGGTCAGTGCACTGAAAGATAAGAATCTCAGCTGAGTGCTTACTCACCAGTTCCTCGACTCTTGGAGAATTTTCCTCCCTCGTAGTTGAGGTACTCAGTCACGCTGAGAACAAATGCACGACAAGACTAGTCAGCTCAACTTCAAGAACACACAACATCAAAATGAAAAAGGAGGAACTTGAGCAATTAGGACCTGCATCTCAGCCTTCTGTTCTATGAAGATTGCCATGTCCTAGTGTCACCAAGATTGCCATGTCCTAGTGTCACCAAGATTGCCATGTCCTAGTGTCACCAAGATTGCCATGTCCTAGTGTCACCAAGATTGCCATGTCCTAGTGTCACCAAGATTGCCATGTCCTAGTGTCACCAAGATTGCCATGTCCTAGTGTCACCGAGATTGCCATGTCCTAGTGTCACCGAGATTGCCATGTCCTAGTGTCACCGAGATTGCCATGTCCTAGTGTCACCAAGATTGCCATGTCCTAGTGTCACCAAGATTGCCATGTCCTAGTGTCACCAAGTACACAATTATAAAACCATGAGGTAGTCACCTGATATTGCACATCATCACCATGAGGTAGTCACCTGATATTACGCATCATCACCATGAGGTAGTCACCTGATATTACACATCATCACCATGAGGTAGTCACCTGATATTGCGCATTATCACCATGAGGTAGTCACCTGATATTGCACATCATCACCATGAGGTAGTCACCTGATATTACGCATCATCACCATGAGGTAGTCACCTGATATTACACATCATCACCATGAGGTAGTCACCTGACATTGCGCATCATCACCATGAGGTTGTCACCTGATATTACACATCATCACCATGAGTTAGTCACCTGATATTACGCATCATAGTCCACTTCTCTCCAGTGCCGAGGAGAGTAGCTGGGAAGATTACAGTGTGGAACGGCACGTTATCCTTTCCCATGAACTGAACCATCTCCACATCCTGATACAAGGATATTTGATGATTGATGACTCATCAACTCTGCAATGAGGCCTTCTCAATCTCAGCTGCGCTCATGTTCCTCCCTGAGTTAATGCCATTACTTCAGCAATTAAGTTCACTAGGAACCACTTCCAATTGACAGTGTAGATGCCTCTCAGATGCCATGCTCATTAGTTCACACTACAGCCACACTTCCAATTGACAGTGTAGATGCCTCTCAGATGCCATGCTCATTCAAAGTTTGTTAAGCCATTACCTCGGGATTTTTCCACCACTTCTCCCAATCAGGGGTGTAGCCGGCTGTGATGGAGATGTAGCCAATAGGCGCATCAAACCACACATAAAACACCTATGTGCGGCATAAAAAAATTGGATTGCCTGAAGGAATGCCAGAGCCAGCATTTCAATCACAAGGATGAATATGACAATCATCCTCGCTGTGATCAGGGAGGTGATATGAGTATTAATGCAGTGTGTCATGTTCATACACATTCCAAATCCCTCCTCACCTTGTCCTCATACCCCTCCATAGGCACTGGAGTTCACACCTCACCTTGTCCTCACACCCTTCCATAGGCACTGGAGTTCACACCTCACCTTGTCCTCATACTCTTCCATAGGCACTGGAGTTCACACCTCACCTTGCCCTCATACCCTTCCATAGGCACTGGAGTTCACACCTCACCTTGTCCTCATACCCTTCCATAGGCACTGGAGTTCACACCTCACCTTGTCCTCATACCCTTCCATAGGCACTGGAGTTCCCCACTTCAAGTCCCTTGTGATACATCGGTTCTTCAACCCATCCCGCATCCAAGCACCTGTCACCTGATCATCAGCACAAGAGCACCTGTCACCTGATCATCAGCACAAGGATCATCAGCACAAGAGCACCTGTCACCTGATCATCAGCACAAGAGCACCTGTCACCTGATCATCAGCACAACATGCATCCAAGCACCTGTCACCTGATCATCAGCACAAGATGCATCCAAGCACCTGTCACCTGATCATCAGCACAAGATGCATCCAAGCACCTGTCACCTGATCATCAGCACAAGATGCATCCAAGCACCTGTCACCTGATCATCAGCACAAGATGCATCCAAGCACCTGTCACCTGATCATCGGCACAAGGTGCAATGCAACCCGACGGAGTCGTTCATTTCTGAACCAGGGTGTTTCTTAAGACACGTGGCACACTGTGCTGAATGCAGATTTCTTGCAGAATAAGTGAATAAAGGCCTTAACTGAACACTGCTGATATTCATGTTCTTGTTTACCTGCACACAGTTGGAGCTCCATCCTCCCAGCTGGGAGGTGGTGGTGATGTACTCCTGGAGCTTCTCTGACAGCTGAGGCAGGTCAAGGAAGATGTGTCTGGTGGACCTGTTGAGGTTAGTGCCAATAAAGCTCATTCAGGTGACATGATTATGACAGGCTACTACAAATTGTTGATTGGAATAAACAAGTGGCGTGCATTTAGAACAGTTATGACAGGCTACTACAAATTGATGACTGGAATAAACAAGTGGCGTGCAGTTAGAACAGTTATGACAGGCTACTACAAATTGATGATTGGAATAAACAAGTGGCGTGCAGTTAGAACAGTTATGACAGGCTACTACAAATTGATGATTGGAATAAACAAGTGGCATGCAGTTAGAGTAGGTAGAACAGATGAAGTGGCAAACACAGGACTCTCCTCCACTACAGGTATGAAGTATGCACTCAGAGGGGATTCCAGCAGACCTGATAACGGGCTTGGTGCCACTGAACTTGCACTTAGGGTTAATCAGCTCAGTGGGGTTCAGCAAATTGCCACATGCATCGCATTGGTCCCCTCGCGCATCCTGCAGCACCACCAAGAAAGTCAGATGTCAGTCTGGAGGTACATGAAATCTTAATTATACAACTTTTTAATATTCTGAACAGCAAATGTATCCAGGACAGAGTATCTTTGTATCAGCATTGTCTTGTCTCCCACCTCGTATTTGCACTTTGGGCAAGTTCCAACCACAAAACGATCTGCCAAGAACTTTCCCAAGGCCTCGCTGTAGAGCTGCTCCATACTTTGCTCAACCTGGTAACCAGATGCAAGGCATAGTCACATCTTGAGAACGGCTACAATAGACCGCTTACAATAGACCGCTGATTCTGGACAAATGCAATCAAATTCTTAGGTTACTTTTAGTACTGACCAGACAGTTTTTGTCTTGAAGCGATTTGAAAACACTCTGGCAGATGGCAGTTTGATGACGGGAGGGGGTACGTCCAAATCTAGGATGGATTACAAGGATGTGGTGTTAAGTTGCAATCACAGATTCCCATGGTTGCTGGTCTGGAATAACAGTGTGTCATTGCAAGCCAAGCTGAATTCAGTGAAGCTGAATGAAGAGCAGCAGGTATGACACACTCACGCGCTCTGAGAGTGAGAATGTTTTACCTGTCAAAGTCAATGTCAAACCATTCATATATCTGTTTATGGATTGCATGATATTTATCACAGATCTGCTGAGGGGTCATGCCCTCCTCCATAGCCTGAGAGCAGGGCAGAGAAGGGATTAGAGTTGGACAAGAGAACAACAAGAAAGCATCAGAAAAGTCTCAATCAAAATCGCAGGTCTGCATCAGCAGTCTTGCCTTGGTTTCAGTTGCTGTTCCATACTCGTCTGTCCCACAAATGAAGACGGTGTTGTAGCCACGTGAGCGGCAGAATCTAGCATAACAGTCTGCACTCAGAACACACCCAATAATATTTCCAAGATGTGGCACATTGTTTACGTAGGGCAGCGCGCTCGTGATCTGATTCAGGAAGGAAGCAGAGGATTGAGTAAATCATAGGATCTGAGTTAGGCAGAATGTGTTGCCAACCCACACATTCATACAGTGTTGTAGTACTGCTTTCTACTCAGACCCACACATTCATACAGTGTTGTACTTCTGTTTACTACTCAGAGTTTTAGACACAACTGGATCATACCAGAATGTTCCGTTGACCAGGTGCTGGAAGCTTGGGTAGTTGCTCCTTGTATTTACAAGAATCCTCCTTGAGTAGCCAGGTCATGGCGTCAGAGTTGGGAGCTCCAGCCTGAGAAAAGATGAGAAACAAAAAACAGAGTATTATGAACAGTTCATTGAGGATTTCACTCCATCTATTGCTTAAAAACTGACATTATGACATGAGCACCTTTTTGAAGCACTCACCTTCTCTATTGCCTGAGTAATGATCGGCAAAGCTGCCAGCTTCTCAATGTACAGTCGCGTCTGAGTTGGGAGCTGCTGCCTTAGTGGCAACAAAGTGCTGAATAAGACAACCTGCAGATACGAGTCCATCAATAATATCACCAGAGTGTTGAGCAAGAGATTTAGGTTTAAAAATCATGTAATTGTATATGCTCAGTTCTAGTACTTGAGGTGTTGTCTGTCTATGCATATTGAGCAGCACTAACATCTGCTAGCGTCAGGCTGTCGCCCACAATAAGTTGATTTGGGATTAGGCTCTGCTCAAGGTGCTGCATAACCTCTGCGTCAATGCCTCCCGTTTTCAAAATTGAAGGCCGCAGGATAGTTTCCTCCCATGCTGTCCATGTGTTGATATTATCTTCAAGATGTGGGGGGTATAGATCAGGGCCACCTGCTAATAATACATTCTATCATGATAAGACTCAGTTTTAGTTAGTGACATGTCCCTTACCTAAATATTTACACATTGCGTTAGGGTCAGTCAGTTGTAAGCTCTCTGATACAAACCCTAAGTTGTTGGAATTGAACATATTGGACAGTTTATTCCTCAAAGAACTTATGTCGGCGACGGGACTACAGTGTAACTGCGATTTAGTTAGAGAAGATGCAATGACAGGTTTAAGGGCCTGTGCATCCCCAGCCCTGAAATACAGAGTTGCCATTATAATCTTGCATAATCTCTGCAATCGCCATCATGACGATCTCGCTCATGCTTCGAAACCAGCTGTTAGATAGTTCTCTATCACTGTAAAAGTAGTCACCGTGTCTCAGTACAGACATGAATCCTCAAAATGTTGGTGCTGCGGTTGGCAGTGCAGCAAGTCTAGCTCGTGTTTTGTTATTCGGAGGTGCTGCTGTTTACGGTTTCTCTAACAGTTTATTTAATGTGGAAGGTGGACACAGAGCAATCGTTTTTAATAGGCTCATGGGCATCAAGGAGCAGGTAGTGGATTCTTTTGATATCATCAATTACCTTGATACGAGATGTTTTATGCAACTTTAGATTGTTCTGTGTTTCAATCGTCTATAGGTATACAGCGAGGGCACGCACATAATGGTACCTTGGTTCGAGAGGCCAATCATGTATGATGTCCGAGCTCGGCCATCACTGATTCAGAGTACATCTGGCAGCAAGGACTTGCAAATGGTAAAACCTTTTTGTCCCTGGATTGTTCGTATGCGATTCTACTGGAACTTACCGAGAAGATCTTCATTAGGTGAACATTGGCCTCAGAGTTTTGACTCGGCCCAACCCTGACAAACTTCCCGAAATATATCGAACGCTTGGAACCGACTATGCCGAAAGAGTTCTACCTTCGATTATACAGGTGAGTGAGACGCCAGAGGCTAGACAAGATCACTATGGATGCCAGATACTGATCACAACATGCATGCTTAGTAATGTAGACATTCATTTATGCAGGAAACTTTGAAAAGCGTAGTTGCCCAGTACAATGCAAGCCAGTTGCTAACTATGCGAGAAGTTGTTAGCAAAGATATCCTCAGGTAAACATCAATAGTACACCAAGAGGAGTTAATTGCCATCGCCTGAACATGTTTAACATTGACATCATGTATGCTGATTTCTCAATTTCACTGCACATACACTTATTTGACATTATTGTGACATCGTGCAGAATCCTCACTGAGAGGGCCCGCTTTTTCGATATCATCCTTGATGATGTTTCCATCACTCAGCTCACTTTCAGCAAAGTCTATGAGGCAGCTATTGAGTCCAAACAAGTTGCACAGCAAGAAGCTGAGAGGGCTAAGTTTGTGGTGCGTGCCATACAATCTTGCAAGGCAAAATTGGAATATTAAATGCAAAATCTTGATACAAATTATTTACTCGTAACAGGAGATACATTTAGAGGAGATTTAATCATAATTTAGGATAACTTTTCTCATGCACCTCAATTTGCTCAAATAGTTTCTGATCACGTTTTTGACCAGGTTGATAAAGCTTTGCAAGAAAAACAAAGTTCGATTGTGAAAGCTCAAGGAGAGGTGGGTTATTGTCACAGATCAATACCTCTTAAGCTCCAAACCTCATGTAAAGCCCCATTCCTCAGGCCACTTCAGCAAAACTCATAGGAGAGGCTATCAAAGCGAATCCAGCTTTTCTGACGCTAAGAAAGGTCGAGGTGAGGTTAATTTCATCCCATGTGGTTTGTTTAGAACAATACACAACATTTAGATTAAGGAAGTAGTCCAAGATCTGATGGTTTATATCACACAGGCTGCTCGTGACATAGCTCACACAATAGCTGGATCAGCTAACAAAGTTTACTTGAATGCCGATAGCTTACTTCTCAATCTGGTGAGTTGATGGACCTTAATACAATGCTCTTCATTACTTGAATACTATTTTCCAGTAAAAATGAGGTCATGCATTACTGATTTCCAGGCACTGCAATATCATAAAACAATGATATGCCCTTTCATTTATAGTGATAAGTATGTAAAATGTCTTCTCTCATGCATGCAGGGAGAACATGGTACAACAGATGTTGATGCAATCTCTAAGAAGAAGTAATCATGAGAGGATTTTTCACGCGACAGATGCTTTGATAATATTCTCAGAACCACTTGGAAGTCTGTGAATACTGTATCCTGAGAGATGTTCGAAAACAACATCTTCCTACCCTCATCTGATTCAAAGCCATCATGCCACTCCTCCTTTCCCAATTTTTGACATGGCTTTGTATTGCTACACCGGATTGGGATCTAAGATTAAGCAGCTGTCTCGCTCTTCCCTTTAAGGCCCTGAACCTTTTATAAGCCTTCTCCTGAACAAAAGTTGTAAGAAAGCCATTCACATCTTACTCTTGTGATAAAACAAGACAACCCAAGGAACATCTACCTCATGCCATGATATGACAACATTGAGCACACCTTCAACTGCAGTACACCCATCTTTGGGACCCCTTTTTCTTCAGCCATGAAACTAGCTGCTGTACTCCCCCATGCCAAGCTCTCAAGTAGATCTCCAGCCTTGGGAAGACCAAACCAGAAACATATGATTCATGAAGCTTGACATAATCACACACTGCCAGGGTATAACTTAAATGGACCACACCTTCCCTGTTTTCCCAATAAAGCTTGCCAAGAAGCCACCGCAAAAAGCATTCCCACATCCAGTTACATCAACCACCTGGGTATCCTCCACAGCAGGGAGCATGAACCCTATGGATGAGTCCTGTGACGGTCCTTTTCGGGTGGCTGCCATGGCACCTTTATCTCCACACCTGATGACAATGGTCTGAGCCCCATCACAGGGGCTAGCATCTAGTAGAGTCATCATGTTCTTCTGTGGGGATCCTGATAGAAGATGTTAAAATGATTGTGAGCGTCACACATCCCACACACAGGGGTGACCAGAAGTCTCTTACATGACAGATATGCACAATCTCAGGGTACCTTCCTGCCTACAGCTCATTTCAGCGCACCTCGCCCCACCATACTTTCAGCCTCCAGCTCATTTGGGGAGAAGATATCGCAAGCTGATAGCAGTTGCCCCAAATGGGGGGACGTTAATAAACTGTCAGATGCAGTGTATGGTTCAACAGAAAGCAACCCACCCTGGGCATGAGCTGCCTAAAACAAAAGGCAAAAATCCCTTTAAGCATCTACACTGATTGTGTTCTTAGCAAAAGTAATGTTTTAAGGGACAAATTGCCCTCTTTGAAGTGCTATAAGTATTAAATTTGTCATCCATGTCACAGTGCACCTGTCTCAGGGTGCGGAGCAGAGAAAGGGGAGGGTGCTGTGGGTGGATGCCAATGTGGTAGCTCTTGGCATGTTTGTAACTTTCTGGTAGGTCATCTACTTTCGGTCTAAGCATCTCATAAAGCTCATCGCAAGGGTCGCCCAAGTGCCTATACACCTTAGAACAAGTGATAATATTTCGGAGTGTGAACACTGTTTGTCTTGGGCAGGATTGTAGCCTGATATTCTGGAATTATATTCATGCACCTTAGAATCAACTACCATATGCATCAAAGTAGAGTCCAACTACTATCAGGTCTGGAGTTGTGACAAAGCACTCCTAGAGCACTTTCACCAGCAGCTTTGTACATGTGTTCATGTCTGTTACCTGAGTCCTTTTAACATAAGACTCAATGTCTGTTACCTGAGTCCTTTTACCATCAGACTCAATGTCTGTTACCTGAGTCCTTCTACCATCAGACTCAAAAATCTGCCAGGCTCTTGGAGTTTGCCTGGAATGTAAGATCAGACCGGACGTATCTGCCTTAATGCGGTACAACCAATCCTGCATAGCAGTCATTCGTTTACGAACAAGAAGACTGTGCACGATCGCTTTCTTGATGTAAATACATGTGCTTGCCTTACAAGATTCGGGTAGGTCTGTTCCCACTCCAGCAGCCAGCCCTACTAAGCCTTTGCTGCCACTCACAAGCTGGAATCCAAACAACGATTGTGAACCTGCACGCATCCTTAAGCTTCGTCATGAAAAGGTGGGTGCATTCCTGTCTTATAAGTTTAGGGCAGAGGAGACATCATCTAACATAACGAATTCAACATGATGCATTGTATCCAAATGTATTTTGAGGATATCTGGTGGTAATAGTCTAACCTCCTCCCCCGAGCTGAGCCATGCAAGTGGTGCCATCAGGAAAAACTATATCATCAATAATAAGCGTAAAACATACACAGTCCAACTCCATCAGTACTGGAATGTGCGAAGAGGCACGTAGTAGGTCCTCTGTTTCGGAGCCAATACATTCGCTTAGTGTCCGCACCAACTTGAGACGATTCATAGTGTCAACCTTCTTGAAATCTGCGTCCTATCCAAAACATTGTCTGCCAAAGTGATGTGGTCTAGGGCTTCTTCTCGAGGTACGATTGCTGCTTGTTATTTCTGCACGAATAAGATTTAAATCAAGATTCTAATAAAAATTCAGGGAAAGGAATCTGCACGCAAGTAAAGCACTGTAAGCACCATCCACATGCTCTAGAAATATCTAGGAGGACTAGCTACCACAAACTAGTCAACCTGACATGTGTCAGAGCATATAAATGGGAAGCAGATGAATCAAAAGGAGCAGATGCCAGATCTTCAATGACCACAGCAGCTCTTGCTTTAGCCCTCACTGTCCAGGCTGCAGTTGAGTTGGCTTGTCCATCCCATGCCCTGGCAAGGCCCAAGCTGACACCAGATGAGCGTGTCACCATCGATGTCTACAAAAAAGCTACGCCTTCAGTCGTTAACATAGCAAATATGACTACCAGGTATCAGTTTTGAAGCTCCTTAGAGAATTCAGCACCAGGTACCAGTACTTGCCCTGAACCACTTTCGGAACACAGCTTGGGAGTCAAAGCTGGGGGCCTAAAACATTTACACACTGATAACTATAGAGATGCTTTTACCACCACCTTGATTGAGTCATACGCACTGATAACTATAGAGATGCTTTTACCACCTCCTTGATTGAGTCATACACACTGATAACTATAGAGATGCTTTTACCACCTCCTTGATTGAGTCATACACACTGATCACAGGAGAGATGCTTTCACCACCTCCTTGACGGAGTCTCCTCAAGGTCAAGGATCTGGATTCATATTTGACAAAGAAGGTCATGTGGTCACCAACTTCCATGTCATTGCTGAAGCTGCTGATATCAAGGTACGACCAATGTTAAGTAATGAACCTGCTGATCCATGGTGAGGCCAAGCTGAGGCGCAAGAATACAACATACTTTCTGCCCGATATATTCTCAAACTTAAAATAAGAGCAAGACACTCATGTAATACAAAACACTCTCTATGGCTCAAGGAGATAAAAATCCCTTCACATTTTCTGTGCAGGTCACGCTCTCAGATGGCAATGAATATAAAGCCAGTCTAGTTGGAGTGGATAATCAAAAGGACATAGCAGTGCTTCAAGTAAGCATCCTCTTGATCAGTCTGTGGTGCATAGCAGTGCTTCAAGTAAGCATCCTCTTGATCAGTCTGTGGTGCATACCTATGAGCGCCCCTTGCCATGTTAGAAATGCCTAAAATTTCAGGCTTGCTCCTGGGGATTGTGACTTCTTTGAAAAGTCTATGTTTTCCAGTTGCAGGTTGAAGAACAAGCCTCCAAAGAAAACAAAGACTTGCTCAAGCCTCTCAAAATATGTGACTACTCCACACCACTTCAGGTGCACTGAACATAGCTTGAGAATCTCTTTAGAAATGCACTTCCATGTGATTTGTACTGGTTGCTGTTGAAGCTTTCCCATCTCCCTAACATCCTGGGTGGATATGCTTATGATCACCCTTGTTACCTTTTAGGTGGGCCAGAAGGTCTTTGCCATTGGTAATCCATTTGGCTTAGATCAGACCCTCACTGTCGGAGTTGTGAGTGGTACTGGGCGGGAGATAACAGGTGTTTCAGGCAGGCCCATCCAGGTGAGCAGCTGACCACATGCTGGAAGGACCCGCATCTGGACAGATTTTGAAATTCAGGCCTAACTGTAGGTATTCTAATAAACTCTTCTACATTATGTGTGTCTTCCTAGAGAGACTGTCATTGTTCAAGTTTCTCAGAATTTACAAGGGCTTGCCACTGAATTCGCTCAATGTACTTTACAGGACGTGATTCAAACTGATGCAGCAATAAATCCAGTGAGTTCTGCATTTTTGTCAAGCTACCCTCACCGTTTTTGTTCGTCAGGCTACCCTTATCCTTTTTTTTGTCAAGCTACCCTCACCCTTTTTGTTCGTAATATCATGTTCATTATATTGACAAGATATGATGTATATCACCTCTCAAGCACTGTTCCATACTCTCCTCATATCCAACAGGGGAATAGTGGTGGTCCACTACTTGACACAAGTGGTTGTGTCATAGGTATCAACACAGCTATATATTCCACAAGTGGCGCCAATGCAGGAGTGGGTTTTGCAATTCCAGGTGAATCTACCTCTGAAACACCTCCAGGTGAATCTACCTCTGAAACACCTTCATTCAAATTATGTCAAATTATGTCAAGCCAGAACGCTTGACATATAATATATGTGATCCAGTTTTATTTTGTATGTGAAGGTGGTGTGGTCCAATCCAGCGTGAAGCAGATCATTTCATTTGGAAAAGTAGTCCGTCCAGCCTTGGGAATAGCGTTTGCTCCAGACCAGTCCTCAGAGCAGCTGGGTGTCCAAGGTACACTGCAGCTCAGTTTATGGTTCTATGTGCTCCTTTATAACATATTATGGCAGAAGGATGTTCCAACTGATGACGTTGGTTTGAGGTCAACGTAGGTTTTCTTTTACATTCTAAGAGCTGGTACCTCATTGTGCAGGTATCATGGTCCTCAATGCAAAAGAAGGTGGCCCTGCTTTTAAGGCAGGCTTGCAAGGAACCAGCCGGGATGAATTTGGACGACTAGTTCTGGTAGGAATTACTGAGATATATCATTTTATCCTTTTCGCCATGCCAAGGACTTGCCTCAGTTCTGAACTAAATGCCCATAAACAACCATGTAAGGGATCTGATTCAAACTAGAAGTGCCAGGGCATCTTTGATTCATTAACGTTTGAACTTTCTTGCCACGTCTTCATCCTCTGAATCTTTAGGGGGACATTATCACGGGCATCAACGGGAAAAAGATAAAGAACTCATCTGACTTGTACAGGGTGCTGGACAGATGCAAGGTAGTGCCGTCATCCCGTTGTGATCTTTTTTCTCTTTAATCCTTGTGCATTCTGAATGGTATTTTAAGTGCTCTTGTAATAGTCGAAGTTCGTTTAATAGCCAATCTCTTCTGTTATGTAGGTTGGCGATTCCTTGGACATGGAAGTATTAAGAGCTTCTGCCAGAGAGCATATCCAAGTGGTTTTAGGAGCCAGTGATGCTTAAACCTCGTTGTGATTTATACTTGCATGGTTAATCTTTTATATTGATTGGACAGGTGCTTTTGCTACTTATTGTAGTTTTGTATTGTACTTCTATCCGTTTTCTTTACCACGACAACCTTGACAAGCTCAGGATGAGTGGCTTCACATAGTCAGGATTTATCAGAATCCGCTATCAATGTATTTTGCAAATGACATTTAGTGTATGTGGTGTCTTCATGTAGGTAACAAAGATATTAACCTCCTAGATTGTTCTGAATATTGGCCATGTTGTTGTGCTGAATCACCGCAGCTGCTACATTGTTGTCTAGATAGCTCCCCTCTTTAGATGTGCTTTCAGGGTAAATGGCCAGAACTGCAACATGTAACGAAGGCACTGTTAGAAGAGAGAGACATTTTCACGCCCTCAGAGGTGACCATTCGCCTTGTTACTGCGCTCAACAATAATATATCATACACCTGTTAAATTCACCAGTCTCTGCTTACCATCCCAAGAAGCTAGATTCCACATGTAACAGGCAGATATGTGGTATGTCTGTCCACCACCCTGAAACAAAGATTTAAAATAATGAAGCATTTAGCACAACTCATAATTAAGCCAAGATACAACAAAAATCTTGACAGCAAAAGAGTTACATATATGAATTCTTGCTAAGTGACAGGTAACCATGAAATTCATAAAAATTGGCAGAAGTTACTTTATTTGAGAAACACCTGTACTACAACCTTCAGCTTGAAGGTGAAGAAGGAGCTCTGATCATTCCACCAGAAGCAGTCGTCAAACAGAGTGCAGCATGTAATTGAAAATATGATACCTGGATCAACTATCGTCACCTGGCTCAACCATGCCAAAGACTTCCTCCAGAAACTCTCCATGTAGCTCCTCAAGTCAGACTGTTGCCATGGGTCCTTACTTTTCTCATAAGGTCCAAATACACCCCAATAAGGTCTGGAAGCAATCTGAGGGACCAACGCAATAAGTTTCACAGATAAAGCAGTAATAATTTTGACAAGAGAGTGATGATATCACAAATCCCTTATCTATCCTTGATCAGCATTTAAAACTTGGGACAAAAGAGGGAGTAGCTCATAATTTTGAAGGACATGTCGACCCACCCCTAAAGTCAGTCTTTAGATATGACATGCAGCATGCTTACCTGAATTGGAGAGGTGGCGGGCTGATCACCAGTGTCCACAACCCCACCTCCCAATCCATACTCTGAGGATTCCGACAATTGAGAATGTGAGTCTGACATATCAATTGACTCAGCATGACAAGTTTGAAGATGACAGGAAAAAAGGGGAGAAGATCCGCATTGTATAAAGACATAGTCAGTCCAGGCCATCAATTCAACTTTTAGCTCACCGACATACTGTAGTTCAATGCCATTCTGCTCCATCAAGGCAGCAACGTCAGTGCCAACTGCGACTTTTGCCTCTTTCAGGAATGAAAAAGCAGAATCTTGAAGATCGTTGTTTGAGAAATCAACCTGCAGCAAACATAAAAAATGAACCATGATTACGCAAAATTTGTGATATTTGTGACTGTAATTTTCGATATTTGTTTTGTCCATGAGCACCTGCTGCAAGCAAACGGACCCACGTCATGCTATCAAAGTCTGTTCTACAGAAGCTTCAAAGAGTATTGCCAGACAACTTGCCGGTAAAGGAGAGTAAGCTGAGACTCCTATGAAATCCAGGGATGAAAAGAAATTCTGCACAGCTCGTTTGTCAAATGAGGGGGTCCCTTGGGGCGCTTGCCTAAGACAACCAGCAAGAAGAAACGTGACTTACTTGCATTTGTATCTGTGTCCTCACTTAGCTCTAACATTTGATTGAACAATAAATAAAAACAAGATCATAATATAACAACATAACACGCAGAATGAATTCTAGCAGCTGCTTGCAATTGAATTGCCAGCCAACACTCATTCTATTCACCTGAACCCGTACTCAGGACCTAAGAAGAATGTGACCAAGGGGCCAAACAGAGTCCCCAGCAAACCGTACTCATTATTATGAGCTGCTTGGTCATCCGGGGACTGATTGCCTAAACAGAAGAGGTTAAGGGTTAAGGGTTTAATACAAAAAGCATTGGCTAGACAAAGCGCGCTCAGTGTGTATTAGATCAGATCGCAACAAGTATCAGGACTGCACAGCACGAACAAAGTAATATTTTAGCCCTCTGTGGCTTCAAGCATTGCCATCTGCAGCACCTACCATCAATGAAAATGAAATTGAAGGTGGCTCCCATGAAAATATTTCCACGTGCTTGACCAGAGGCAGAGGATACAAGCTTAGTCGAGGCCTTGAGCTGTTGTTGTTGCTGCCTCAGCTGTGTGGACGACACTAAATCCCTCATGCGAACAACCAGAGCTGAGTAGTCTTTGGGATATCTATCAAGGAAATTAAGGAGAGCCATTAAAAAGAAATCAATTGAATCTCCCAAGGATACATTCATTCAGATATATTAAGAGAGTCACCAGCTGAAGCACCGAGTGTTACATCCTACCTGAAGACAGTTGCCCCCATCTCCCCTTGCATTGAGAAGTATATGTCAGTGCTAAGAGGCAAGGAGGACCCCAGAGCCACAGCTAATGGTTGCAGCATGATGTCCTCATAGCTGAGTCCTCCATATCTGTGGACAGTACATGAGGTACAACATATTAACCCTCAGGACCAACAGATGAGAACCCTTAAATAACGTGCTATTGATCAAGTCACTGAACTAAGGTTGGTTATTCAGGCTAATAACAGTTGCCAAGTTCTTACCAGCGATGTTGACCAGAACAAATATCCTGTCATCTAGGGCTTAGAACAGTATAAAAACAATGTGCCAGCTTAGATTTAAGACCATTCATAGCTTGACCTGATTGATGGCCCAAAAACAATCCCGTTCCTCCATGACTTAATAGTCCATGTCCCCCCTGTGGAGGCACTGATCAATCACAGGAGAGAACCAATGTAAGGAGGCCATTACTGCATGAGGGCGCAACATGAATCCTTGTGACCAAGACACAGGGCATTCATCACAAGTACTACAGCAGTTCAGGGCTTAAGAGACTAGGTACTTGGCATTCAAAAGATGTATCACATCATAGATATGGTAGGCTATTTAGCTTCCAGTGCGCAGGTTGATTAAGTTTCTGACAGGTCCAGACCTGTCAACATGAGGAATGACGGATACAGACTGAATGCCAGCAGCAGCTGCATGTCGCAGGCACGAGGAGAATCCAGATTGGAAAGAACGTATTGAATCCTGTTGAGAGGGACATAAACACTTTGGGGTTGGGTACATTAGCAGAAAGACTTGCATTTACTTACGTAATTTTCACCATATAGTGGTACCCTCTAACTAGTGGCACCTGCCTGTGTGAAAGGGATGCAGGAGGAGTAGGAGCTGTCCATGTAGCAGTAGCTGAGCACACCTCCTGCGGCTGCCTCTCTGTAGTAATGCGTGGGCACAAAATTCAACATGGAGCTTCCATACTTGACTGCTCTGTCGACCATTGTGGTGCACCTGATACCACAGCAAAATAACAGGATGCACTTCTGTGGTGGAAGCTCAAAAAATATATAAATATATAAATATATGGGCAACTTAAACGTGTATCCTCAAGATTCATTTTACCTCAGCATTCAGCACACTAATATAACATTAAAGGTTCCCATTTCGCCAGATATGTGAAAAACTGTGCTTAAAATTCGCGATTCAATACACCACCTTTTTATTGCTGTCATTCACAAAGAAAACATTCGCCAAACTATGGGTATTTGCACAATTTGACATGCATGGCTTCTTTTTATCAATGCACAATGATTGAGAAGCAGATCATGTGGGAGCACATATTGAGCGACCAAGCATGTAAGAATTCAATAATGCCTTAAAAGACATTCAGACATAGCGTTGAAAACAGTGAATGCAGTGTTCTCATTATTCGTCTATCGACAACAGTTGATAGAAGTCATGTGCTTGAGCATCTGCTTTGGACAGCCCCATACATTATATCAATATGTGTAATATGTGTTTAATTTATTTGAATTATTACCTGCTTGTAGCACCATTTTTAATATATGGCTTCCAGTCAAACTCTCCCAACAACATTATGGTAGGACTGACCTAGTTGCAGGTTATGTGGTTACAGAGAGTTAATGAGTGAAGGCACAGGTCTGGGTGCAGATGAAGCAGGTTATGTGGTTACAGACAGGTAGTGAGTGAAGGCACAGGTCTGGGTGCAGATGAAGCAGGTTCAGCGGATTCGTATTATGCTAACAGCATCCTTGCCATTATACAAAACACATTTCACTTTTCTTCAAGCACCTCATGCATGCATGTTGTTATTACTGTTCAGAACATGAGAGTTTTAAATACCTCTGTTGATTTCCAGGCTGTTGCAGTATTGTAACATGAATTGAAATTTGATAACAATATGAGAAATAGTAAAAACTGCTTCATACGTCCTTCAAAGGGGGCCATATCTAGGTTAACACAACACTTGCTATTTTTTAGACAACGGTGATGAATGATTGTGAAATAAAGCTCGTAGCTGTGGGTAACAGATACTTCGTTCACGATTGGTGCTGCATATCACCCCCTGAGGTTTGAGATCACAGCAACATGGTTGATGCGCTGCATCAAGTGTCACAAATAAAGCCTTAGCTATCATGCTGATTAAGTGTCTCAAGAGTTATGTGATGAGGACGTGGACATCAATCGAGTTCGAATCAATCAGGTTTCGAAGCAATCAACATACCTAATTACGATGATTGATGTTCCTTGAAACCAACCGTGTCTACGATGTCCTTCAATTTATTTACTCGGTATCCATTCAAGTCCTTTGATCCAAGCTCGATTCATACAACATTACCTTATATTTTTTTAGGTTACATCAGCAGTGAAATTAATGTATCAAGGAGAGAGAGTCATTTGTGGCATAAATTCTATCTTTACTCGTAATGTGAACCATTAAAGGCGACGTAACGCTTTAGACAGCCGGGAGAACGAGATGATTTCGAAATATACATTAAGTGCAGATATTTTCAGAATGCTATGGGGCAGTCGTTACATTCTCTTCTGCAACGAGATTTTAGCAGAGCTTGCTTAAAAGCCTTCGTTGAGAACATATTGAATAAGAATTTTCATCTTAATGTTTAAATCAGCCTTCCAAGCTGTGCACATACTGATTATGCTCTTGAATGATGCAAGCTACATCCAGATTCTTGTAGCTGCCTTGTTGACTAGTGCTCTCAGGGTAAATCGCCAGGACTGCATTAAAAAATACACCGTATTAGATTCAAATTGCAGTGAGCCTCGCATGATGCGAATGATGACCCAAATTCTGTCAGCAACTTACCATCCCAAGAGGCCATGTTCCACATGTAGCAAGCTGTGATAGAGACCTTGGGCCCTCCTCCCTGCCATGACATAGAATCAAATCATGCAGGGATGCACTGAACAGTAGCAGTGGTTCAAAAGCTTGGGGAAACTTTGCCACTTCAACGTGTTTTTGGGTTCTCATCAGAATACAGAAGTTATTATCATTGAAGCATGAGTTGCCACCTATGGATAAATTATTAAAACGACCATAACATACATAACAACTATTTTTCTTACCTGCATACTGCAATTCCATGCCCTTTTTGTGCATCAATCCCCTCAAATCCTACCCTATAGCTGACAAAGCTTCCTTGAAGAATGACTCGGCTGAGTTCTGGAGCTCAGCAGTCTCTGAGAAATCAACCTTATAGAATTTTTATAGAGAGATATTGGGGTCAAATCTGAACTGCAATCACAGGACATGACTATGTAAGGAATATCAATTCAACTATGCAACTGATTTGTTTTCTTATGTGAACCCTACTCTCCTCAAAGGCTATGCAATCTGTTTCTGTCACCTTTGAGAGACCTGAGTAGGCTGACAGCCCTATGAAATCAAGGTCAGCAAACAAGTCTTGCACAGACTTCTTATCAAACGGTGGGGTATTCTGAGGAGCTTGCCTACAAGAAGCTTGGAAATCTGAGTCCACTCTCATCAGGGATGTCGTTCCAATCAGCAGATTACAATTAAAGCACATTGCAACACACTGAGGTGGCCACTGAGTCTCTCTGGACTAATCTGCAATGCCTGCTTGCTTGTGGGTCATGCAGGTTTACAAGATAATTGAGGCACTCACGCATATAAGGGCCCCAAGAAGAAGGCCCACAGAGGGCCATAAGGCCCAAACGCGTTCTGCTGGGCAGCTTTGGGGAACATATCCTCTTCATGCTAGTAGTGGGTATCACAAAGATGTCAGATGCAAGGTTGATTGGGAAAGAACTTGCAGTGACGTGCTGGTAGGATGTACATGATGGCTCCATGTTACCTGAAGAATGTGGCACCCATCTCCCCTTGAAGAGCAAAATAAATTGGCATGGATGAAGGAAGGGCCATGCCAAGTGCTGTTGCTACAGGCCTCAACATGATCTCCTCATAGCTGTATCCAGAGTACCTGCAGAACTCTCACATTGAACATTACTGCATGTGCGCTTAATTACGAACATGTAGGGCACAGCTCTTATGCTTTTACAGGATTGGATATTGCCTTACCGGGCATTCACTGCTTGTCATTGCTGAGATATGCTTGAAATAGAAACCAGTGTGGGAATTCATACCTGGTTTTAGGGGAAAACACAATGCCATTCCTCCAGGATCTCACTGTCCATGTGGAACCAGACGATGAGCTTGTAGCAATAAAAGAGGGGGGGCATTAATTTCGACTATCAATTTATAAATTAAAAAGCAATTGAATCATGTGCTACACCTTGTGCCAATATAATGGTCGAGTAAATAATGAGAGTGACATACATTACATACATGTCCACATGAGGAGTGATTGAGATAGAGCGCATCCCGCGAGATGCTGCATGATCCAGGCACAAAGACAGCCCACTTAGGAAGGCCTGGAGGTACCAAAATTGCTGCCTGCAGGTACCAAAATGAAGCTCAAGGAGTTGCACATCATTTCTCAACTGTCTTTTATCTGATGTTTTTACAGTTCTCAATCTGCTTAATAGATGGTACATAACCCAGCCTTAAATGTACCTGCGTAAATGGTTTGCACGATTTATAGTTGCTATCCATGTAGCAGTATCCTGATATTCCACCGTCAGAAGTTGGTATGTAATAATGAGTTGGCACAAAGTTGAGTCGGGAACTCCCATATTTAATGGCGTTCTCCACCATCAGAGTGCACCTTTGGATGTGAGCGTTACTAGCGTTACAATATCAATGCATATGAGGTTGGATCAGAGTGCACCTTTGGATGTGAGCGTTACAATATCAATGCATATGAGGTTGGACAGAAGAGCGCTTCTAGTAGGGTGAAGGATGTTTCCTCAGCGCACACTTCAAGTCAGGAATCAAGCTCTATGCTTATTACAGCTGAATGTGCTGTCTGAGTTTGCCTTTACACCAGGAACAAATGCTATGGTTGGTACTGACCGGCTGGAAGACCCCCCTGGCACATAGGTCTGCCAGTCAAACTCTCCCAACAACATGATGGTTGGACTGACCTGTTTGAGGCACTCATCATCTCAACATTGCGCTACAACTTGCATTCTCATGAGAATACTGCTTAAGAAAGAGTGGTATCTAATCTTACCTCTACAGCAGGATTTTCTCTAGCAGTGGTATGAAAGCTCCGCACACAGGAAATGGCTTGAAATAATAAAGCAACAGACCAACTAAACATCAAAGTTGGGCGAATGCGCTGCATATTTGTTGTAGGCAAGGATTAAACTGCCTGATTGAAAGTGTTCATGTAGCAGGAAGCACAGTGTTGATAAACAAGCTAGCTGCGGGAAGGCAGTCGTCACTAAAATAGAGCCATCAGCTCGTCCTCAAGGGCTAATGACTGTTGATTAGATGAAAATTCAGCATATATCGTCCATAAGTCGACTGGATTGACATCCATTTTTTTAATGTCGATCGGAGTTGCATCTGCAACTTCAAATTTCATATAGTTACATCATTCCTTAACGATGATGGATAGTGGCATTTAATTTATAAACTGTTATTATTGCCAGCAATTCTCTTCAAAGTCAAGAAAGGGCAATTTTTCTCATCGCAGCTAAAGCTCTCAACATGCCTTGATCGGCTCCTCCGTCTGCGATTGCCTGGGCTGCACTTTCTGAAAAGCTCTCATTTGGCTGCCCAGCAAATAATTGCACTGTCAACAGGCTTGAAGGGGGAGCGCCATGAAGAGCCGATATGACATTACAAAAGTATTCCACATCTGCTGCTAGTTGTAAGCCTCCATGAAGACCGAGCTCTGGAATCTTCATTATCTGGCACAGGGAGCAGAACAGACAAAATTCTAATATTGAACACTGAACAACAACAACAGCAACCTTACTTCCTCTTATCACCTACAGACTACAGACTACATTACATATTATTTGATGAAAGCAGCAACGCCCCATGGTGTGATTTCCGTGTGATTTAATGAATTAACTCAGTGTTTTGTATTTAAAGCTCTATCTGACTAAAAGCACAATAATGTTAGCAAAGCCTCATGTCAAAGGCGTTGGTTTTAAGTATCACCTGTTGTACATAAATGTTAGCTGCTCCCGTCACTACACGGTCCAGCCACTCAGCAGCCAACTCCTCCACATTAGCACCTGAGCCAGATGCTGCAGCAGACTCCTCCTCTGCCATCAACACTTCCAGCTGAGAGAGAGTAGTAACAGAGAGTAAGGAGACATCATAGATCACCAACAAAGGAGGAGCACTAAAGCAACTAGCACAAGTGATTGAGGTCATGCAGCTGTTACTGTTGTTGCTGTTAAAGCTGTTGAGACACTGAGGAAGCGAGCTGGGTGGTAGGAGGAGGAGGAGGAGTAACAAACACAGGGTTTTCGTTTTCATAAATGAAGCTCCTAGAGAGTTTCTCCCATAACTCATACATAACAGAGAGGAGGTACAGACGTTCCAATATCACAAGCGAGCTACTGAGAGGAGGTACAGACGTTCCAATATCACAAGCGAGCTGCTGAGGACCAAACTTGAATAATCTCTCGAAGACCAAACACTTGGAGTGGTTCTAGGATCACACCTGCTGTGGCATTGTCATCAAGTACTCTCCAATGGAGGTGATGTACGGCAGGGGATATGCGTGGAAGGAAGGTAGTACCACAGGAGAGCTGTTTTTTAAAGGTCCAGATTTGGACCACTCCGGCATGTTGGGCAGTGCTTTCAATTGATTCTTTACCTGAGCATGAGAAAGAGGATTGCAAGCACCCTTAACCTTCAGTTTTTTTCATGCGGAAACCAAACAAATGCCCATCATCCAAACTAACAAGGGAAAAAGCTAGGTCAGAATAATAAAAAAAAACACAAGGGTCAAAAAAGAAGCAAAGCAAGAAGACTAAGTCATAAGCACAGCACTAGTCTCTGTGCTGTACCTTTGACAATAAGGCATCTGAGAGCAAGGTAGTGATGGTACCATGTACTGCCTCCAAAGAGGCTGCAGCCCCTGGCAAGGCCATGAACCTGGGATCATCCTTCACTTTATCTAAGAGTGCCTGTGAGGAGGCAACACAACAGTAGGGATCCGATCATATCCTCGCCAGCTGCCAGCTAAGGAGTAATCATGAAAGCATCTTAGGATCTCGGCAGCAGGCTCTGACCAAACATCTCACATTAGGTCACATGTTAACAGGAGATGACTAATAGTGATGCATTCAACAAAAGCCCTCCTAGGGCCCAACTGCCTGACCTTAAGCTTGTCAGTTACTTTTGTGTCAGCTGTCGAGCCAATGATGCGAAGAGAGACAGGATCTGTCAGGACCTCAACAGTGGGTGCTTGCTCAGCCAAGGTTAAGAGCTTAGGCACTGTGTTTGAGATGGAGACCCTGAAGGGGAGCAGGGAGGCCACTATTCTTCACTCTATTTGCATCATCTTTCGCAATGTTGAGAAATGAGGCATTCTCTTCGCCTCTTAGCGAATAAAGCGCCGAAATTAAAAGATAGAAATCCACAATGCCTCTCTCTAACTTCTTAATTGCATTTACAAAACCTTTACACTTTCCTAAGCTCAGCCTCCAGTTTGCTTAGCCCCGCTGCCAGGTCAGCATATGTCAGCAATACAAGCAGAGTGTTGGAAACCTCCTCGCTGTCATCACCCTGCCCCCCTACCAAGGGCATGCCACCAGAGACTGAAGCACCAGTATGCTTGGCATGAAGACCCTGGATTGAAGCCTGTATCTTGACTAGGAAGGAGGACAACTCCTTATCCACGACTTGCAACAGAGAGCGGAACTCTGTCCCCCCTGTCACCATGATCATGATCATGATCATGATCCTCAATCGGTGAATGCTAAAGCCGCAATTCACTGTGAACACAATGCACTGACCTACAGCTTGAGAACATCTCTTTAAGAGCAATGCATCTTCGTACTGCCTAGCTATATACCTGTCAGAACAAGACATCGTCCTACTGCCTAGGTACATACCTGTCAGAGCAAGACATCATCCTACTGCCTAAATACATACCTGTCAGAGCAAGACATCATCCTACTGCCTAAATACATACCTGTCAGAGCAAGGCATCTTCCTACAGCCTGGCTGAGTATGGAGAATGCAGCCTTTGATGATGATGCCACGGATGAAAGCAGTTCTTCTGCATTTGACACAGTTCCTTGCTGGGGGCATGCCCCTAGTTCTGTGGATAGCTGTACCTGCAGACAGTAACGCATGGCCACGTACCTCAAAGGCGCATTGGGACTGACAGAGAAACTACATATCACATAATTGATAGCTGGTTGATTTAATTTATGTTGGAGAAGGAGCTAAGTTCGCACAGCAGCATTGACATGCCATTCCAGATAGACCTCCCAAACCTGTGATCCTCACTGCTAGCAACCAGCCTGTATCAGCCTATCTCTTCTCCCTCATGAGCGGACTCTCCAAGTAAACTGCTCTGAACCAACTAACCTAATCTGAACCAAGTAACCTGTTCAGAATCAAATTACCTGCTCTGGACCAACTAACCTGCTCTGAAAACCAACTAACTTGCTCTGAACCAACTAACCAACGAACCTGCTCTAAAGACCCATAGGAAGCAATTGTTTCCTCTACTGGAGAATATAACAGACTCAGCAGCTCCCTCACCACCTGCCGCACACAAGTAACAAACATTCCATGAGCACCAACAGATCACTAATTACAGCGCTTATGAAGGACGTACAGTAATCATCCAGAGATGGTGAAAGCTACTATGAAATAAAGAGACAACACCATTATCTTGTAATGCATTACATACAATGTCATGATCATGTGTATCTATCGAGTACGTGGTATCCACGGAGGATCCCCGTTCACGTGTAGTAAGTGATGCAAGTATGAACTCACAGAAGTTAATCTGACTACGTCAGGAGTACCTGAGGCTCACATCCCTTGAGATGGCCAGCGAGATTTGTGGTCAGAGCCGTCAACTCTTTTTGGACCTCAGTCAAGGTTGCTATAGTGGGGGCAGCTGCTCTGCCATTCGATCTATTGAGACAGTTTTTGATGCCCTGTGACACCTTGCTAAAGACAGCCTTATGCAGCCCAGTTGTGAGGAATTGTTGGTGAGAGGGCAAGATGCGCAGGCACCACCCCGCTTCCTAAATCAGATATGACGTGCAAGGCTTGAGACACATACGAGCAAGATAGACATAGGGAGGAGACATGATCTGGGAGGTAGCTTCCTTTCTGAAAAAAACAGTCCTACCACTTCCAGAAGTGGATACGTTGCTCACATTTTCGAGGAAGGTTGAGAGCCAGCTGAAAAATCGTGGCAGCCATCCCATCAGGTCTGATGGCGTATTTGTCCGTTGAGATGATGCTGATGACATCCCTGACACTTCTTCCCAGGTAACCTGTACCACTGTGGACTTGGCGGTTACGTACAACTGCTCCACAGTAGACACTCTGTCTACAGCAAGCAGCAGGGCACACAGCTGCTTGATGGATTCTTCCTCGCCACCTTTGGTTAGTGCCTCTCCTAAAGATCCCTCAACAAGCCCCTGAATAACAATAGGCGCAATATATTTCAAGCTCCAAGAAAGAGGTATCAGACATACACTACATTCTCTATTGAATCTGTCTACATGCTCAAATATTTGACATAAATAGGTGATACATACAGTACACTGTGAATTCCGCTCATTCACTTTGATGCCATGATGCATTAAGGACAAACAAGATCTGCAGCTTCTTCCGCCTGAGGTAGGTGTGATAAGCTCACCTGCAATCGGTCTTCCAATGTCCTTAGCTTCTGTCTTCCAGCACGGAATTCTGGAACATCTCCAACCTTGTTCCAACATTACATTATATACACAACAGTCAATTCGCAGAGGTTATTGTAATGAATGTCATCAGCTCAATGTAAATAGAGAGATTTATAATCATGCAGAGGGCGTCCGTACATTAGGCTCAAGTAGTGATCAAGGCTGAGAAGGCGACCATGATGCATCAGTGTAAATTCTAACAGACAAAGTTCTCAGCAGGTAAACAGTAAACATGTTAGTCTTGATTTTATCATGATCCTACCAGGTTCAAGCTCCTCCTCATGCTGGACAAAATTTCAGCAACCCGTGGAAGGTCCCCAGTCATAAAGACTTCCTCAACCTTGGGGAGTTTCAAGCACAAAGATCTTATATTCATCTGTAGCTGGCTGCTTGACATATGAGGAATGAGACTGAACTATGTTGAAGCTTCCGCTTTCAGAGAGTGTATTTTATAGTAACAACTCATGTATGAAACTAACCTTTACGAACAGGCCTGAGAGCTCAGTAGCTTCCCTCAATGTGCTGAAGGCACTCTCCATATTTCCTTTAACCTTGTCCAGCCGCTGAAGATTGTTTACAGATGCTACAGCAGCTGATGCATCATGATTCACACTTGCAGCTAATCCTCGAAGCTGGTCTTGCATGCCTTGGATTTCCCCCAGTAATCTGTAACTCTCCTGGACAGCTACAGGGATTCTCCGCATGGCATTCACGCTGAGGTCGTGTAGGGAGGACTCAATTTCCTCAGCATTGAGCTGTAACCTCATTTCAAGCTCCGCCAGCGATCGCTCCAAAGGCTCGTCAGAATTTTGAACGAAGCAAGCTCGATTGATCCAGGCTTTGACGTCAAATTTCTCATCAGAAAATTCACTAAAATCATTCATAATTTAAATTTGAATCACGCAAAGTATCAAGACAATGTGATGAGTTATTGTATTGCTGTCTCCGCAACACTCTTTTCACACCGACGCCCTACATTTCATTCTATGAACATATTTAGATTGAATGGATGCTAGAATTCGGAGCCTATACAAACTTCTGTTACATCTTTCAAAGCAATTACCCCCAAAAGAGAGCGATTTAGTAAGTACACATGTTTATAGAAAGGAAATCAAGTCTGCTTTCATAAAGCCTCTGAGCCAAGGTGGCCTTGATGAAGCATTAGAAAGAGGTACATGTTAAGGATAAATTGGTTTAGTTCCCCCCACCTTCCTCAAAATCCAGTCGCGCTTGTAGGCTCATACATTAGCAAAGAATTCCAAGCTCTCATTGAGTTACACAAGTACAGAGCAATGAGCAAGCGATACTGCAACCAGCAGTAACGAGGGCCAGTATTACCATTCAAGGTGAGCACTCTCACTTTTGAGATTTTGATGATGATATGCTTACGATGTCAAGAATGAGCCAATGTTGCATGTTTTAAAGCTTTAGAAAAGCTCTCCTCACATGCTTCCCACATGCATCTTGCAGCAGTATGCTGAGTATGACCCATCATTTTGAGCGTTTTGAGCATGACACTTGCCTGTCATGATGGCTCAGGTTGCTGGAATTCGTTGAAGAGTCTTAAACTATGAGAATGTCCTCATGCCAAGTGTCTTGCAGATGTCAGAGGACATCAGTCTCAGCTCGCAACGCATATCATGTTGGAGGGGCTAAACCTCCACAATATCCTTATAATCCTTTACATTATGGTCATCACATCAAAAAATTTCAAAATGTGAGAGGTAACATCCCTCATAGTGGCAAGCATCCCTGCTCCTCAAACATCATGACCGCTTCTGTACTTAGTTTGATGGTGCTGACATTTTCACAAGCCCCTGCAAGAGCATCACAGGACCTGATAGACAATTTCCAGGACCTTGTCGCAACCTCAGTTTCTCAAGCTTCAAATTCGGTGCAGATCTCAAGTGTAAGAATTTGGTGCAGATCATCTTTGAATGCTCCCTGTATTATGCATTGACACTTCTTACAACAAAATTGGTTTCTCTGTCAATAGGTAAGCCTGTGCATGTCCGCAGCCCTCCTAGTAGCAATCATTATTGAAGTTTACAAAAATCGACCGAGAGGTTGGGCAAGGAATGACTTGGTGCAGATTGCCACATCTCAAGTGGCGGGAAAGGGATTATTTGCAAAACGGGATATTCCAAGCAGCACGGTCCTTGGCGCTTATCCTGGTCTACCAAGAGACTCATATGACATGGGTTTGAAAGCTCATAGGTGCCCTCAAGTTGAACAATATGTCTTCACTACAGGTGAAGATTGAGGTGTACAAAATAATAGGTATTGTGATAATAAGCTCTAGGCTTCATTTGATGTTACTTGATTTTTGACATTTGCTTTCATGTATGTCATGTTTTAAAAATTTAAAACATATGTCTTCATATGTTGTAGGCTCCGGAGTTTACTTAGATCCAACAGATGCATCAGGTGAAGCGCCTAGTCCATACCCTAGTCCAGGGCTTATGTGGCCTTTTCCAACTCAAATTGCATTGGCATTTGTAAATGAGCCACCTGAGGGAAGCTGCGGCCCCAACTGCTCCATAGAGGATGGAGGCCAGGATGACAGAGAGATATTGTTTGTGACCTCTAGAGACATAGCAGAAGGAGAGGAGATATTGATAGATTATGGACAATTTTACAACAGAAATGGTTATGATACATCGGGATTATAGCCGGTGATACCTGTCCTTTGTTCGCACTGAGAACCCCTCCTGTACAACCTAGCAGTAAAGGATGGGGTAACTCAAAAAATTTTAAATTTTTAAACAATTAACAATTGATAGTCAAACAGAGATTTGAGAAAATACTCAAAAATCATAAATTGTAAGTTCTTTTCATCTGCTATGTACAATTCACAGCGTTTACATCATAAAGATAAGAGAGGCAGTCTTTTTACTCCCACTTGTCACCCCAACATCGCGACTGAAAATCTGCCTGTATGGTCTACCGGCAGTGCTCACAGGAGGGTAGTACATCATTCTTGCGTTTGGGGCAACGTCGCTATCCGTGAAGTTCTACTGAGATGCGATAATTGCTGGTTGAAAACTATTTCCAAACCCCCTGGTCTCGCCGTAAGGCGGTCCAGAATTTCTGTACGGAGGATTTCGATCCCCCTACTCTGCACTAACGAAAACCACGCAATCAAAGTTCTGTATGCATGCTACTAGTCACCTGAGAACTTCTGTCAGTGACGTGGGATGAATTGAAAGCCTGGATAAGGGCAAGTACCCAATTTCTACAGATTATAATAGGGGTACATTGCAGAAATGGTACTTGATGAAGGTGCTACACAACGAGTTTCTGATGATCGATATATCATCACTAAAATAATATATAAATATATAAATATAATATAACATTATGAAAGTAGGAACCCGTTGTGTGACTACAATTGGTAGTGGTAAAGCGCTCGTGGCTCATGTCAGTGGAAGATGACCAACTGCAACCATTTTTCACGCATGGTTAGCTAAGAAAGTATGTACTAAAGTATGAGCTTACGTGAGCATCCGTTACTCTTCCGGAAGCAACAACATAGTTTGCGGAAAGTCTTCGGTCATCTATTCCTATTCAATGATGCACAAATTCAACACAATACTTATTTTTTGCTATGTTACAGCACTGTGGACAGTTCATAAAGTGGCAAGTATTCGTCGAAACGTGAAGTCAGACGCGGACATCGTGCCGGGGTAATGTAAACTTGTAATCATGGTGCAAAAATCTTTGATTGTAATGCGCTGCATCTGTATCGTTGAACGGCTAGAACGTACCTACTTAAATGTAGTTTCGGAAAGGAGCGTGTCACAGGAATCGCTCTATTCCCAGCATATTTCATTCAACAACATCATTTTATTCTGGAACGCTTACACCCTAAATTGCATCTGATTGTGCCATCAGATGGTTGGGAAGTGATTTTCAGCCCCCTTATCACATTCCGGGGAAAATGAAGGTGGTGTGCAAATTCTTTTCACTGCCATGTCTGATGAGGCACATGTTTACTTTTGCTGCACGAAATTTACCTCTGTAGGTCTTGGATGCAGAAGCGCGCATTTTCTTGGTGGGTAATGCAAATGCTTTAGTCACCATTTCATGTTACTTGTACTTAGAGCCCTCATTGGTTAAAACAAATAAACGTTAATAAAAATATTCATAAATTTGCTTACAGTAGCTTTACCAATGTGCCATGATGTTGATTTGGATTCATGATGAGCACTACTGACTACCTGCGTATCTTGTCTTGTGCAGTACGAAAATTTCGTATCAGACGGTGAGGTTTTAATGCAGAAAGCTGCCGACATTTGACCATTGAATCCTGATTGAAAGTAGGCTCATAACAATAAAATTGGTATGCTCTTCAATTCAAAACTCATCAGTGAGTAAAATCCCATAGCTGGAATGATCTGCGTATTTCCCTGCTTTCACTTTGAACTGCTCAGATGAGTGCGATCATATCATAAACATCAGTCAGAATCACATGTCTAGATCTGGTGTTGTGGATGGTAAGTCTGGCGGATCTGAGGTCTCCGAAATACGAACGTCAGCTGGGGTGTTCCTAGAACGTGGGCAAGATGAAGTGGTGAAGGCAATAGAGGAACGCATTGCAGCATGGACCCTGATGCCAGTAGGGAATGGTGAAGGCCTACAAGTGCTGAAGTATAATCCAAGCCAGAAGTATGAGGCACATTGGGACTACTTGTAAGCAAGACTGAAACATGCATGATTTCAAAGCCATACGTTGCTTTCAGACCAGCACTTCCTGACAGCCTCATCTATTGACTCATCCTGGCTAAGTCTCTGCCAATGTGACAATCAGTAACTGCTTCATATTTTAACTAATGGCAATGTAGTCATGAGCTATAATTCCATTTCCTCCAAAATGTTTGCAGCTTTCACAAGGAGGGTATAGCTAATGGTGGTAACAGATATGCAACAGTGCTCACTTACCTTGTAAGTCGTGAGCACAAATGACTTGTTTTCCGGGGCTAGGAAATGCTTTCTACTCAACTGTGTATTGTAGTGAACACTGGTTTTCTTAACAGATCTATCAACAGTATATATTGGGTATTACATTATTCCCAGTCAGATACAGAGGAGGGTGGTGAGACAGTGTTCCCAAACATCCCAGCTCCTGGTGGACAAAATGACCCCAGCTTCTCAGAGTGTGCGCGCTACAACTTGGCCGCAAAACCAAAAAAGGGGACAGCGATACTGTTTCACAGCATCAAACCAAGTGGGGAAGTGAGTGCTGCAACTCAGAGGTTTCAGCAGTGAGAGCTCATAAACTAGATTAAGTTGCTGCCTGCTGTATCTGAAAAGTAGGTTGCTGCACTCTAAAATTGGCAGCAGTATTCAAAATGCCTGCAAAGCTCGCTGCGTTCACCAGATTGGCCGCAGCATTCAATATGCCTGCAGGCTGTGTTAGGACACACAACACACCTTTTTTGAACCTCTTGTTCTGCTGCATGCTGTCTGCAGCTTGAGCGACGGTCATTGCATGCTGCCTGTCCAGTCATCAAGGGAGTGAAATGGAGCATGCGTAAGTCAAAATGATAAGAGGTACTTAGAATCTCATGTCTGTACAGCCATGTAAGTATCTCTTAAAGTGTGAATGTATTAGATATATGCACACAAGTAAGTGATTGAGCTCCTAGCAATTTTTACAACATGCAGTGATTGAGTTGATATCTGCTCACAAGCATGAAAGCTGTAATTCATGCCTGCAGCAAAGTGGATTCACGTTGGGCATTATGCCATGGGTTCTGAGACTCCAGAGTTGATAGAACAGAGTCCCCAAGCAGTGCCTAAGACACCTTCACATGATGGTAACTAGCATCTGCAATGATTTCTGAGGTTGACTTTCTCCCGATTTCATAACAAAGGAGGGTAACAAACAGGATCTTTGTCCAATGGTTAGGTCATAATACATATGTGTTGAGTACTATCTCAACATGCCCAGCTTTATCTTTCCTATTTCAGGATGTGAAGATAGCAATGACCTTTGTGATGTATGGGCAGCCTCTGGAGAATGTGTAAGGAATGCAGCTTTCATGGTGAGCTGCATGACCCGCCGTAAAAGACTGTGATATAAACATGAATTTGCCCTTGTATATGACGAGGTTACTGTTCGTATTGCTTAGGTGGGGACTCGAGCACGCCCCGGGACGTGCATCCAGAGTTGCAACAAATGTGAATTTTTGAAAAGTTAGGAGAAAAGGACAGAGATTAAAATAAAAAACTGGCTCAGGATTCACGTACCGAGTTTAGACAAACGCATATGTTATATTTAGCACAATCTCATCATAATTCATACTTGAAGACATTAGAGCTTGTAAGCTGTAATTTTTTTGGTAGCACTGTACTGATTCACATGCATATTTTATTACCTTGTGACGAATCCACACTTTCTGTTATGGACCGTATGTGAATTTGTGTGCATCTGAAAACCATTCGCTGCAGTTGGTACTAAAATCTAATTGTCTTTCAAATTTCAATAGATGTTTCCGCAATGCTCTTTAAATATAGTTAAGTAGGCAGAACCTACCAAGGTATCTGAATTAGAGGACCCATTGTGGAGCCACTGCCAATCGGAGATGCTTAATTGTATAACTGCATCTGTAGAAAGGATTAAGATTAAGGGAGACATTCTGAATTGCACAGCACAAGGACATAGTAAAATCCTGCATCAGGTGCAAGTGCAGCAAGGCCGACGAGACATGCTCACAACCATGATCTCCACCATCAGTGCTGTCTTGGTGATCCCAAGTAAGCCTGCTGCAGCTGCTTCAATTGAGCTACCAATCCCATCCAAAGCAACAAGTAGAGAGGAGGACTTGAGCAGCGCCTTTGTAATTCCAGCTCTTTCAGAAACCCAATATATTGACAAGATTCGAGCAGCACGACCTAATGCAATGAGGCAATTATCAGAGCTTATAGAAAGAGGGCGCTATAAGGATGCTGCCGAGTCTCTTGTACTCTATCCCTTTGACGATGTGGCTCAAAGTGCTTTCTACTTGCCATGGGCAATCCTAAAAAATGATGAGATTAGAGCCACAGAGGTGAGGTGAACACAAAGTGCTATACAAACTTTCAAAAATTCCAGTGAAGATGGTAAGATCGCATTCTATATTCTCTAGCTTCTTCTTCTTCTCAGGCTGTAAAATGATGGCTACCTGGTCTCTGACAGCACCCCTGCCTTGTAAATACTTTCTTTGTTGTGCGTACTTCAAGTCATACCTGTAATTCATCTGTAGGTGAAGCTTTCTTATGATAAGTTCTCTAAAGCACTCCGAGGCTTTGAGAAGAAATGCCGAGAGGCTGCCAGCTACAGGACTGAGGATGATGAAGTAGAGGATGCATTCCTCAGTCTCAACAGCTCCCTTGATGAGCTTTTAAAGACAGCAATGTACAAATGAATTTTCATTTATTAAAATTTGTGTTGTATCCATAATGCTTTATGTTCAAACATGTTCAAGGGTACACCAAAGCATCTGTGTACCAAGATACTTTTGGAGCTTTATCGTGTGATCAATTATTTCAGTCATTTATTGTTGTATCTCTTTATGCATATGTACATTTTTGAAAGTTGTTAGCGAACCAGCCATGAGAATCTAAAAAGTTGATGGTACTAGTGCTGAAACGTCATCACAGTGAGCACTGTTTCAGTCTTTTCACGAAACATAATCGTTTTGGTATTTCGATCGTCCTAATTCTAGTAAGCTCCGAAGCCGTTTATTTTTGCAGTTATGATGAGGTATCATGTCATACACTCTTGTACATATCTATGAACCCCCAAACAGTGCTGTCTTCGGATGACATTCCTACAGTGCTATCCTTATTAACGAATGCACTCAGTCAAGTTCCTGAGCAGCAAAAGCATGCTGAGTCGCTGCTTTCAGCATTTGAGATTCGAGCTGGGTTTTGCTCATGCCTAGTGGTACGCAATTTGAAATGAGAGCTTGATGTTGAATCACAGGGCGGTTGCCACACACCTGTGTGCAGGAGGTCATCGCCCGTCCAGAACATGATCACTCTGCAAGATGGCTTGCAGCCACTCAGCTTAAAAACTGTATCAGACATTGGAGAGGAAGGCCAGACCATGGGTATAATGACACCTAGGAATTTAGAACACAGGTTGTGAATTGATGTTACAGCTTAATTTTGCAGGGGAATAACACAAGAAGAGAAGACTCACTTGAGATCAAGATTCTCATGTTTGATACCACAACAAGACAATCAGGTGTGAGGCACATCAGAAGCTCAGTTTCTCATACACCTGCCCGTAGGTAAGCAAGTAGCAGATTTTAAGATCAAATTCAACTGTCTGCCAACATACTTCATTCATGACATTGCTTGCCATTCTGTTGAAGGTGCACTTCAGCTATAGATTAGAAGAGCTTACTGTTTATATTTACCTCGTCAGATTGCAGTACAAATAGCTCTCGTTTATGCGAAAGTGGCAAGGACTGACTACCCGCGAGAGTGGCCAAACTTATTTCAGGACCTCTTGTCTACCCTACCTCAAGAAGGTAGGTTTGTGTATCAAGAAAAGTATAATGTGTTGTTTCAGCTTATTGGCACTCTCTGGGTCTCTGGGCTGTACCCGATTGAAGCTTGTTATGGAATGTCTTGGTTCAATATCTAAATTAGAGAAACTCCTTCTTTATTATTATTTAATTAATTAAATTCCTATTTCCTATTTCAATGTTGCAACTTCACCTCTCCTGCATCATGAACATTGCAATATCGCCTCGCCTGTATCATTAACTTTCCTCACGTAGGATAAGTTGGTTACAATTGTACCTACTGCCTCCTTACCAGTACCTGTTACACCTGTCAAACTGTCCACTCTCACTGCCAAGAATGTGGATTCTTGGTACAGTGGCAGTATTGCAACATTACAATTGTATCATCAACTTTGCACTTATAATTCTTATTTTTCATCATCATTATCAAGATATTTTTGCCGATCACTACTAGTAAGTGCTCTCTGCAATCCGTTGTGTTGTTCAGGCCACAAGACAGCAAACTCGACCCTTGTAGTAAAGAGAGTATACCTCATCTTTCATCATGTCCTGAAAGAGCTGTCTTCCAAGAGGCTTGCCGCAGACCAAAAGACATTTGCAGAGGTAGATGAGACTGCGCTGCAAACAGTACCCGGCCACAAGCATCCGGGTCATATCTTTACTTTTTAGACACCAACATGATCTCTTGATCTGCGTACCTGCTGGTTTTACTGTGGATCTAGTAGTTTCCAGACACAAGAACTATATTAGCACAAATTTAAATGTATTTATGTACAAAAAACTTGTGTTCTTTACCTTTCGTTCATGTTTCCTTCATACTATCGTCCCTTGCAAGATAACAAAGCTTCTGTTGCCTTTCATCTGGGGCCAGTTTTGTAATGACTCACAAGTAAGTTCTAAAGATTTTGACCTGCAGTTCTGGATTGAACATGCGCTCATATTGAAAGTTGATATCATTTAAATTCCTTCAGAAAAACAACACTGAAGAGTCATGTTTCACTTCTTGTTATTCATGTTAACTTAAATGAAGAGTCGTATATTTCACTTCTTGTTATTCATGTTAACTTAATGAAGAGTCATATATTTCACTTCTTGCTATCCATGTTAACTTAAAACATTCAAAAATCTGTCATTGAAGGCTCTCATATCCGGTATCCCCCAAGCCTTAGAGTTCAATCAGGCAGGCCAGCCTCTTCTAACTGCCTTTGAAAGATGGCTGCTGCTTCTTAAGGTGCGCTTGTTCGACATGTTCTAAATCCTCTACTTACTGATGTGAGGGTATGATGTTGGATGCCATACTTGTTTTGATTTGTTTGTTCTGTGACCTGCTGTATGCACTGACCAGCTTGTCATAGTAGTTCTCTAAAAGGTAAGTGCTGAAGCTTGTTGATTTGTCCACACTCCTCAGATCTTGCGCCGCCTCATCCTCTTTGGTTTCACTAGCGATTCCAAGTCCTTGCAGCCGGTGCCTGCTGTTAGTGAGTGCTGCCCCCCGATGGTGGAGCTGCTGCAGCAGCTTCTAAACATGAGACAGGCAGCAGATGCAGCAGCAACAGGTCCAGGCAAAGGCACAGCTGCGAGGTTTGGCTCATTGCATTGGAGAAGTGCATAGCCAGTCACTGCATTTGCTTTTTAACATTATTTTTGTAGGCTCTATGAGAGAGGAACATACGTATTTAACTGGCTGTATGCATTTTTGCATTAATGCTGACTCAGATAGCAGACTATCGAGGATCTTAATTAGAACTTCCTGTGCCGGAATGTGTGAATATTCTTTTATTTTGCTGGTCCTTGACAACAATAAGTTGCATTGTCTTACATGCTTTTCCGCCCAGGTCACATTTACTGGCTATGATGGGAAGGGGCACCCTTAAATTGATGAAGACCCAAAGACTCATCCTTGAGTCACATCCTTGGTAAGGATGCAATCAGAAAGAAGGTGATGAGGAGTCAAGGACTGGCCCCTCGTCCATCAGTGCATTGATCATGTCCACCCAATTGGAGCTGATTCTGTGTGCATGATCTAGTCTAGCAATAAACACTAAGCACTAAACTGGCCTGCCTTCCAGCAGACTACCATAGCCTTCAGGAATATCTAGACAGCTTGTCTCCTGTGTGGCAACAGGTCATTCCATGCAGCTGGCGTTCTCACCCCAATGCTGTCCATAAGCTATGACGTCCTAGCTGCCGCTGTGCGATTGCATGACAGCTTGCAGCCCCATTATCCCAATAGTGTGATAACACCGCAGGCTCAGGAAGGCCTCATTGTGAGTGCTCTCTTACTGATCAAGACTGCTGTGGAGTGCCCCTCCTACAAGGCAAAGACTGCAGCAGGGAGCACAGCCAATGTTTACAATGAGCAGGTGACACACTCAACTCATGTATATACACACCCTGAATGGTTGTTTTGCCACTCAGGGTGCATATATACAGGGTTTGCGGAGCAAATCATGCACAGACAATGAGCAGGGAGGCCGCTTCACTCATGCTCACCATCAATAATTTTGTTTAGGAGTTCAAGCAGTCAGGACACTTAACTCATGTAGACAATGTACATTGAATTGTGGTACTCACCTTAGTCGTTAGTACAACACTTTGGTCATCCAGAATGAAAGCTTAGTGAATTCATGTGCCGTCTGCAGGATCATCCAGTCTTACACCTAGCATCATCTGCACAAGCCACTCTCCTCTCCTTCCTCAGTGCTGACAAGCTGACCAGCCTCTGTCAGCTCCTGGTGCACCTTTTTATGCTCAATGTACGCCCTGTCAAAGATTGCCTGAGAGTTCATGCACCAATGTTGATGTCATCTGAGAAAGTGTTAGGTGAAACTCAGTTGTTCACTCCTTGATATGTTTATACATGATCACCCAAGATCTGGCCAGTCAGGGGCTTTGAATTATGATGTTGTGGCGAAAGGATAAATGAATACCTACGTTTTGCTGATTTTTCAGGCTCGAGATCTGGAGGCTTGGTCAGAAGACGCAGAGGCATTCTACCACTCCTGTGACGGCAGTGAGTGGCAAGACCGAGCCAACTTGTGTGCTGAAAACCTGTTCCTAACATTGCTGAAAGTGAGTCTCTGCATTTCAATTACATCCATTAGGGAACGACATGCTAGTCTCGCTGAATCTCTATTCATTAATTTATTAAAAAGACTCCCAATTTTCAAGTGTACGCCGTTAATTGGAATCTGTGTCTATCACGTAGGGGAACAGGGGGCTACTGTGTCCTGTTGTTGTGCAGCAGCTGCAGCAGTGCATTCAGGAATGTCCGCAATCTATTTCGAACATTGAGACACTTCCAGGTGCTGGTGCTTGCATACATCATCCTCTTAAATATTGACCAGATCACAGCACTTCTCACTACTAAAATATTGAGAGATGCCATGCTTTAATCGCAGTTTTCAATGCTGTGGCTTTACACATGGATTAAACCCTTTACACAAACCCTCTTCTCGTTATTATCATGGTCCTTCTTGCCTGTAGGAGGGACATTGGGAGGAGTACCTGTTGTTATATTGCGAAAGGACGCTGTCTACAATGCTGTAGCCCTAGCTGCATTTGATTTACATGACTACATTGCCTGGAGCACCTGGCTGAGAGGGAGCTTGCTTCAGGTTTGATGCCTTGATTATATATATATTCTCCTTTGCATCCCCACTCGTCTCTTGCCTGTCATTATCATCTATTAGGACATCAGCTGCCTCCAAGTAGGGTACAGGTTCCCCATGATCACAGGTTCCCTATGATCAGGTTCCCCATGATCAGGTTCCCTCTGATCAGGTTCCCTTTGATCAGGTTCCCTCTGATCAGGTTCCCTATGATCAGGTTCCCCATGATCAGGTTCCCTATGATCAGGTTCCCCATGATCAGGTTCCCTATGATCAGGTTCCCCATGATCAGGTTCCCCATGATCAGGTTCCCTATGATCAGGTTCCCTCTGATCAGGTTCCCTTTGATCAGGTTCCCTATGATCAGGTTCCCCATGATCAGGTTCCCCATGACCAGGTTCCCTATGATCAGGTTCCCTATGATCAGGTTCCCCATGATCAGGTTCCCCATGATCAGGTTCCCTTTTATCCGGTCCCCTAAGATCAATTGAGGCTTTCTCTCTGTCTCATGCTGTAGGGGTGGTTTGATTGTTGACCTCTCTTAAGACCTCTCATATACACACACACATCAGGAACTGTCTGATCGCCGACCGCTCTTGAGATCCCTCCGGCGGAGAGTGATGCGCATTGTGGCTCAGTGGGTGGCTGATGTGGAGGAACAGGACCGACCTGCGCTCTATGAAGCACTGTTAGCTGCATTTAATGAGAAGGATGATTTGTGCATCCAAGTAAGGACAGATTAGGAAGCAGAGCAATGGCACTTCAACCGCTCTCAACCATAATCTCTTCCCCATTTACGTGTCTAGCAATGCTCTGCAATGGTTTTGTAGAAGCTTAAGGTTCATCAATTCTGTGAAACTGTGGCTCTTTGTTTTTAAATCTTAGCTTTCAGCTGTTGACACTTTGAGGGCCCTGGTTGAAGACTGGAACTTCAAGGATGAGCAGTTTGCTCCCTTTGTCGGAACATGCATGCAGCAGCTCTCCCAGATACTTGTACATGCCCATGACTTGGATACCCACACCCTGGTGAGGAGATTCATTGAACAGATTAGCGTTTATCATTATTCATCGGGTGTGAAAAGGGTACCAGGTATGGAGTTTGGTACCTACTTTCTTCTTTATCAATTATCATACAAACGCAAGTTGAATGCAATGCAAGTTGGGTAATTATGTATTGTATTACAACTCCTTATTGACTTGCTCTTAATTTGTGGCCCGAATTTTAAAGGCCTGTGTTTCAATTGGTCTTCTAGACATGACCTCTTCAGGATTTGTACATGACCTGTTCTTCTTGCTCTACTGTTTTTACATTAAGGCGTTTAATCTTATGAACCTGGTGATTGAGCGCATGGGGGATCACATAGGACCATTTGTTGAACCAATACTGCGCCTCCTGCCCGACTTGTGGGTGCAATCTAAAGGGAGAGATCTGGTCAGGATCCAGGTATGTGGCCCATGCCGATCAATCATGGAGACGGAGGAGCACCCCCAGATTCAATTTTAATTGCAACATAATTGTTTTTGGAGAGTGAGAATCTCAGTGTGGAGGAGCTTTTATACCTTCATGTTATGTTGTCTGCTTCCTGCAAATCCTGCTGGCCATGCAATGTTGCCATGCAATGTTGTCTGCTTCCTGCAAACCCTGCTGGCCATGCAATGTTGTCTGCTTCCTGCAGATCCTGCTGGCCATGCAATGTTGTCTGCTTCCTACAGATCCTGCTGGCCATGCAATGTTGTCTGCTTCCTACAGATCCTGCTGGCCATGCAGCGCTTGGTCCATGTTTTGGGTCTCTTCTCACCTGCCGCCTACCCCCTTGTCCTCCCTGCCCTCGCTGTCTCCTTTGATCCCTCTAACCCAGAGAGCCTCAGCCTCACAGAGGATGGTATAGCCCTCCTCCTGGTGCTACTGAGGAATGCCCCAGGCAATCTGCAAGAAGGTGCAGACAGCCCACTGCTTACATTAGCTCCCCTTCTATCTGCAGCCCTCTCAGCATCCACGGAGTGGATACAGCTGGGCTTGTCGGTGCTAACCAGCATGGTATTGCTGGGGGGCAGCCTTTTTCTGCAGAAGCATGGACAGGTATAAAAAAGACCAATGTTTTTTCTGTTATGAGATAATTTCTCCTGTCCAACATGATTCTCTAGTGAAATTTTTAGCTTCAGATTTTTTCATGTGAAAACAAAGTTCATTAAGTGGACTGTGTATTATATAGTCTGCTCAATCACTGTCAAGTTTCTTCGACACCAAGCTCCTGTTAAATGGCTGCTTTTTTAAACTTGTTCCCAGCATGTGCTATCGATCTTCATGAACCTTCTGGGAGGGGTGAATGAAAGGGGGATGCTACTTATATACCCTGCCATGGAGAAGATTCTAGCCTCCACACCTGAGATTTCGGTGCCACTCCTTCAACCAGCACTGCTGAAGCTCCTTGTCCTCGTTCTGAGTGGTCAGGTAGGCAGCTATTTTATATGCAATAGGATGGAGACAGCAAAACAGACAAGAGAGTACCATAGTCTCCTCCTTAAAACAGACAAGAGAGTACCATAGTCTCCTCTTTCAAACCAAAATATATCGTACTTCCTGCAATGCTTGGAATGTACCACTGATAGAAAATGCAGATATGGACTTACTGAGGTGCACAGGCAGCAGACAACACTAAGAGTCAGAATTTACATAGCCATGCTCATGTGTGTTCAGGAATCTGAGCTATCTGCTTCTCATGCTATGGTGGTATTTGCGAGGTTGATGCTGATCAGCACCCCAGCCTTCACCACCCTCTTCTCAGATGCAGTAGCCAATAACCTGTTGCAACAAGGGGGGACCCATTTCACCGGTAATATTATCAAGGAGGCCTGACGGTTTGTCTGTACCTCTTCGTCCCTTTCTGTAGAGATGGTGAAGACTTCTGTTCAGCTCTTTTCTCATATTTAGACTCCTAGTCATCCTGCCTAGTGACATGACAGGTATTAGGGTTTGTGTCATTGCAGATCCTGCCTAGTGACATTACAATGATTAGGGTTTGTGTCATTGCAGATCCTGCCCATCACCTTCTGTCGCGTTTCATATGTGTGTGGGTGGGGGGTTTTGACAGCCTGGCGTCCACCAGTGGGCGCAAGCTATGTTGCCTCGCCTTGTGTAGCTTGCTATCAATACCCTCGCCAGCTGTACTGCAGAGCCTGGCTGAAATTGTAGTGTGCATTACAGGCAAGTGTGCAAGGCTCAGCCTTCATTTTACACGCTTTTCAATGTTTGAATTTCTTGCAGACTTCTGCCTTGATCATTACTTTTTTTTATCTCAAGTTTGTGTGCTAATGCACCTTTCGTAATTGTTTAGCATGACAGAGATATTACTCTATATCTTGTCCTCTGCAGTCTACATAAGTTGTACATCAATAGCTATCCTTATTAGAGTTACACATCCTTTCACTGTGATGCATGAATGTCAGGAGTGTGGAGTGAGACAGAAGGAGGTGCTGATGGTTGCGTTCGAGCCGACTATGGATTGCAGTATGGTTGGTCTGGCATGGATGAGGGGGGGAATCAGACCAGTACTGTGGCTGGATTGTCAGAGGATGCTGATGGGGAGCTGTTACGGAGAAAGCAGGTTAGGGATACAGACGCCTTTCTCTCTATGACGTGGATATTGTCAGACTACCACTTCTTTTAGAAAAGGAGTTCCTGATTAGTTGCCGCATTTGAGGTGTCAGGTTACATTGTCTTAACAAATCATCTGCACACATGAATGAAAGTTTGCGTTTCTACTAAATTTCATGATTTCTTATCAGGCTTCTGAATCGGACCCTGTTGGGCGTGTCCTCCTCAGTACTGCATTGAGAGAAGCCTTGATGCGTGCACAGCTGGCTCATGGCCAGGCCTTTGAGACACAGTTGTCATCTTTAGATCCTGCAATTTCTGGACAACTGAACATAGCAACAGCAATGAAATCAGCTTAACATATTTGTGTTTAAATAAAGCTTTCCTTGCATGCTCTATTCATGCCTGTAGAGCATTCCTCGTTTGAGACAGATTGGATTCATACTTTTAAGTTCTGAATGCCTTTGTATGCACATTTAGATTCCGAAAGTTAATCTGGACATAGCTGCACCTGGCTGGGCCTGCCACATACCTGCACTTTCCGAGCATCTTATGAACCCTAACGTAGGAATTAAATAAGTGAAAAAGGTAACAATTGTGAACCGTTTGATTGAAGGAGATGAGCGAATACGAGAAAAATGCTGATAAGGCTCTGCAGGATGAAGAGGTAGACAATTCGTATGAAGAGGTCGAAGAAGTTGAGGAGACTGAAGAGGTTGAGTATGAGGAGGTAGAGGAAGTAGAGGAAGAGCAAATTTCGACATTTGTCGAACAAAATGAAGGTGTGAGTACGACCATTCAACCAGCCCAAGAAGACAATGCAGCAACAGGTACAAGCGAGGCTGCTCACGAATCTCTAGAAGGCTCCACTGCAGCGACTCAGCACTCAGATTCTCGTCAGGAGAAAGAGAGTGACATTGCTTCTCCGTCAGCACATGCCGCTGAAAAGTCTGATCACCATGTCCCAGTACTTGGTGGCACAGGCGGTGAAATGGATCTTAAAGCTATTGAGGCCCAAGCCACAAAGGTGTCCTGTGTGATAGAGGGCTAAAGAGTGTTACATCTGTGTCTACAAGGTTCCAACAGCTTGACCAAGCACATATTAATCTTAATTCTCCATGAACCTATCAGGCACGCATTCTTGCGGATGTAACATTTGCAATGGAGAGTTTACTTTTGTAGATGAACGCTACAGATGTGCATTCTTGCGGATGTAACATTCGCAATGGAGAGTTTACTTTTGTAGATGAACGCCCTTTCATGATGTGTCAGACATCAAGTACAATTCCTACCTTAGAGTGAATTCAACTCATAAGTTCAACTTGATGCACATTACAGGTCGCTAAGGATGTACAGAATGCTGCACTAGAGATGTCAAACAAGGTAGGAGGCCATGCACTTTCCTTTCAGCTTCATGTGACAGTTACATTATAATGTGAACATCAAGCAACGCTGCTGTCTTCTAACTTGTAGCTGTCAGCTGGATTCAAATCTGCATTGGGTAGTCTCGGCACGGACTCCTCCAACTTGACCAAAATCACAGGAGGTCTAGCTAGCTGGTGGGGGTCATTGGACCCTGCACCTCAACCAAAGCGCAATGAGATGCAAGAGAGAGTGCAGGCTTCCTCTAAGGTATCTTCTGTGAATAAAAGAAGGCTTCTTCAAGTGCATTGCAATGTGGGCTGATATTGCAACACTGTAGAGCACCTTTGCAGGAAGAGATCAGGAGGTCCAACCGACTGAAGCACTGACACTGGATACTTGTCATGTGAACAACATGATTTCTCATCTCTAATGTCTCCTTTGCACATGCAAACTATCTCTTATGTGACTAATTTCTATCATGCTAACACAGAAATATGCTGAACAGATATTTTCAGCATTCTTCCAAAAATGTGAGACAGGCCACAACAGAGATACAAGACTTGTTTGGGCTGACAGCGGAGGAGAACCTAGTGGAGACATTCAAATGCAAATTGATTCAGACATATGCATGCAGCCATAATAGCTTCACACCTGCAATACAGGTATGGTGCAAATCTTTAATAAGCCTTGTTCCTACATACCCAGCCATGATTCTGTAGTGGCTGGATAGAGGCACAACATAGATAACAAGAACATTTTGCTTCCTCTCAGATGGCTTTTCAGGGAACTCTGTACATCACCGATGCTCATACCTGTTTCAGCGTGGAGGAAAGAAATCGCAAGGTCCCTTTCAAGATATCGCATGCTGATATAAAGAAAGCAACAAGACAGAGACCGTTAAGGAAAGGTACTTAAAAGGCATTTAAATGTACCCCTGGAAGATGAAAGATGTTGATAGCAAATTTCTTTTGGCATGTGTCTTCTTCCTGCATTTGGATTCCGACTAACTGGCCATAAGTGGCTTCCTCTCTACTCCCGCAGGTGATTTGTCAGATATCCTTCGCCTAGACATGTTGGCTGGAGAGCAGCAGTTTTTAGCTTTCAAAGATTTCGATTCTGGTAGTGCTCTTGACAGTGCTTTGGCACTAGTAGAGCACCTCATGGAAGGTGCATGATCTTATGACTCATGAGCATAAAATGTAAATGATTCAACATGCATAATGAGTGTTTTACAGGACATTCTAACGGGATTTGTTCTACTCCTTCTCACTTACCAGGGTAGGACAGCACGTCTAATTTTTTTTTCAAATAATGTTAAAGAAAGACCTAGTATCTGCATTTATTTTTAGTTACTACCTCAGTAGTCCACTTGGGCATAATAAAGGTTCAAACAGTCATGCTCATAAGTGGATGGCTGTAATCAAAATAAGGTTGTACAGAATCTTTTGTCTCAAAAACCATCAAAGTAACACATGACATCTGATGTGGTCCACCGTGTTGAGGTGTCAGCTGCATGCATACCCATGGTGTATGTTGGGGCCATAACTTCCACTACATCTTGCAAGATCAGAAACCCAAATAGGGGTGTAAAATCCAGTTGTCCGAACAAGGGAGGTAGAATCCCACGGTAGATTTGTAGGTATGGCTCCGTGATCTGCAATTGAGTCCCACAGCTTAGTACCAATAGGCATACATATGCACTCCTGTCTTTTTGACTTGTCTTTGACTTGCCTCCTACATGCAAAGAAATGCACCCTTACCAGCCTAAGAAAGGTCCATGGATTTGCATTCCAGTCAATGCTTGGGAACCAACTGAGCAGAACGCGCATGAAAAGCAAGAACAGGTACATCTGCAAATCAAAAATGAAGGCAACAATCAGTTGCAAAAAGAGGGATTCTAAGGCTAAATGACAATTGACATAATCATGCCCACAATGTGCACAATCCATTCACCAGTTTAATCGCGTAAATGGATTGACTTATTCAGCCTAAAATATATCATACTTTGGCGATGGACTGACTTATTCAGCTTAAAATATTTCCTACTTTGGCAAATCCAAATGCAGCTCTTTCAAATGTACGAGTGTACACAGCTGTCAATGAGTCTGAGGAAGCTGCTTTTGCAAGGGGTGCTAAGAAGGCCATCACTCTGGCATGCGAGTACAACTGCTTTAGCTGTTGTTGCACAACCTGTGTATCAATATTGTTAGCACCAAGTGCAGTATCCATTGGTTTGATACATCAATGCAATACCTCAGAATTCATGTTTGCAACATGAGGGAAAGCTGAGGCAACTGAGTTCTGTATCTTTTCTACCGCATTCTGACATAACTTGAATATGCTAGTGATTAACAAAACAGTAGGAGCTAATGCACCGGGAATCTCTCCTTTTCCCAGCATTGTGGCGGGTCTGGATGTAGTCGGAGTACTGATCATTGTGGCTCTACACCTACAAGGATCGGGGCTCAGAACGCTAGATCGACCACTCGTACTTTCTATTGAGTAATATTTGAAAGGCATGGTTCGGGACGGCGAAACAGGTTTGGAGGTGTGGAGGCTTTGTTCTACAACATGGTTGGGTATCAATGACCCCGGGGACCTCCTGTAAGAAGCAACAAGCATTTTCTTTGAAAACGCACTCGCATGTTTCAACACGGTGAATACTCTTCATACCCTAGAACCCTGAATTATCTTATCTAAAGTATAAAACGTGCGTTGCTCTCACAAGATTCCCTAGCTTATAAAAAATGCAGACTACCATGCAAAAACGTGGTCTATCACAGCGCCAGGCCCTCTCTGGCGCACAGGTGAATCCTGCTGCTGCTAAAATCTCTGCTAAGGGTCGTGCTCGGCTAGCTGCTCGGGCACAAGCTGTAGCTGCCCCAACTCTCTCAAAGGAGCTTGTTGATAAGTGTGTTAACACGATCCGTTTCGTGGCTATTGATGCCGTCAATAAGTCCAAGTCTGGTCACCCCGGTATGCCTATGGGATGTGCCCCCATGGGTTATGTTCTGTGGAATGAGACGATGAAGTATAACCCAAAGAACCCAGAGTGGATCAACAGAGATCGCTTTGTTCTCTCTGCTGGTCACGGTTCCATGTTCCAGTACGCGATGCTTCACTTGGCGGGTTATGACAGTGTTTCTGTAAGTCAAAAACTACAATTTTTGCCGCAATTGGGTTGGAAAGAAAATGGTATCTTACTAGCATGTGATCCGCCCAATTCGTTGCAGATGGATGATATTAAGTCTTTCAGACAATGGGGATCACAGACTCCTGGTCACCCAGAAAACTTCATCACTAAGGGCGTGGAAGTGACCACTGGTGAGTCGTGTAAACACCTTGCGATCATAACGGTCGCGTCTCTTACTCGTATTTTTTATTTTAAAGGACCTTTGGGTACTGGCATTTGCAATGCTGTTGGTATCGCTGTTGCTGAAGCTCACCTTGCTGCACGCTTCAACAAGCCCGATGCCCCACCTCTTATTGACCACTACACGTAAGTTAGAAGTGCCTGAATGCTTTTCTCTTAGTATTTGGGCTTTCATGCCGTACTTGTTAGCAGGCAAGTGTTTGCATAATTTTGACGCAATAACCAATGGTGACTGAGTTTCAACCTAATTTCATTTGCAGATACTGTATCTTGGGTGATGGATGTATGATGGAGGGTGTGTCCAACGAGGCATGCTCCCTGGCAGGCCACTGGGGCCTGGGCAAGCTTATTGCTCTCTATGATGACAACAAGATCTCCATTGATGGACACACTGAGATCTCCTTCACTGAGGATGTTGCCAAGCGCTATGAGGCACTGGGTTGGCATGTGATCCACGTGCAGGATGGCAACAATGATTATGATGCTATCCGCAAAGCCATTGCGGATGCTAAGGCTGTCAAGGACAAGCCCACCCTGATCAAGGTACCTTCCATGAAAACATACATCAGGCATTCTATTACACATTTTGTGCATGAGTAGATGGTACAGCTAAATTGATTAGAATATGAGAGTATGACAGCCATTGCAGACCTAGTCAGAAGACCTCCCCCTACCTTAGTCTGAGAACCGTTCTCTTGCTTGTAGGTGTCAACCCTGATCGGCTATGGCTCTCCCAACAAGGCTGATACTCATGATGTGCATGGTGCTCCTCTGGGTGCTGAGGAAACTGCAGCAACTCGCAAGAACCTCAAGTGGGAGTTTGGGGAGTTCGAGGTGCCACAGGATGTGTACGATGTGTTCCGCTCTGCAATTGCCCGTGGTGCAAGCGAGGAGGAGCAGTGGAAGAAGGGTTGTGAAGTCTACGCACAGAAGTAAGGAGTATAATGGCATTCATAACAACCTGAGAAAATGCTTTTCCGTTTGAATAGGTTTCCCGAAGGTAATTTGAAGGAAGATAAATGTCTCACATATGAAAGGAAGATGATATGACTCACACGATGTTGGATCTAAAACGTGGTAAGCTGCTTATCAAAGGTACCCCAAGGAGTGGGCTGAGTTCCAAGGGTTGACCAGTGGGAAGCTTCCTGAGGGCTGGGAGAAGGCTCTACCTTCCTTCAAGCCTGAGGACAAGGCCCTGGCCACTCGCCAGCACAGCCAGAGCATGTTGAATGCCTTGGCCCCTGCCCTCCCAGGTCTCATTGGAGGCTCAGCTGATCTGGCACCCTCCAACTTGACCCTCATGAAGATGTTCGGAGACTTCCAGAAGGGACAGTATGCTGAGCGCAACTTGCGCTTTGGAGTTCGCGAGCATGGTATGGGTGCTATCTGCAATGGTATTGCACTATACGGTGCTGGCCTCATTCCTTACTGCGCCACTTTCTTCATCTTCACCGACTACATGCGCGCTGCCATGCGTGTTGCTGCCTTGTCTGAGGCTGGAGTCATCTATGTGATGACCCATGACTCTATTGGTCTGGGTGAGGACGGCCCCACCCACCAGCCTGTGGAGCACCTGGCATCATACCGTGCTATGCCTGACATTATGACTTTCCGCCCAGCTGGCGGCCCCGAGACCGCAGGTGCCTACAAGGTGGCAGTGGAGCACCGCAAGGTGCCCTCCCTCATCGCCCTGTCCCGCCAGAATATGCCCAACCTGCCGGGCACTGACATGGAGAAGGTGGCTAAGGGAGGGTATGTTGTGTCATGTGGGTGCCCCCAGGGGAACCCTGATGTCATCCTCATTGGCACTGGATCTGAGCTGGAGCTAGCTGCTGGGGCTGCTGAGGTAGGACATATGTCTGGAATTTCAGGGGATTTGTTCCACAGCACATCCTCTACAAGGTGTCCTGTTGTATTGACTAGTGTGAACTGATGTCTCATACCATGTGGCTTAGTCTCGTCCAAATGTAAGTATCTTAATTAATTGAAGTGGAATTCCCCAGTGCCTACGACTTGTCCTGCTGTATCCTCACCTTGTGCATCTCGTGCATTTGCTTCACAGGAGCTGACCAAGGAGGGCATGAAGGTCCGTGTTGTGTCTATGCCCTGCATGGAGCTGTTTGAGAAGCAGAGTGCTGAGTACAAGGAGAGCGTGCTTCCCCGCAAGGTCAGTCTCGGACTTAATTGATGATTATTAGCTCTAACATGTAAGTATTTCACACTGAACCTCTCCACAATCACTACATGGTTCCTCCTCCCTGTGAACCTCTCCACAATAACTTCTTCACCTCTTCCTAACTTTTGCGGGTCCACACTGTTTATTTCTCTCACTAATCTCATAATTCTCTTAAATATTTTCAAGTATCCTTGTGTGATGTGCAGATCACTGCACGTGTGTCAGTTGAGGCTGGGACATCATTCGGCTGGGACAGGTACATTGGCTGGGGAGGCAAGCACGTGGGCATTGACTCATTCGGTGCCTCTGCCCCTGCACCCATTCTGTATGAGAAGTTTGGAATCACTAAGGCAGCTGTGGTGAAGGCCGCTAAGGAGGTGTCCAAGCAGCACTAAAGAGTTGCAGTGATACAGCATAGAGGATGCGTTGTGCCCTGTTTGTAGTTTCAACTGTCATTCTGATGGGCAGAGCCTCACTGATGTTGCTACAGAGACATTGCATGCTGGTACTGTGTACTTTCATTTAGGGAGTTGTTAATTGGACGTCAAATGAATATGAGGCAACAGTCGAGGGGAATGTACAGAAATGTGGTTGCATGAGAAGGGAGAATTGTTTCCTCACCATTGTGTTATTTGCCAATATCATTTAGAAAATAGAGTTGGCTGTTAGCACTGAGAGTGTGCATTTACTCATGTGCCTTGTTTTCATCATAGCTTACACTGAAAATTTGTACTGAAATAAGCAAATGAAGCTGGTTACTGTAAAAGAAACTTCCTCTCAACTTATTATTAGTCACTATCACCATCCAGTCGTACGGATGAGCTGAATCGAAGCTCAGAATGACTCCTACTCATGTCAGTGGAATACTCGGACTTAATAATAACAGTCCCACAGGTAGACCCTCCTTCAGATCCTCTAGTCGTCTCCTCCTGCTCCTCGTCATCATGTACAGGGACAAGCATAGGATGTTCCGAGGTTGGCGCCTCTCTAGTCTCTGAGGATTCCGTGCAATCATGTCTGTGACTTGCTACTTGTTGTGAGGATGCCTCAGGTTGTTGTTCTCTACTCAAGATGATCGTATCCTTGCGTTCATGGTGAAGTTCTGTTTCATGCTTATTGACTTGGCTTGGTATTCTATTAGAGACACCTGCATTTCCTTCCTGTCCTCTCTTATCCAGCTCACGAATATCTCCACCTTGTTCAACCTGGCCAAGCTCCACCAGCCCAGCAGCACACAGATCCTGAAAGCCTTGTAGAGAACCAGAGGGCTCATTCAAGTCCTCTGGGTCAGCCCTGAAGGAGGGAGTAGCCTCCTCCTGTGCAGGTGCTCCTAACCTATCCTCATCTCTAGGTTTCAACTCTGGAAGGGAAGCAGCTCTTTGTTCTGGCAATTCAGTTTCCTCTGATCTTGGGCCTTCACCCATAGCAGACGCCTCTACCAGGACTAGCCTCTCGGAGGAGCTGGCATGGTACACAGTTTCTGGACTGAGATGCTGGGCAGAAAGTTCTGACGTGGACGCAGTATGTGAATGTAGTACATTGGAGGTACAGGCCATCACTGATTCAGGCTGTAAGGTAACATATGGAGAATCAGAGTTCAAAGCTGGCTCAGGGTCATCAAGCTGACTCCGCTGACTCAAATCTATGTTTGATGCAGGTTGTTGCTCTGTCAGAGGCAGCGATTGACCTGAGCTTGATGCACACCCTGGCTCTGGCTGTGACAGTGGCAATGGGTCCTGTGAGTTTGCTGTAGGCTCAGGCTGTGACAGTGGCAATGGGTTCTTTGAGTTTGCTGTAGGCTCAGGCTGTGACAGTGGCAATGGGTTCTGTGAGTTTGCTGTAGGCTCAGGCTGTGACAGTGGCAATGGGTCCTGTGAGGCTTTTGCAATCTCAGGATGTGATGCTAGTACTGGTTGCTCATAGATTGCAGGTGCAACTTGCGCCAGCACTGGCTCCTGTTGAGGTGGTGAGTTGGTAGCATGGCCTCTGGTGGATCCTGAGACTACAGTGTTGCTGAGGAGGCCATAGTGCTTTGAGTAGAAGGTGGAGAGGCGGGACAAGTACGCTGATGCTACGGAGGGATCTAAGGGAATCTCCTTTAGATACTGCAGGTCACATGGTGTGAGTGCATGGTGTGAGTGCATGGTGTGAGTGCATGGCGAGAGTGTATGGTGTGAGTGTATGCCTCAAGTGGACAGGAGTGGAATGTCATACAAGCAATTGTAACAAAGGATGAATCTGACTCTCGCAATTTTTGAGATTTGCAAAGCACCTTAAGTACAAAATATGCTCCACTTACATGTAGCAAGAACAAAGCATTCACCCGCCTCCATTCCTCCCACTCGGCACCTCGACCCCTAGGGTTCAAGCTGTCCATGGTGGCCGCCAGAGTGTCACTGTACATGCTGGCAACGCGACCAAAAATAAACTGAACCTGCCCAGCAAGAATTATGTCCTAGCGTTAAAAAAGTGTGTACTGAATGAGAAAAATAGCTTTCCTCCTGTCTCTCTTAATTCAGAATGTAATACACATTGCACTGCTTAAGCCCTAGCAAAAATGTATGATCCCCTCGAACAAAACCCTTTTATACCCACTCTCTCAAAGGGCTGATGTATCCTCCTGCCAATGCTTACCTCCTCTTTCTGCAGGATTGGCGACAGAACAGAACGCAAGGTTCCCAACTGTTTTGTCAGTCCTCTGATGACCTCACTGACCTCCGGCCCTCCTTCAACTCCTGCAGCACTAGCTGCCTCCTTACCACTGGGTTTTCCTTCCTTGAATGCATCAGACTCTACTACCAGCTGTTTTGCTGCTAACACAAGTCTGTCTTGCATGATGTCCACGAGCTTGGAGTGGACCTCATCCATGTGAACTGTCAAGTCCTGTGGAAGTGAAGTTGTTGATAATGTGATAAGCAGCAAGAACAACTGAGGAGGCATTACAGCATCAGTAAACATTTTGATACCAGAACGTAAGGTACAAGGATGTTAGCACCTCTCTGTGTCACTGCTATCAAGTCTAACAATGAAGGCCACCTGCATGAGATGATCAAACTCAGGGAGCAGCAGCAGCCTCCTCTGCTGAGTCACTGGTGCCACGAAACCAGCTCTGAGCTGTGGAAGCAGTACTGCCAGCATGTGCACTGCCTGGCAACTAATTGCGAGGTGCTTGGCGCTGATGGACTTGAGCCCAGCAGTACGCATAGCTCCAGCACCCAGTACCAACTGACATGTCTGTGAGTAAGCGTAGAGGTACACAGACTTGATGAGTTAGCATAGAAGTACACAGACTTGATGAGTCAGCATAGAAGTTCACAGACTTGATGAGTTAGCATATAAGTACACAACTGATGGCACTGAAAAATGAGATTCAAGTGCTATAGGCATTTAAAGCAAGTTATGACTCATCATATAATTTATAGGGAGGGTGGATCAGAGGCTACTTGAGTGCTTACCTGTGAGTTGAACACCTTCATAAGTTCAACAGCCCGATGCGCCACCTCTGACCCTAAGAGAGGCACTGTCTCCTGTAAACAACGAAGTGACATGCATCAGATCTCGTGCCTATCATGTTTTCCAGCATCACATCCATTCTTCAAGTTCCCTTTTCAAAGTGTCTTCCTTGCTTGAAAATGATGAAGCCTTTGCCATTTGGCTTGCTGCTGAGATAAGATGAAGTAAACATCACTTACATCACTTTTCCCCAGTCATTCTCCTCCCTTATCACCTGCAAAACCATGTACTCATCCAAAAGCTTCAGCAGTATCAGACTGCTAGTGACCACATGAAACTTCCGCCCCAAAAGATGCAGCTGTGTGGAAGCCGCTGCATGCTCCCCGCCTTGTATCTCCTTTAGACTGCCACCAGCAGCTGCCTCGAACGCGGATGGAGTAGAACCACCATCATCTCCTTTGGCGGTACATCGTGCCATCAGCCTGTCCACAATAGCTTGGATGCTACCTGGCACCTCTACAGCTGTCCATTGCTCACCTTCCAGGAGCTGCTGTAGCTGATTCAGGCCCTTGGCGTGAACTTGCTCTAGAAGTGCCCTAGACATTTGCACAATCAATGCAATAGATGGCTCATTCAGTAGCTAGCAAACCAAATATGTCGAGCCAACTTAGGATGACAGATCCTCTTGAACTTTCTCTAGCATGTTCCTTTTCCATAGTAGCCATAAATTCAAAAAGTCATGGCAGCACATGAGCTCACACAGTGGACCTGAAATGGTCTGATGTGAGGCCTGGTGCCAGGAGGATTCACTCCCCTTGGCCAACACTCCCCTACCCTTACCTCCCCTGTCCTTGAATCGCTGTTCTAAGAGCCCCACTGCCTCCCCTCGCTCCACCGTACCGCTCAGGCAGCTCCTGCATGGCCTCACACAGGTCTGCCAGGCTCTTGAACTCAGGCAGGCGCAAGCGAGTGTGAGGCGCTGATCTGGCACCAAGAAGCTTCGTCCATCTACTCTGCACTACATCTGTGGAAGCAGCAAAGAGTAAAGCTGAAGATAAACTTACACATGAGAATTCAAATCCTGCAAGCTGCTCAAGCTGTCTATTCAGTTGTCATTTTTGAGCAAACTGTAAACAGGGCTATCTCCCCTTGGGGTTCAAGCTCACCAGCCATGGCTTGCACAGAAGCTGCAACATCCTTCTTCATCTGAACTATGTACTGGGACTGAGCCCTGGTGCTCCGAAGCACATCCTCCATCAACTGCCCTAATTGAGTTGCAAATCTGAAACATGACTCTGTTGTCCGGTACACCACAATCAGCACCTGTTTAGTTGGACATCAAGGATCTTAAAGCCCATAGCCCTTAGAGAGACTAATGTACCCACATGCCTTGACAACAGGATTACACAAGAACGAAGCCGTCTCCTGTTTTCAAAAGATTATTAGCATTCATCCATTAATAAGGATATGCATATGCCAAGGGAAAATCTATTCCTATTACTAATTGTTGTTGCGCCATGGTATGCACCTGCATGAACGCCGTGTGTGTCAGTGCTGCTAGCCTCTCTGCCAACTCAGCCTCCTGTTGAGCTGGGTGAATAGCTGAAGACTGACTTGACTGCCCACTTCCTGAAGCTGCCACTGCCCCACCATTGGATCCAGAACCTTCCTGCTCTGCTGCCTCTAATAATGGCACCAACATGCGCTCCAGAACCTCCCTGACCAATGCCTTGATCTCATTGGACATGTTCTCCCTCATTTGTACCAGGACAGCTGTACATAACATCAACAAGCAGCCAGGATTACTGATGCAAGGTGATGTCTAAAGAGCTACGTATAGAGCATTCCCTTAATGCAGCACATAGAGCTACGTATAGAGCATTCCCTTAATGCAGCACATAGAGCTACGTATAGAGCATTCCCTTAATGCAGCACACAGCCAAAAGTTAGCTTAGCAATACATGTAAAGGGATCCATTATCGAGTACCCAAATAAAAATAGTCTGCCCTTTAAGGCGTAATGTGGGTGAAAGTATTTGTGTTACCAGACAGTCTGTTGGACCGATACAGCCCTATGACAACAGGAAGCAGCTTGTCATGCAGTTGTTCTCTTGCAGCTGCTTCCTCTTCGGGGGAGTTTCCAGTTGATCTTTGGATTGAGAGTGCATCAGCCATATCTCTACATGATGTGAAGGCCATGCAATTGATGTGAGACCTTGCCAGAGGAAAGGAACCATTAGACAAGGCCTCTTCATAGACACATGCACTGACCTGCTACCTCTATAGACACATGCACTGACCTGCTACCTCTAGACACATGCACTGACCTGCTACCACTATACACATGCACTGACCTGCTACCTCTAGACACATGCACTGACCTGCTACCTCTAGACACATGCATGACCTGCTACCACTAGACACATGCACTGACCTGCTACCTCTAGACACATGCATGACCTGCTACCACTATACACATGCACTGACCTGCTACCTCTAGACACATGCACTGACCTGCTACCTGCAGACACATGCACTGACCTGCTACCTGCAGACACATGCATGAGCTGCTGAACCTCCTCTGGTGCATCAAATATAGCTCTGTCTATAATCACATGCATGTCCTGTGACAACACAAACAACATTCACGAAATCAGACGGCTTCACGTTCATCCATTCATCCATTCACTGAGACGTCAGAACATTGAAGCCCAGTCAGTATGTTTTTTTTATCTGCAACAAAGAAACCTGCATGTTATAGTTCACAACGTGCGTGAACTTGTTCCATTATTCTCACCTGTATGTGTGCCATGCTGAGGAACTCTAATGCCAACAGACTCTCCACTGTCTCCAGAGTCTCATCCACCTGACGTCAGATGATGATGATGAAGAAGAGATGGCCAACAATTCAAGGACAAGCCAGTAATTAGTTCAGCTTGACTGATCAGTCAATACATCTGCTGTATTAAGTAGGCCAGATCCATGCATCACATATGTTTAGTAGGTTTGATCAATACATCTTGTGCATTACGAAAGCCCAACCTGTGCATGCACTTGATGCATTCAGTAGGCCTAATTCATATAGTTTCTATGACGAGGATTGTATCTAGCTGCTGGTGAAAAAGTTAAAGCTAACAAAGTATAAAACAAACATGGCCCAGTGTAAAGACTGAGACTTGTCACTACTCCTGCTCCTACTGCTCCTACTCCTGTTCCTACTGCTCCTACTGCTCCTGCTCCTGCTCCTACTCCTGCTCCTACTTCTGCTCCTGCTCCTACTGCTCCTACTCCTGCTACTCCTGCTCCTCCTGCTCCTCCTGCTCCTACTCCTGCTCCTACTGCTCCTACTCCTGCTACTCCTGTTCCTACTCCTGTTCCTGCTACTACTGCTCCTACTACTGCTACTATTGCTACTACTACTGCTACTATTGCTGCTACTACTGCTACTACTGCTACTACTGCTGCTACTACTGCTACTACTACTACTGCAATGGACTAAATTATGTAACCAAATCTGATCATCATGGAAAGACAGTAAATCCTTGGTTGCTGTGCATGGTTGCCAGCACTTGTGTTGGACAGGCATACATTCAACTCTGACCTGAGGACGTGTCTCCTTGAATGCCCTGATGCCAAGGCTCAGCTGCCTGTCAACCATGTGCCCCAGATTGCCCAGCAGCTCTAAGGAGCCTGCATAGTCCTGACCCTCTAGAAGACACTGTAAGACTGTACGGCTGGCAGCCACCTCCGCCATGCCCTGCACCACACCACCCACCACTCGTATCCCATGTTATCACAACACATATGGCTACCAATACCATCTGCAATGCGGACTTGACCGGCACAAGCAGGCATGGATTCTTTCAAATTATGCGCAGTGCACTGGACAAAAGCGAGTAATTAAATAAGAGTACTCTCAGTAATCCTGGAAGATAATCAATTTGGCCAATGTCAAAAACTTGAATGTTGTACAATGTTGTAGTAAGTAAAAATTGAATGCTGCTTAAATTTTGCATCACTAGTTACATGGTTACCCAATTGTATGTGTTTGCTACTTTTATGCAGCATATCAAGCAACAGTCAGCAAAAACCTCACGCACTTGCAGCAAGTCCACAGCCTGCACTAAGTTTGTGCGTCGCCGTTGCAAAGCTGACACTGCGAGTGCAGAGATGTATGTCTGCTCATCCATGTCGCTCAGATGACTCCTCATAGCCTGAGGAAACCGTACATTTAGCATGTTGGTTCTATGTACTGTAGAAGGTTCTGAAAAAGAGTGACCTCCTCTAATTACCACAGCTTGAAGTAAGAGATCCCATAGACTTGGCCCAAAGGACCCATATTCCCAAGCACCTCACCTTTATCTGATCCAAAGTCTTACACAAGGAGCGATGCAAATCATGCAGCTCCCCAGCCGCTTCAAACATGGCCTTGCTTCGACAGGAGATCTCTCTCATCAACTGACTCTCAACCACATCCTGACATCAGACACATGAAATTCAAATCATGAAATAATTTTATACTCTCTATTTTGCATCTCAGTAGTAGACAATTTGGATAAAGCTAGGAGAGAAGTTCATGGCATAACCCCATGGAAAACAGGGCTTCTCCTGTATACCAGCTTAAGGGGTAGGTTACTGAGTAAATCCGCACAAGGAATCCTGCACTTACAGGTATCGAATGTGGCTTACACATTGTTCGCACCCACCAAGTAACCACCCAACTTATCAATGCCATGCTGCACACCGTCTTCATCATTTTCATAGTTGACAAGTGCTTGAAGCACACCAGGTCTGTTGAGTGTTGTTGAATACAATAGTGAAGATTAAGTAAGACAGCAGGGCTAGCTTCAATCACTTACAGTATGCTCACTCTGAATGGTAATTGGAGTATATAATCATGGTTTCAAATGCCAACTGGCCAGCAAAACACCTCCTTGGGTATTTAGGAATGAAGCTGGCATGAACCTTACGTGTGCAAAGAGAAGTCTTCTCTGAAATACTGAGCTGGGACCTGTTGCAGAGCTTGAGCTAATCCATCTCCTTGAGCCAGAGATGCTCCTAAGTAGGAAGCAGTCTTTGGCATAAGCCGTGAATATAGCTAATACAGACACCCATCCAAAATGAGGAAATATGTATATCTGCCCACCTTCTCCTTCAACTAGCAGCTGCTGCTTCAGACCATCCGCTAAACTTTCTCTGTCCTGATGAAATTGCTCACATCGCCCATTCCCAACTATCTGTAGATACGCGTCCAGGTCTTGTCTGCCTATGTCAGGATATTTCCATGTATCTCTTGGAGGAGGAGGATCCCTCCAGCTGTTGTCAACTGCCTTAAAACCCCACCAGTTTGTTTTCAGGTTATCAGATCGTGGATTATTCACCGCAGTGACGAGTGCTTGGCCAGCCACGTAGGAGTTTTTCTCTAGACCATTTGTTTTCAAAGCAGGTCTTCCATGGCTAGAACTTGATGCCATTCGTTATGAAATTGCGTGATTGCACTGATTACTCTTTTGACTTACAGCGCTGAGTGTGAAATAGTATCTCGCAGTTAAATGTGGAACTCATGATGTATCAATATCAGAATTTTCAGATCCTCTTGAAAACTGTTTTCTGACTTCGGAGCGATTACTTCTCATAATTGCACACGAATTGAATTCTATTATCAGTTTCTTGATCTAAATGTGAGCTCCAGACCTTTTGAATAGCTCTAAAGTCCCAAATGATAGAGACTGTTTCCTCAACATGCACATTTTGGGAGAAAATGACACAGTCGTTACGACAACAAATGTGTATGGCTGGACCATTGATGGTGAACTTAGTTAGCATTAATGGTGAGTCGTGGGCCTCTCGGTACTAAACCAGTCAGTAGACACCGATTCCAAAAATTCGTTATGCAGTGCTAGCTACTGTGAACTTATTCTTCGTGGCGCAATATGGTACTGACCAACTCGCAGCGGCAGCACTCGGAAACAATATCTCTATCATGTTCTCTAAATTGGTATTGTTGGGATTGTGTGGCGCTCTAGACACTCAAGCCTCTCAGGTTTGTGATATTGCAGCAATAAGCTAGCAACAACCTTCCTTGTGAACGTGAAGATTCCCTGCTGCCATTTACAGGCTGTGGGGGCTGGAAGATTGACTCGCTTGCCCACTCTGTACCAGCGGACTACCCTCTTCCTTCTTGTCCATTGCATACCAATCACAGCAATCATGCTTGGAATGCCTGTTTTGCTATCCTACATCAACCAGGACAGTGCAAGTGCTCTTCCGGGAATGGTTAGCAAATACATGCTATTCATAGTGCCAGGCGTCTTCTTAGAGGCAATCTCAAGGTATGAATCTCAAGGACATTACCTTCAAAAGTTCAATCAATTATGCTTTTAGAATCACTAGCATAATGATTTTCCCATCTTAACAGCCTTCTTAGACAACACAGACAGCATGTGTAGGTACACTGTAAGACAGACAGAAGCATATCTGATTGTCACTTACTGCTCTTGTGAAAGCAGGCCTCTGAGCCGTATTCTGGTTGCAAAGCGTGTGGCAGCGCCCCTCATGATCATAGCCCTGACAGAGGTTCCAATAAATGTGTTTGTCAACTACCTCCTTGTAGTCCACTTTAATCTTCAAGTGAGCATTAGTACACTTCCTTCAACCAACTGTGTTGAACACTTCAGAACTGCCTTATAACACTTCTCTTATTGTTGCAACCTATTTCTTGCATAAGGTTTTTGTGTAGGCATAACCTTTGATTGTTGATCCTTGCACTTTTTGATGAGTTGTCTCACATGGACTGAAGTACCTGGGTGCTGCCCTCTCATTGATGAGTTGTCTCACATGGACTGTAGTACCTGGGTAGTCTCACATGTCTCACATGGACTGTAGTACCTGGGTAGTCTCACATGTCTAACATGGATTGTAGTACCTGGGTGCTGCCCTCTCATTGACCGTGGCCTCAGCAGTGGACTTGGTGCTCATGCTGGTGTACGTAAGCATTTGGGAGCAGTCCCCACAGCTTATTGCCTTCCCTAGACTCAGAGCATTAAAGGTAATCATCACAGAAAACGAAACATCACAGTAGTATGAAATGTAACGGTACGTCTCATTTGTTTGGTCATGCAGCTGAACCGGCTGTCGTAACTGTCACTCCCACTTTCTGTTGTCCTTCAACAGAGATGGAGGACCACGGCACGTCTCTCTTACCCATCCTGCTTCATGAAGTGTGCAGAAAGGTAGCGAGGCTCAAGCTGGGTCCAGGGTCTGTCATTTTGCTTTCTTTAATTTTCAATCTAGGATGTAGGGAGGAATTGTTAGCTGTTTTGTTTTTCTCACATGGGAATGATGGCAGACTCTTAAGAAGATTTCTTGCATGTTCAGCTGGGCTTTTACAGTCATGACTCTGGCAGCTAGTCTTCTGCCCAATCCAGAAGTTGCAGTTGCGGCCGTGGGCCTCTCCTACAATGTGTACGGTGAGCAAAGAGATGCTTATTGAATGCTCTGGTTGTAACCTATGACCTCTTGCTCATGATGATTAAATCTAGCAGACCTCTTTTCAAGTTACTGTGTGAAACCTAAACTCCTCTTCTTGAGCTGTTACCTCTTAAAACAAACTGCTTCTTTAGCTGAAACCTCATGCTCACAATTGTGATGTTCAGGTATCCTGTTCATCACTTTTGTGGCCTTCTCCATGGCTAGCTGTGCCCAGGTACGCCACTCGCTATTCTTTATGGGTCACGAGCTGCATACTCGTTTATTTGGAGGTCTTGCATTGCGATATTGTGTAGCATGTGATCCCTTTGTCTTTCCTAACCCTTCACTGGTGCCATGTAGGTTGGGAATCAGTTGGGTGCAGGTGATCCTGTGGGTGCTCAGGCATCTGCTGCTGCTGCAGTGACAGTGGCACCCATTGCTTGGTTAGTGGCAGCTGTACCGCTGTTGTACCCTCCTTGTCAGGATCTGTTGATCAGGGCGTTCAGTGATCCCAACGAGGGTGTGGATCCAAGACTCCACACCTGTCTAGCTCACATGTTCCAGGTTTGTGTGATCCTGCGACTTGATTGAATGTGTTCAACAGGCTCTGAAGTGGTCTAATTCAGGAGTTAAAGTGTATCCCTGCCTCTCAGTCAATGGTCTTCTTGAGGCAGCTGACAGGAATAAGGCTTGCTGACAGGAATAAGGCTTGCACAGGTCTGATCCCATTGCATTGCTTAACATATGCTCTTTGCAGATCGTCTCTTTGCTGATCCTTTTTGATGGCGTCCAGACCATCATGAGTGGCGTGGTGCAGGCCCTGGGATGCCAGCACAGGGGGGCATTGGTGAACGCAGTTGCATTCTACATCTTTGGTGTCCCTGCGGGTTTGTACTTGGCATTTGGAGCAGGTTTGGGAGCTGAGGGCCTGTATTTGGGCATGGTGGCAGGACCAGCCATACAATCCGTAAGCTATGGTGTCATGCTGATAAGGACAGACTGGGATAAGTACTCCAAGTAAGTTCAAGTATGATGGCATGCCCGTGACAACTTGTTGGGGCGTAACAAGTGCATTAAATAAGATTTTGCTAGTTAAGGCTTTTAAGAAAGCTAAATTTTTTCAATATCTGCGCAGTTTCTAAGTACTCAGTAGTGTCGGATAAGATGTTTACTACATGGCCTCCTTGTCTGTCAGAGACAACTTAAATTCATATTGCTGGTTGGCTTTGATCTGCTGCAGGCTTGCATGTGTGTCTGAAGGGAGCGCGGATTGTTTGCTTGACTTGTCTGCATTGCTATCAGCCTTGTCCCAGGCAGGTCTAAGACAGGCCGATGACCTCCTTCAGGTCTTACAAGAGAGTGCTGCTGCAATCTGTTCTGAGCCCCCCACACCTGTAAAAGGACTTGGTATTGCTCATGTCAACAGCAGAGCCCTAACAACGCAGCAATCGTTGGGGCAGCCCCTCCTCAATAATAATCCCTTCTCTGAATACGCTGCAGAACTAGCAGTCACACTGGATGCACCGAGCCGCTGTGCACCATGTCGCTTCACTGAGACTGAGATTCAGACTGCTGTAGATGCGGCTAATAAGATCAGCCCAGAAAATGCCTCTGTGGGAGAGGTGGCAATTGTTGCCTTAGCAGAGCTTTGCAGCATTCAAGGCAGCGGTGGTGTCGTAGCAGGGCATGTGCTACTCAACAGCATAGAGCAGGCTGTTTCCTTGCCCTCAAGTAGTCCTCTATTCCAGCGTTCTGGCTCCTACGCTATGCAGCTATCAGAGCTCTTAGAGGATGTCATCATGCAGTGTGGACATCAAGAGCAGAGTGTTCAGGAGATTGCAGCTGGGGATGAGGAGGAAGGAAGATCGCGACTGCCGTTTCCCCATCATCTGGCAGACGCTAATGCAGCCGTCAAGGACTGGTCTTCTGGCTTCTACACCGCTGCCAGCGGCGCTATGGGAGCACGTCCTAGCATGATGACTTATTCAAGCCTTGGTTTCGGTGCTGACCAGGATACAGGTCGAAAAGATAGTATTGATGGCTTGTTTGAGCCTAGGGTTTACAATGAGAAAAAGGGTACAAAACCTAGGTCAAAGCTGGCCAGGATCATATCATCTTTGAATTTGGAGGAGGGGAGAGGAGAGCCAGTATGTGACTTAGAGGAGCAACAGGATGCACTGAGGGAGGGGCTATTACATGATGAGGAGAAGAGGGGGGGACAAGAAGATGGTTGATACTCGTTAGCAGCTCAGACGTATTTTGTTGGGTAGGAGGAGAAGTTGAGATGAAGTATATTCATAGAGAGCAAGTCATTTGTAATTTAACAGTACAAAAGATGGGCATTGAGACACACAAAGAGTCAGGCTTGACACATTTTGTTTGGATTAAAGTAACATGTGATCTTAGGTGGAGAGGTCATGAAGGGACTGAAATAACCTTGAAGTTGCCAAGTTGCCATAATGTTCCAGTTTCCTATTCTTGCTGTTATCTCTGTTTTCATTTTGGAGAGCAGTGTCAAGCTCGTCAGTGGAGTGTTATTATTGTTCACATCATTGTTTTAAGTGCTGACCTCATGACGATTGCTTCTCTCAGATAAATAAGATCTTAAAGGTGAGGTGACTTGCTATTTATCTTTTTCAAGGTTTCATGTCTTCTCCTTTTAACTTCTTTCACAGTCTTTGTAAATTTTAACTGGCAGAGAAGGCATAGTTAACATGTGAAAAAGCGTATGTACATAAAATGCAAGTTCAGAAAGAAATGCACTTCCAGACAAAAATCAAGGCACTATTCAGATATCTCTACACTTATTGCAAATTTATGTACATGCCAAAAATATGTACTGCTGGCAAACATTCAAACAATATCAATAACAAATTCCGCTACAAACCTCTCCATGAATCTACTGAATAGATCCATGACTGCTGATCTTGCAGTTTACAGCACTCTGGGACACCTAGAAACGTTTTGTATTATGCATTGTTTCTTGATACCTGCCAACAATCAATAATATAAACACACATCATACCTTGAAAACAATAACATGTGTTAGGAAAGATTTGTGCATGAGAAATCATGAATACCCATTCTCAGCGCCTGAAATACAAGTCATTTACATATAAAACCCAAGCCAAACAAAATCTATGGTAGTGTAAGCTGGGCACCGCTGGCAGTGTGTTGACCTGACTATGTAGGAGGTGGCAGGCCTGCAGCAACAGCCAGCCTACTCAGACTGTGCTTGCTAGTTTCCCTGGAAGTGGGGGAGAGGAACATGTGGGGCTGCATGCCATCCTCAGCCTCCATGCCAGTGCCATGGAACCCAGATCTAGTGGATATGGACGCCACTCGGATGCCAGGATGCATGCTGCTGAAACTACCTGGCCTTGAGCATGCTCTGCTGGAAGGTAGGGGGGAGCTGTGGATGCTGCTGTGACCACGAGAGTGAGAGCCATGAGAAGCAACTAGGGAGCCTGCAGCAGAGGCTCGGCGGGAGCTATGAAGTGATCGCCTTAACGACATTGACTCTGGGGGGGGAATAGGGATGCCAGGAGGCATATCTTGAAGGGCCTCACAACATTCTTCTTCATCTCTTAGACCATCAGGGACAAGTTTGGGAACAAGGTCCAAGAGATGACGTGAGTGAATACGCTTGGCTGGAAGGCCAAAGGAGTTTGGCCGACTGAGGATGCTGTTTGGAAGCTGAAGAGGGGGCAGGTGAAACTCATCCTCACACTCCTCCTTATCATCACTCATCATCATCTTAGGTGTTAAGGCTGCAAGTTGCGGGGCAGTCCTGTCCGCGTCAGGATCTTGCAGATTTTGTCTAACATTTAATTGGCCATTTTCAACTGCTACAGAACGGCGCCTATTTCCAGGCCTGTTGGCTGGTTGCCCTTGACATGCGTTGTGAGCGGCCAGGAGTGTGACTTTCCTCTCAACTGCTCCACTAACCGCCAGTGAAAGATCTGAAACACCTCTTGATGAGTCACGTGGCCCAAAGCGGCTATCTCCACTACCTTGGCTGGCCATTTGCCTCAAAACATCTGCAAGAGCATTGCGACGGTCACCCTCTGCACGGGTGTTGCGTGAGCCATTGCGCTGTGATGGTGATGCATTCACAGACTTTGTGAAAGGGTCTTGAGATTTGCGGCCTATCTTGCCCTCAGAGGCACCACCCAAAGACTGAGTCGAGGGTGATCCGTCAGCAGTGACGGTACCTGAGGAGGGGGAATTCCTGCTAAGCTCATCAAGCCGCGCTGCAGAAGAGGAACGTGGCTTGCCCTCCTTTTTTCTGTACGTAGGAGGTTGCAGATGACGTGGTTTGAGTGCGCTGAATATCACTCGCTTTTGAGGAGACACGTCTGCTGAGTCCTTGGAGTATGTAATGTGTCGGTGTATCAACCTGCTGCTTGATCTGGGTCTATTTCCTGATGAGTTGAGCTGAAGGCGAGCCCTTGGAAAGGAGGGGACACTTAAGAGAGGTCCGAATGCACCTTCATCCTTTGAGGCAAGAAATTTTGGGTGTGAGAGAGGATAAGAGTTTTACCATCAGGGCCTATGTGGAAGCTGAGGACCACATGCAAGTGAACACGCTTGATGCCTCAGTACTAGTGCAATTTATACTATCATGTTTTGCAAAGTCAAAGCAATTTTGTATGTATCACATTATTGTGCCAGGTATTGAAGCCAAAACTCTTCTACATCAACCCTGGACTCACTGCTCTGACTCTCATGCAATTGCAGAACTCCTCATAATTGATGCGCCCATCATGGTCAGTGTCCACATCTCTCAGGATGGCCTTTACGTTCACCTTGAGAGAGGTGAAAAGATTGAGAATTTAAGGATGAAGATATTTTCAGACAATTGGTTGACTCCCCAACTTCAATTTAGACAAAAGAATACAAGCTGTTATTTAACAAATGATTTTCAATGGATAGCGGATGGGATCTCATTCCTTGGTTCAATGCAAGCAAGCCTAGGCTACACCAAAGTGAAGCTAGGTGTGAGTCAAGTCATACATAATTGCACAGTACCTTATCTTCGCCTGACAATGCTTCCTTTAGCTCCTCCTCTGTGATAAAGCCACTGTTGTCTTTGTCAAACAATTTGAAGGCCTTGTGCAGCAGCTCATCCTTGTCCAGTCTCAGCTGGTGAACCTTAGCAACAGAGGCCGAATGCAAATAAGCACAAGGAGCATGCAGCTTGCACCTCTAATCAGAAGACTCTTTTTGAGGATTGAAAGTGCTTATAGTAACCTTTAACTAGATCAGGAGGCTGTTCTCACCGTTGCACCCAAGAATTCATCATAATCAATCACTCCATCTCCATTGAGGTCAGCATTTTGTAGCAACTCCTTAAAATTGAGTAGATAAGTTGATGAGTTCATTCAGGTGCAAGTTTAAAAAAATTATGTAAACTTCAGTTCAATGCAACAATCACAGTATCTATGGAACAATCTCAAACGGAAGTTTTATGCACAGCTCACCTTTGCTTGTGACCCCAGTATGTTCACCCCCTTGGCCCTGATGGCTGCATGGAGCTCAGCCAGCGTCAGAAGGCCGTCACCATCTGTGTCCATCTCCATGAAGAGGTTACGTAAACCCACAACCTGCATGATTGAAAAATGAACGAGCATTTTGTATGCAGAGTTTTGTGGGCATAGCAAACAACTTACTTGAGGAACAGGAGACGACAGGAATGCAGGATTTTAAAGCATTAACACATTCTTTGTTTCAGTTGGTGTTGAGCTTCATGATGAGTTCAAGAGATGATGCAAATCCCTACTGACCTCTTCTTCTGGCAACAGGGAGGCCAGCACTCGCCTAGCCTCCTTCTTAAAGCGATTCATAGCAGCAAAGTTGCGTAAGCGTGTCACAACAGCATCTGGCACCCCTTTAGTCAACTGCTCTCTGTCAGATTCCTCCTCAGTTGCAGCAGCTATCCAGGGATGAGTCAGCAATTCAGCCACAGAAGCCCGTCGTCTTGGATCCTTGCACAGCATCCTGCATTGCAAGATATAATGTTCCTGCAACACATTCTAAGAACTTCTGGGGACCCTACTCTGCTTGGCATGACGGAAGTTTGCACACTTTTTAAACACCATCATGGCCGTCATCATATTATTTTACAGCCTAGGCAGCGAGAGAGGACTCATCCTTCCCTATCTCATATCCTGGGACAGGTCACTCTTGCTCACCTACCTCTCTCATCATGTCCAGGGGCAGATCACACTTCCTCACCTGCTGATCATATCCTTTGCCATGGGAGATATATGGTGCCATGTCTCACTGCTAAACTTCAAGGGGCGGTACATGGCCGCCTCAAAGATCTGCATGGCCAGAAAAAGGTACAAAGTGTCAGGATCTGTGATTGTGCTACAGGTGCAAGACAAGTAAGGTCACAGTTTTCTTACTCAAATCAGTCCACTTCTTAGTTCAAACAACATAGCAATGTTAGAAGAGAGATACGCACCTCATCATCATTTGATCCCTCAAAAGGAGGGTATCCTCCCAATGCAATGTACAAGACCACACCCAAACTCCATATATCACATTCTTTCCCATAGCCATTCCCTTTTAAAATCTGTGAAGGATGAAATATTTCTTGTCGTTACTTATAAGTTATACAACCCTGAAACTTTTGCATAACTTATGAGTCCACAGAAAATGCAAGAAGTAGTATGAATGAGTTGGATGTATTTCTATGTACGAAAGACACTTAAACAGAATGCTGACTTTACAACCTAATAGGACACGTCCTGTAGCTTCAGCCTGTATGGGACCTACATCTGGCCTGAGCCGTACCTCAGGTGCTACATAGTATGAAGACCCCACACCATCTTTCAAAGGTCCGCTAGACCCAACAGCTCTCCTGTCTGGTGCTTCCAGGGCTGCTCTGGGCATCAATGCGGACAAACCAAAATCAGCTAGCTTGGCACATGCGTCAGCTGACTGATCACTGTATAGAATGTTCTCAGGCTTCACATCCCTATGGACCACTCCCAGTGAGTGACAGTAACAGAGAGCTTTGAGCACGCTCTTTGTGGTCATAGCTGCCTGCCTTTCAGAGTAGGTACCATGTGCAAGGAGGCGCTCAAACCAATCGCCTCCTGAACACAGCTCCTGATTGCATTGCATTGGAGGCATGAACTCATCATTTTTAATGTTGTGCTGGGCCTTAACATCTCTTCATTGCTCTGATCATTTCTCAAATATGAGTCCCAAGCAGAAGACCTAGATGTCCACAATATCAGCAAGCATGCTTTGACACAGAGAAGACACATACCAAAACTAGGTGAATGGCATCATCGTCCTCATACACTTCATGAAGTTGTATTATATTGGTGTGGCCCCCCAAATGGAACATAATCTCCACCTTCCAGTGAAAAGAGGATGATGGAAAAACAAGTGCATGTGAGCAATGGCAAAAATGTAAAGACAGTAAGGCAAGTTGTGTAGCAGTGCCACAAACTAAGGCAGTAAGGCAAGTTATGTAGCAGTGCCACAAATTAAGGCAGCAAGGCAAGTTATGTAGCAGTGCCACAAACTAAGGCAGTAAGGCAAGTTGTGTAGCAGTGCCACAAACTTCTCGTTGCATTGTACCTGCAATAATTTAACAGGCATGCTTCTTAAGAGCACCCCAGAAGTTGACAAGGAATTTCATTGAATGATGACACACTACCAGTGCATACCTCGTTTCTAACATCTTTGCAGAACTTGTTGACCGGAGCTTCAGACCGCCTCTTGCTGATAGATTTAATGGCGTATCGTAGTCCTGTTTTCTTGTTGATTGCAATGGATACTCTTCCAAACTGATGGAGCAAGGAAGGTTTACAGTCAGAGAATGTTTGTGAGCATTTGTTTTTTAGTCAATGTCTGACATCAGCGTTAGCAAGGTTCCAGTTTAAAGTGCTTCACAAATTATTCACCTGTCCTTGTCCTATTTCTTGAGCAATGTTGTAAAAAGAAAGGACATTCTTAGTCATTCTCAAAACGCAGAAAGCTGATTGTTGTGTTGCTGGCCTGGCATCTCCTTCATCGTTGCTATTTTTCCAAGCACCCTCATGGCAGGGCACCACTTGCTGGTGATCTTTTCCAGTAAATGATATTTTTGCCGCGTTTACACCGATGACGTTAGAATTGACTTCATGACAAATGACATGAGCCTCTTGAACAGATTTGCTTGAGATTGATAAACAGCTCCCCATGGATTACAGCAATGGAAATCTATCGTGCTGCGTAAGGTTTTTAATCCAGATGGTGGGCAATCTAGGTAGGTAATGGTTTCAATGCAATGTAAATAAGATATGTTAATGTTTCTTCTTGAAATATTTGGACGCCTTCGTCAAGACATTTCGTAATTTTGGTAGTGTAACTTGTAAAAAGTACAACCTTGAAAATTCTGAGCACAAAACACTATATGGCTAGATATCCAGCATCAATCTTAAATGGAGTGAAATGTCACAACCTGAAGGTCACACGCAGGCCGATGTAGCTTCGTGAGAAGGGCTCACAGAAGCGGTACAGATGGTAGCCGACAGAGTAGCTGAATAATGGCGGAATCGATAAATGTTAGGGCTTACAAGTGTACATTAGGAGTTTTTAAATGAATGCTTCAAATATGCTACTATAATTAGGTTGTCAACCGCTTCATCAAGCTGCATGGCTGCACTCATGACAGCTCCAAAGGGGAGCTATTTGAAATCTTCGAAATCAAATTTGTGTGGATATACAATCCTGTCTAACCCTATATTGAATATTGTGAGAGTATCGACCTCTGGAGTGACAAAAGAGTTGCATTACCCATGGAAGCAGGATCGAAATCAGTCCAGCAGCCATGTCAAAAGATATATAACTAGAGCTATACCTGATGCTGAGGAGCCAGATTGGAACAAGGAGATGAGTATTTTTCAGAAAAGAATGCTGCGACCAAATCAGTTGGAGACTTTGAGGGAGCTTGAGGGCAAAGTTAACGTTGGCAAAGTAAGATTTCAGAATCTGCATGCTTAGATCTTATATGGCTCTCTACAGTCTTCCTCATCTGCTCTGCACAGGTTCTTTATTGTAAGGATAATCTAGCTATCATATCTGGGCTGAATTCAGATGCACCTGTCGGGACTAAATTGTCCTTTGTAACTGGTGGGACTGGGTGAGCTTATATCCTCGCTCTGAGCATGGACATCATATTTGGATCTCGCATATTCTGATGTTCCACATGAGATGCGTGTGTTGCCCCTCAGTAACTCAGTTTGGGAGTCAGTTGTGCATATTAAGTGCAGACCCCTCATATACTCAACATGTAATGAATGTTCCTAATACAATTAACATACAAGCAGATCCCTCCCACACTCAACAGTATGTTTCTATGCAGGGTGCTCCTTCATCATAGGAGTGATAACCTAGTGTTTGCATTGGTACTTGGAGGCGCACGCCTGATCTCTGTTGGGGAGGGCGTGGAGTGTAAGATCAAGGGCGTTCTGCAGGTGTAACCTCTACCGCCAGCAGAAATTCTAATAAACTCATGAAAAACCCAAACTTAATTTAGACCAGCACATCTACAGACCACAACTACCAAATATGTCCTCCTTTCAGTCTTGTCATGAGACTCCTAAGCTCTGTATCATAGAGCACATTTGCAATGTCAGTGTCATGCAACATGCATTTGAAGCTTCGTTACATCGCACAGGTTGTTGATGAAACAAAGGGGCCCATGACCCGCAAAGACTACGATATCTTCATGTCTCCAGCGGGGGACACTCTGTTTGGGAAAATGGTCAATTACTTTGGTATAGAGCAGGGGCTAGACACAGAGTCATGTACTTCCAGCTCCGAAACTGGTGGTGATGATGACTGTGTGCCTTCAGCCTCCCAGCAGAGAGTGCCCACTGGCTTTGACAAAGTCCGCCCTCTGATCAATCACCAAGTGGACATGAAAGGGAGGGAGCAGATAACTGAATGTCTGTTGACAGGAGTGAAGGTGGGACCATGCAGCAAAGTCATCGAAAATAGTTTCAGTGTAGAGTTTGCAATATGATTGTATGTATAAACAATACTACACGAGACAAGATGGAAAGAGCTTATGAGTTTTGGCAGTTGTACTTACTCCTTGTACAGGAACAGTTTAGCGCTGAAATGTATGTACAGATGCCGACACGAATGAACGTGGATTTATTTTTTGTATAAGTTTATGTATTTAGGATAAAATTATACAGCTTTCTATAGATTTTTGAAAGCCCTTAATAGTAATAACCCACATACATCTCATGCTTAGGCTCTCGACATCTTGACTCCTCTTGGGCGGGGAATGAGTTTCCTAGTCATAGGACCTCACGGGTCGGGGAAAACCTCCCTGGGGCTTGATGCTCTGCTTGGGCAGAGCAGTACAGGTGTGGTGAAAGGCGTCTGTAGCCTCCTAACTCAGTGCTGCAGCATTGTAGACAGGGCTTCATATGGTTATGTGATGGTTGCCTGTATTTTCTCCTTGCTGCGGGTGCAGGAGTTAAGTGTGTCTATGCCTGCACCGACAACAATGATGTGGAGCTGGAGCATGTCATGTCTCTCTTGAAGGAGCACCGCGCCCTGAGCAATGTAGCTGTCATATCATCATCCCGTGAGGCCTCAGTGGGGGAGAAGCTAGCAACCATTTGTGCTGCCTGCTCTTTGGGTGGTAAGTGAAAGACTTGGACAGTCTTGAGACAACTAAAATCATCCTGAATGAGCTTAAATGTGCATTCATTGTTGTTACCTGCTCCCATAATGCATGTGACTTCAGAGCGTGTGCGTGATGAGAAAGGTCATTCTCTGGTGGTGCTGGACACTGTGAAGCCACTGTCAGATGCATGGAACTCGTTCATATCTGGACTTTCAGGGCTGGGGCAGAGAGCAGTGAGTTGGAAGCTATCAGAAAGTTCTGCACCATGTAGTTTCAAAATGAAAGATTATGTCTCCTGCTGTGTTGGTGCACCAGGCCTGTGTTCTAATTAGTAATGTAACAAAATATATATTTTTGCTTGCCTGCTTTAATGCATTATATGATATTCCTGCTCCATGGTTAATGATTGATGCTGAGGACTTTCGACATCAATGGCAGGCTCTTGAGGGTTTGATCAAGGATGAGCAAGGCCGTGATGTGATGCTGCCCATCACTGAGAGCAATGAGGAACTGGTGGATTATCAGGGGATGCTGGTCTCAGGTGCTGTGGCTCAGAGGAGAGGGTGAGAAAAATGGGTTTCATAGCCTCTGAGGAAAGGGTGACAAATGTTGGTTTCGATGACTCAGGAGAAGGGCCTATTGATATGGCATGTCTGATGGCATTGTGGATGGAGAGAAATGAATTGCTATCCAACAACCATACTGGCTCCCATCATGAATTGCTATCCAACAACCATACTGGCTCCCATCATGAATTTGTTTTAGACTCATGGTACGTCCTACATGTCCTGCCTGATGTGGTGACACATGGTACGTCCTACATGTCCTGCCTGATGTGGTGACACATGGTACGTCCTACATGTCCTGCCTGATGTGGTGACACATGGTACGTCCTACATGTCCTGCCTGATGTGGTGACACATGGTACGTCCTACATGTCCTGCCTGATGTGGTGACCGTGGCTGTGTTTCCCCAGGTTCTTCTCCACACTCTTCTTGCGACCTGCAAAGCTCACAGGCTCTGCGGGTGGGGGCTCTATGACACTCATGCCCCTGGTGCCTGGCAGGTACGAACAAGTTGGGGCTCTAGGACTCTCATGACTCTGGTAACAAGTAGGTATGAACAAGTTGGGGCGCTAGGACTCTCATGCCCCTGGTGCCTGGCAGGTATGAACAAGTTGGACGCATAGAATAATGATTTTCGTCCAGACTGAGTTGCTACTGCACTTCTGCTGGATAATTATATACAATTGATTACTGCGACTCAAAACCTCTTTGAAAATGTGCTAGGTGTGCTACTGGAATTAGCCAGCGTGTGGACATGAGCAAGTATCAAACGCTCAGTGAGGAGCAGAAGGCAAAGATACAGGTGCAGCCTAGACCAGGTTTAAGCCTAGCATTAGCATTGAGTGAGACCTCAATATGCATTGCAATGCCTTAGCAACATCTTGTTATCTTTTGAGTGCTCATATGAAGCTGATTCTCTCAATGAATTCTCAAGGTTGCTTTGGAGAAGAAGGAGCAAGAGGCTTTGCAAGCTCGGATAGCTGACGGAGAGATATCTACCGAGGTCGTGGAAGAATTCATATCCATTGCAGATGGCCAGGTGTGCGCTTTCAGGGCTTGCAGCATTGATTTCTGTCAGGAGTTATGAGAATGGCAGATTGTGTAGTACAAGCTTGAATCTGATCCTTCATTCCGCTTTGAACAAAGCTCTGGCTCAGCACCTTCTTGCCATATGTTGCTCAGGTGGTGTTGATGGATCGTCCTAACTCTAGTGGGAGTTACATTGTGAACCCTAAACTCAGTATTACACGAGTGGGGACCAGAGCCTACCACAAGGCCATGGCGGACTTAGCTCCACAAGTGCGCTTAGACCTCGCACAAGCTGAAGATGCTCGCAAGTAAGAAGTAGTCATGAGCTCATAGCATTGCTTGGCTACAGGTGCCCTACAGATAGCATTGCTTGGCTACAGGTGCCCTACAGATAGCATTGCTTGGCTACAGGTGCCCTACAGATGCCCAGGGCTGAATTTAGTTCAGCCGCATTAAGGACAAGTGATGACGTAGATGCAAGTCCGTTGCAATGAGCTAGAATGGTTGGCGCCTGCTATGATAGGTCTCACTTCAATGGTTGGCGCCTGCTATGATAGGTCTCACTTCAATGGTTGGCGCCTGCTATGATAGGTCTCACTTCAATCCTCCAGGTTCTCAATTGATCCTGATGATCCTACAAAGAAGCAGGATGCCTACACTTCACGTGTGCGGGCAGCACTATTGCAGCCTCAATCTCAGCCTGTAGCTTTGGAAGATCAGGTATATTAAGAGTTGAGGAGGCATTTTTAGGAGAAGATGTTTCTATGCACCAGGGCATTAGGAGAAGATGTATCTAAGCACCAGGGCAATAGGAGAAGATGTCTCTAAGCAATAGGGCATTTCTCCTTATCACCTCTCTCTAAGTCTTTGGGTTGCTGAAAGATTTGCCTGTTTCCAAATCTACACAATATGATATAAAACGAACTTCTCCTGCTGAGAACTCTCAGCCCTATCCAGTTTGAAGTTAAATATCCAGCTCTCTGCCATGTTGCCTGCTAGATCATCCTCTTGCTGGCTGTCCAGAGGGGCTTTGCCAACCATGTAGCTGAAGATCAGCTACAAGTGTTCCTGAGTGGTGCAGTCCGCTTTGTGCATGCTGCTGCCTTTAAAGCCCTTCAGGAGCTGAGCTCAACCAAAATCCTCACTGCTGCAGCGGAGAAAGCAGTTTTAGATGCCCTCAATGATTATGCGGAGCTGTACCGGGAAAAAAGCCTGAATTAAAGGTCGGCTGAAAGTTCAAGGAGCTTTACACAGTAAACCATTAGAATTTGGAAAAAACTAGATTTTCCTTATTTTTGTCCATTCTCTGATTACAAGCATTGAAGCTATGCATAAATATACTCAGGGTATATGAAAGCAACTCGCTTGGAAGCCCTGTAATCCCAAAGCATTGCTAGGTATGAGCACTTCACACTAGCGTAAGTAACACAATCAACATGGTTTGTGAAAATGGGGCCTCGCCGTAATAACAGCATGGCCTTATTTGCTGCAATATCTAAGCTAAATGGAAGACAGTTGCGGAGCATGAAGTTCAGGCTTAACTTGTCCCGCGTGATTGATATGTGATAGAATTGTCAGGTGATAAGCAGCCCCAGGTAGCATCTTATGCATGCGAGGTGACGTCACAGTCATCTATATAAAAGGTTAGAGTCTCTGCAATTTGTGGGAAAGACTTTTAGAGTGATGACGGAGAACTGATATGATCATCTTTTTGTTAAGAACTGAGCGCTTAGTTCTTAACACCTTTTACTAGCTAAAGTACTTCAGAAATTCGAGTAGGAACAAGTTCCTATTTAGGTACAACAGGCATAATAGATTACATCAAGGTGCTAATTTGGCATCAATCAGCAGGCGTCAGTATCACATACTCTGACTTCAGGTATTATTTGACAGTGTCCCTTGTGAGAGACCAAGAGAAACCTTATCTAGATTTTAGCTCATGTAGACTCGAGGAGATAACAGCATAACCAAGGCTATGGAGCACAATTATCATCCTCAGCTAGGTAATACAACGTTTTTATGATTGATGCACTAAATTTTTAGACCTATTTAAACCAGGTGCATATTTTTCACATCTGCACAGAACAACTACCTAAATCATTTCATTCATTATTTATCAATTATCTTATTATTAACTCAAGAGATTTGGATGCATTCAGAAGAAGAAATAAGTGGCATTCGTGCCCCATGATTACCTGCTACCTATTCAGAGGGGGCCGGTTACGGGCTTAGTTACTGACCAACCAATTTATCTTTAAAATAAATATAATGAATTACGATTTAGCTGGCGATTAAGAAAACCCTTCTCGAAATGTACAGCTTTTTACACGACCGTAATCTCAAATGGGTCGAGTCATTAGATTCATTGCGGTTTTTCTTACGCTTTACAAGTGTTTTTTACATTTGCGCATTTGAATCCTAACAGTCCTGACATCAGCGTTCTTATGGCCCAGTCTAGCACGGCTGTGGCCCAACGAGGCGAGGATGCAGAGTGGAAAGGGAAATTAGCTCTTCCACCAAAAGACACGCGCATAAGGACGGAAGTAAGTTTATAAGATCAACTTACGTGGATTCAGACAATGCGTTCTTTCTTTTTTGGTTCATGAGTCTTTTCTCGATGTCAATATGATCATGGCACTCTCTTCCTGCTGTTGTAATCAAGGAGAGTTGACGCTTTTCATGCTGGGTTGATTAAGTTAATTTTCTGTGATCACTTTTTGCTACTTATCAATTATGTCGTAAACCTTTCAAACTTGACAGGTCTTCCGATTAAATTACACTGTTTGAGACGTCTTTTGATCTTTTGCCTACTCAGGATGTCACAGCAACAAAAGGCTGCCAATTTGAGGACTACTTTCTGAAAAGAGAGTAAGTAACCAATCTTTATAATCTTGGGTTTTGCGTCCGACCCCTTCCACTCTTGTCAGGCTGCTTATGGGAATTTTTGAAAAAGGTTTCGAGGTATGCTTGCAGCAAAATTGCGTCTATGTCCTCTCCAGATGTCACCCTTACATGATTCTTGCGCGTCCAGGCTCCATCGCCAATACAAGAAGAGGCCATTCCCATCGCTTTGGCTGGCAGGGACATCTTAGCAAGAGCAAAAAATGGAACGGGCAAAACTGCAGCTTTCTGCATCCCAGTTCTTGAGCGCATTGATCCGTCTAAAAATGAAATACAAGGTATCTTTATTCTTGGAGTTGAAGATGCATAGGCTCTGTGCTGATTACATTTTGTCTTTGCAGCTCTGCTTCTGGTTCCTACTCGTGAGCTAGCCCTGCAGACAGCACAAGTTTGCAAGGAACTAGGAAAGTACCTGGGCATTGACGTAGTCGTGACCACAGGAGGAACAAGCCTCAAAGATGACATCATGCGGTTTCATAGCAGTGTGCATGTGGTGGTTGCGACACCTGGAAGAATCTTAGACTTAGCACAGAAAAATGTTGCAAAGCTGGGTACTTGCAAAGTGCTGGTCATGGACGAGGTGACCGACTGTGAATTTATTTTTTCCTTGCTGTTTTCTTACCATTTATTTCAGCTTTTAAGGAGGTTTACAATCTGTTTTTCACAGGCTGACAAGCTCTTGTCCGAAGACTTTCAGAAAATTGTTGAAGAGTTGATATCACAGCTGCCCGAGGAGCGCCAGATTATGCTCTTCTCCGCTACCTTCCCAGTCACTGTAAAGCAGTTCAAAGAGAAATTCCTTAAAAAACAATACGTCATCAACTTGATGGATGAGCTGACCCTGAAGGGTGTCACACAGTATTACGCATTTGTGGAGGAGAAGCAGAAAGTCCACTGCCTCAACACATTATTCTCCAAGGTAGGGGAACGTTGACAGCAATACTGCATTAGCTATTTAGCAGGTTTCTATTCAGTAAGGAGGATTTGGTTAAGTAGGAAAGATTTTAGCAATCATGCCTGTATGTGCTGGGTGCTTCTTTGCAAAGAACCCAAGTAAGCATTTCCTTCTTACCTTTGTTGTTACAGCTAAGCATCAACCAGTCAATTATTTTCTGCAACTCTGTCAACCGAGTTGAGCTCTTAGCCAAGAAGATCACGGAGCTGGGCTACTCATGCTTCTACATCCATGCAAAAATGCTTCAAAGCCACAGGAACAGGGTGTTCCACGATTTCAGGAATGGCCACTGCCGCAATCTGGTCTCCTCAGGTGCTCAAAAGTTTAATTCTTCAGTTTGTAGAGGTGTTTGGAGGTGCATATGTGGGAAACTTGCAATATATCACATAGTTTGCACCGGATTGACCAATTGTATGGGACGACAGGAGAGTCATTCCTCTTATGCAACGATCTCTGCGATGATTTCAATGGGTTCAGGCAGGCCATGGTACTGAGAAAAGCATGATGTGATTGTGCTTTGATACTGCAGATTTATTCACTCGTGGTATTGACATTCAGTCTGTGAATGTGGTTATCAATTTTGACTTCCCCAAGAATTCTGAGACTTACCTCCATCGAGTGGGGCGCTCTGGTCGATTTGGTCATTTGGGTCTTGCTGTCAATCTGATCACATATGATGACCGTCTCAATTTGTGAGTGACGGAAATGACTGGATTCTGGTGATGAGCTTTTGGTTGTTACATGCTTGAACAAATCGATAGCTTACAAGTGGAAAGTTCATATGCTATGTGTTATTGATTCTCAGGTACAAGATTGAGCAGGAACTGGGCACAGAGATCAAAGCTATCCCTCCTCAGATTGAGGAGCGGTTGTACTGCTCTTAGAAAGCAACGGCAGAGAGGCTCTTCTCAGCCTCTCGCTGCCTCATCCCCAACGCTGTTTTCAAAAGGGGCTGGTGGAACATACAAAAATGGGAGTCTAGATGCTCTCAGTGTTGACTGAATGGTCAGGAAAGAGCACTTGAGGATGTCTAGTTTTGTCTTGGAGTCTGTCCAGTTTGCACTGGCCAAGATTCCTTGCTTCTGAGTGACGTGTGAGAACTAATGAGAGACCTTTTGAGAGTGGAGTGCTGAGAGAAATCACTGACCGGAGAGAGAATCATTGGGGCAGCACGACCTGGTTCTTCTCTTCAAGAAGAGGATTTGTGCGAGCACCAGGGAGCTCCTTTTCCATCTTCTGACTGATATGACTTCTGGGACATTAGCCTCAGTAATTAAGGCAGGCATGTTTGTTGACTGTGTAGGTATGTGTAGATTTATTATTACATTTCATTTTGTTACTGTGGTCCTTAGTTCCGAGTGTTCTGCTGTTGCAGACAGTCATGTATGAAGATGTATGGGAAGGAGAGCACTGAATCTGCCAGCCTCCACTCCCAAACACTTTTCCTCCCACTCTCTGCTGATGTGTCAATTTGTTCCTCCTCTGCACAATGACTTCATTTGCAGCCGAGTGAGCTGAGCAGACTTGAAGGTCTGCCAACCTTCAAGCTCTTTTAAGGAAACAGGTGTTTTCCAACTGGTGCTTTGACACAGCATGCTCCATTTCAATTTCACAATATCTTTATTTCCCATGGTCCCTCTGATTGTGCCTGGTATGGGGTTTTGTGAACTTGGTTGATGACATGGTGTGTATTGAGTGTGAACCTGTACAGTCCGGCTTGTACCGGCATGGTGGAGTTCTGACTTGCCTTGGACGGCACTTGACCTGTTTGATGACTCTTTAGGTTTAGATCTATAGAGGCAGCTGCTTTACTTGTTTTCTCACCTGTTGACTTGCTATACTGGCATTCTTTGCTGTCTCCGCTGACCCTCCATGCTTACTGTGCAACTCCAATTTTGTTCAGTCATCTAACATGTATGGGCTATGCCTAGCATACCTGCATATAAAAGCATGGGTCACCTAGATAGTAAGGCATAGCTGTGTACAATGGCAACGCAGTATAGATCTTTTGTCTTCTTTCTCATGATCTGGAATTATTGCTCAGTGGCTTTGTTGCAAGCCAGATGATGTGGGGGGTTCTTGATGTGCTCTGCCTGGTGAATGGATGTGGAGGGTTCTTGATGTGCTCTGCCTGGTGAATGGATGTGGAGGGTTCTTGATGTGCTCTGCCTGGTGAATGGATGTGGAGGGTTCTTGATGTGCTCTGCCTGGTGAATGGACGTGGAGGGTTCTTTATGTGCTCTGCCTGGTGAATGGACGTGGAGGGTTCTAGATCTGCTCTGCCAGGTGAATGGATGTGGAGGGTTCTTGATGTGCTCTGCCTGGTGAATGGACGTGGAGGGTTCTGGCTATTCGTGGAATAGTTGTAGATGGATGGGATGGGCCTGATGAGCATGGAGTGGATGTAGAAGGATTATTTTGATATGATAATCAGTAGCAGTGGATGCATGGGAGTGAGGGGTTCCTTCTCTGTGCAAGCCAAGACAGATGAGACAATTTAGTGGAGGAAGGGCATAGAGTTAACCCTACAGATTGCATGCAATTCAATCTCTTGTTTTTGGAGTCATTATGCTGCAATCACTTTGTGTACACCAAGACAGTGTGCTGCATGTTTCAGGTTGGTATCTTGTTTGAATGAGTTATTTGGACTTGAGGCTTGTGAGGTTTCATGCTGTCTGAACTTATGAGCCAGTGGGGTGGGGTATGTTGAGATGTGTGATGGTAACATAATGTCCCCTGATACCTTCAAACTGGCATTCAGGCAAGCAATTAGGCTATAAAAATCATATGCTACACGTGCACATCCAAAAAAGAGAAAAAAGTTGCAGCGCTTGATTCTAACACTGAACTTCACTGGTGCATCCATGCTGCACAGTGAGGATCACAGTACTGCAAAGGCGCATATGAGATAAATGATGTCGTGATTGAAGACTCCATCAACAAATCATGACACTGTTAGAATGACTGAAGGCGAGCACCACCGAGTCTTTGAGCAAGATTTGGACCCCATCAATGTGGTTAATAAGTCTACTAACCATAGTGCTTAGACTCCTTCAGCAACGTAGTATCTCTCCGCCTCATAGACAGAGCCTGCTGCACTCTCCTCTCCTCTGCAGCACAGATCTGAGACATCCATCTCTTTCGCACCTTCAGGGTTTCCCTTCGCTGCTCAAGCTCTGCATTAGAATCCTGCATTGCAGCAGTAGAAGGCTCAAAAGCTGAGACAACAGCGCTGCCATTGACGGGAGCTTTATCCACCCTTCTTGTTGCATCAAATGTCCACAACACTGCACTGGATCTAGATTGTACTGGAGCTGATGAGCTAGGCCCAGCCTTGGCTGTTGGCTCCACACCTTTCCCACCCACCATATCCTGCACTGGCTGCAGCCCACCCTCCTCTCTACGACATATCTCTAGGCAATTCCTTACGCTGTTCAAGCCCTGTTGGCCTGAGGCATGCTCCAATGCCCTGACTGCTGCTTTTTCCAGTGAAGAGTCATCTGTAGGCAGGCCCAAAAACCCACACACATGTGCCCAACCCTTCCAAGTTCGGATGCCACTCTGATCTTCACTAGTTGACTGCCCATGTTTTCTGGGGAAATTTGTTTTGTTCTTTGGCAACAAAGTAGCCACAAGCTGTGCATTGTTCTGTTTTTCAGACAAAATGTCAGCTACACCCTCCTTCAGCCATTCCACCAGTACGCTGTGCAGTTGGTCAACTGTTGCTGCTGCACGGCCCGTGGCTAGCAAAGCAACTTGGAAGACTTGTGTTTGTGAGACTGGCGCTGCTGATATAACCGTCATAGGGTCACTGGCCTGGTTTTGTGCTGCCGAGGGGGGCGCCTCTGCACCTCTTCGCTGCTTTGGCTGTGTTTGCTGCTGTTGCTGCAGAACCTGCTGTATCCACTGCTCTGCCTGAGTCAATTCATTCAACTCCTCTTCAAATATCTCATTTGAAACCAAGGTGGCTGTTTGGCTGGCATTTTTTGTTACTGCTGGTGGAAAGAGGCCACACACCTGGGTATAAATGACACACATCCTTTATTCAAGAGTGCATATCATGTTATGCATTGCCTTGAAGAATGCATCAGGGGGCATGCAGAGCAAAATTTTCAGTACAGCAACATTATGACAGAGGAGCTTGGTACTATCACCTGACATGCTCAAACCAGAAGCTTTACCTTGGCTATGTCTCGGACCCTTGCAGCAATTAACTTCAGGTCTAAGCAGTCTCTATCATCCAACTGGTGCCTTTGGCCTTCACTTTGCCCTCCCGTTCGTATCTCGCATTGTCCATCCTCCACATTACATGCTTCACCTGCATAAGAGGAGATGATTGTGTACTTATCTCTAGAGGTTGAGGATCATGATAAATACCAAGGGACACATCTCCATTCATAAAGAATATATACAATCAGATTTCATTCAGAACCCCGCAGAAGAAGAGACAGGACAAGAGTGTAAAACAATTTGTGTGTATTGTAATATATTCAGAGCAATGGATTGCGGACCTGCTGGCGAGTAGCAATGGTTTAACTTTGTCCTTAAGTGTACCTTGAGACTTCTGCTGCAGCATTTGTGCTGTTTGTGCTGAGGGAGGGAGTCTGATTGTGATCTTGGGCTTTGCACTTGCCCTAACTGTTGGTTTTGTGCTTTTTTTGGACGCCTTTGATGGCAGTGATAATTCTGCAGCATGGTCCAACATAAGGAATTAAAGAAGAAAAACTCCCTTCACACATCTCCCCTCTTGTGTGAAACAGGCTCTACTTCTGTTATCATGAGACTGAACTGACCTTGACCTTCCTGCACATCACTTACAAGGCTAATGGGTGTCTTTCAACCTGTTACCTGCATTTCCACATCCAGGCTGTCTCTCTAAGAATTAGACACAACAAAATCATGGAAAACCAGCTTTCACCATTCCAAAAGTAAGCGATATACCTGACCAGGATTCCTCTTGTAACTCCAAATCATCACGGGTTTCAGATGAGTCACTCTTCTTCAGCTGCTGCTCTTCTCCTCTTTCCTCTATCCTAGGTATAGCTTCCGCCCTCCCTCCTCGTCTAGCAACCCTGCCTCTACCTCTTAACCCAGTTGCTCTACCTCTGCGGCCTCTCCTCCTTCCACCCCCCCTTCCTGGGGAAACTTTTGGAGCAAAAGCCTGCTCAGGGATATCCACAGCGGACTGTCTGACAGCTTCCTCTACATCATTTGTACCACCCACACTGTCCCCCTTCCTGAGGGGCAAACTAGCAACAAAACGTCCCCTGGTCCTGCAACCCCCTCTTCGAGGCAAGCCAAGCTGGTCGCGGCCACCTTGGGGATGACCTCTGTCAGGAGCACTCTGGGCGACAGGTTTGTTGAGGCTTGTAGCCTCACCAGCTCCAGTGCCACCTTTGTGAACATAAGAGTCTGAGATCTCACCAGTGAGACCAGAAAGGAGATCCCCGCTATGCTCTGATGGGAAATTCTCTCCTGTCGCAAGCAGATGCCAAGTGTGCCTTTTGTGCCTTGTCATTTAGGAAAGTTGTAAATCCATAATCCATAATACAGAAGTATGAATCAATAATGTCCATGGTTCTTATATAATGGACATATTAAGGAAGTTCACCATTTGCCATTTGTATCAATGCCTGGTTGCTTGATCAGTGAGTGGGAGAGTTAGTAATGATTACCTGCAATAACCCTTACCTGCCATTATCTCACCTGCGGCCATAGCTTGACTCAGGTCCAGGTTGCAGCCAGCAGCCAGCATGGCGGCTATTGTGGGCACATGATGGCGGTCTGAAGCATTGCCTTTGTTGTCCCCCACACTATCAATCTCTGAGGGGATACCTCCGGTTTCCTGCTGCTGCTGCTGCTGCTGCTGCTGCATCTCTTGTGCGTGACCGTGAGCGCTGGATGTCTCTGTTCTACTTGCTTTGGACTGATGAGCCACTTCAGGGATCCCCTGGTCTCCTTCGGTAGACACGTGGCCCTCATTCAGCTGCTGGCTGCTTCCTCCACCAGCATGGTGCTGCTCAGCATGAATGTCCGACCTTTGGTTTGCAAGTGCATTGGAGAGGAAACCCTTGCTCCTTCTTTGAAAAGTGGGCATGCCTCTCCTAGCACCGCCAACACTTGCTCTGCCTCCTCTCTTCTTTGCGCTTGTGTAGGGAGACCTGGTGGATGGGAGGTTGTTGTGAAGATGATTTATTGTGCCACTGAAGCCCGCTGTGTATGAAACATGATGGGGGTGTGCAGAGGTTGTAGGACGCCGTGTCCATGCATAGGCTTGTGGAGGCACTGCATGGTGTTGGTGTTGAGGTTGGTGCTGTTGTGTCCTTGATGCTAGAGAGGGCATGTCCTGCTGTTGCTGGTGATGACCCCATGTATGTGGTGCCATGGTACCGGGGCAGGGCACCCCCACCCTAGGGTCATCATGCTGAGTACAGGAGCCAGGAGAGGAAGCAGGCATCATTGGGGAGCAGGTAGGCATCCTGGGAGAGGTAGCAGCTGCCATGAGGGAGGAGGCAGGCATCCTTGGAGAGGAAGCAGGAACCATGGGGTTGCCATAGTATACGACATGGCCTTGGATTGTAGAGGCTTCATTGCCAACATCATAGAGCTGACTCTGCTGACCAAGAGTGTTGCCCTCATAATGAACATGGGAGTATTGCTGTGTTTGTTGACTAGTGGGGAAGTGATGGGTTGGGCTTCTTTCTAACACAGGTCCGCCATAGGATCTTACCATCCCAGTCCTAGGGCTACTGCTTCCAGGAGGCAGCAGGTAGCCATAGTTGTGGAGGGAGGGAGGGCCCTGGTCAGCCGTTGTGATATGTGGCTTGTGACTCTCCACAGCCTTAGAAGCAGAGGGGGAGTGGTTAGGCGGTACAAGTCCCTGCCTAGAACATAGAGCAGCCGCGGAGAATGAGGGATCATCTCCTACTGCCACTCGTGGTGATGTTGGAGGTGGGAGCACGATGCCGCTGGCCTGTGCACGGTCCAAAACGGACATGACTGTGGTAGCAACATCTGCCGGTAGCTGCCCAGTAGCTAGGAGGCGCTGCAGCTGCTGTAACCTCAGGTTTCTTTGCAAGGAGGAACCCTGCCTCAGAATCTGCTGGGGTGATGAGGCTCCTGGGGATCTGCTTATCCAGCTCTTTGCATGCAGGCCCACGGCACTCCCTGTTGGTACTCCAGAATTGATGAGATGCATGTTGTCATCAGCATGCATAGCTCCAGGCGCAGCAGTGGGCACAGTGCCTTCTGCCTCCTCATGATAATGCTGCTGGGACCAAGCAGCAGGATTGTTCATGTCAGCAGTCAGCCCTTGGGCGCTGCCAGCATGCCCCTGTGATGTGGACCTAAAAGAGTGTCCAGACTTCCCTTGAGAGCACATAACTGTATTTGTAGCATGAGTAGTAGGCGCTTGATCCTGGCTTCCAAAAGCCTCAAAAAGCGTCCAATCAGGCTCTATCGAGTCTGTTACTGCACCATACAGCTGTGTCAGATCAGTTGGTTGAGGGTCTATGAAGCTGTTGTTGAATGATCTCGGCTGGCTACTACTCACAAGATGTGTTTCATGAATGCCATGGGTCTCTCCCTCATCTGCCCTGCTGCTGCCTGTGTGAAGATGACTTATGGATGGCAATATGCCTCTCTGTTGCAGTTGCCAGTTGACTTGGTCCAATCCAGGTGGATGGTCAGCCAGAGTGGCCTGTGGATGTTGCAGCGTATCTGTCATTGTGGTTGCTAACAAATAAAACAATGCGGGGATGCTCTGAAATCTCACACTGCAAGGTTTCAAAAAGACTTAAAGGTTTTGCTGTAGGGATTGCTTTTGCTACTGATTTGTTCATGTTTTAGTGTGTCCTTGTTACTGACCTGGTACTCAGCCTCCAATGAAGAGTCTCCTTCAGCAAGCTCCCATCCATTGTAAGCATAAAGGTGATGACCATTTTGCTGCTGCTGCTTCTGTTGTTGAATATGCTGCTTGCTGCAGTGTAATGCTTCTGGACTTGAGGCTTGCGGCTGCTCTTTCATATCTTCAGACACGTTTTGTATGTTGTCCATTGGTGGATGATGAACAGGGATCTCGTCAACTGCAGTAGTCTCTTTTTCTGCTGAGTATGTAGGATATTCATAAACGTTACCGTGTTGTTGGTGACGTAGCACCTCATTTGATAATGCTATGAGGTCGCAATCGGAAAATCCTAGATGTTCGATGTAGTCTGCGTTTTGTGGACCATGGCACTCTTCCTCATTCAACGTTCGCTCTGCAACAGATTTACCAGCCGTGGGTAAGGGGTGCAGGGAAAATAAGCACCTAGATGCTTATTTGTTAGATGTGCTGCGTGCACGATGCTGTAACTTTACCTGCAATTTCTTTCAGCAAATCGTCATTCATTCCGAGTAGGGCTTGCATATCTTTGAATCTCTCATATGTCTAAAGTTTCCAGCCCAGTTCTTGCTAGCACCGCGCAATAGTTCCGACAGTAGCAGTGTGTCGCTCGTGCGACTGCACTGACCTCGAGTCGGATGATGTTCAGTGTGCGATTACAGATGATCTTAAAAGCTCAGATATGTACCTGGCTGCCTTGAGTTCACAGATCCTCGATTCGTGATTCTCGAAGCAGCGTGAAATACGTAGATTTAGGTATACAGTGTTCAGGACGCAGCGCCAACCAAGATAATTTCGAAGTAACTCATGTCAGAAGGCTTTATTTGGACTCCGATCAATGCATTAAGAAAGTGGATGTGTTCCGGAGCGAGCTTCAAAGTGTATCCACACACTCAAAACTGCCATGAAAATAATGAAGTATTGAAAATATTGGCGCTACGACACATAACAAAATTACATTATGTCCCAAAGTACGTGATTGACAGGTAATTTCGATGACCGTGGCATCAGTATGTGGGTAAAACCTCGGCAAACAGTTGCAGCAGATCTTACAACACCAGAAAAACGCAAAGAGCAGGTAGGAACACAAATCCGAACAGAATAGGCACCAACTTGTTCTCACACATATTTTTTATTTGTTTTTCCTTTTCTCAAGTACCATACTATATGAACATGACTGTATTTTTTAATTTTTTTTATGCAGATTCATAAAGTATGGACTGCTTATTATTCCACTTGGCAACCAGCAGCTGCACTCGTCATCCAGGTAGGGATTGATGCAATAGCACTCCCTCTGCTTATAATTCAAAAGCACCTGTATTTTGACATTTGTGATAAGAAGTATAACACAGCAAAAACAGTTACGCAGCATAGATTGCATGAAATTGTATACTTATGTGTTAAATTAAGTGATTGAAACATTATTTCCCTCCATCCTACAGTCATACTGGCGGTGAGAATTGGAGCCTCGATTTGATGAAAGTGCCCTCTAAAATTAGCAATATTCTAATATTTTGGTGCTGTACACACTCTTGTTTGTATCTGTTCCCATTCAAGGACATTTTTCTCTCATGTACTGTTCCCTTATCTACCATCCTTGGAGCAGTGCAAGTTTATCCTGAATTTTTAGACCTGTTGAAATTAAATGTGTCCAAATCATATCACTGATCAGACATGTGATGAATTGACAACACGACCTTCAGGGGTTACTGGACTCGAAAGAAGTTGAAGGCCAAGCGGTACGGGCTCCTGCTCAAGGCTGCACGGAGGCCTCAGAGGCGAGAAAGTGCAGCGCGCGTTATACAGAGATTTGTTAGGGGATTTCTCGCACGCCTGTATGTAAGTTCCTCCTCATCCATGCTAGCAGGGATACAGCAATTCAGTTGCCAATCTGTGGCATATCTTTTCAAGCAATTGAAACAGCAATTTATGGAAAAACAGTGTAGGGACTTAGTTTCTTGTTACAACCCTTAACTCCACAGCTCATATCTTGACTACCTGCTCCTTGCCTTTGCTTGCAGGCAAAGCATTGGAGGAAGGCCATAGTCAACATTCAGCGCTGGTGGAGAGTGAGTCAAATCTTGTTGCCACTGCTTCTGTTCTGAAAAATCCTGCTTTTGAAGTGCTGATACAAGTGCATACACAGTCTGTATTCTGGACTGTCAGGAGGAAGATCAGAATGCTGCCAGCTTGAGAATACATGGTTGGAGCTAGACTTCAGCTCTCATATGTGACCTGGAGACATTAAATCCACACTTGTTGTTTTATGGTTTAGGGGCACAGAGCTCGTAGGGGCTGGGCCCGGAAGTTGCGCAACTTCAGATGGCGAGTGGAGGCTGCAACTGAGATTCAGCGTCATGTGAGGGGGTACCTAGCTCGTACCAGAGTAAGACGGTTGAAGCTGAGGCGGCCACGACCTCAGCCCCTTGCTGTCTTAACTGGCCGCCCTGAACTGAAGGGCGATGTGGATTCTATCAAATCCAGGTGCTATCACGCATGTAGATGTCAAGCTTAATCCCTGCACATTCAGAGCATGATTCATGATAGGAGTCAGGACGCTAGAAAATCATAAGCCTGACCCCTATGTACCCCGTTAGTCTGACACCTGTGTGTCTGTCTAACACCTGTCATGTACCCCATTTGCGTCTCTTGATGCGTTCTGAAAAGGTTGTTGGGACTTTGCACTTTATTGCAGCACGGCACTCCCATCCCAGCAGGCTGCCTTGGACCCACAAGATGTACATGACCTCCATGTGAAGTCTGCATTAATCTCTGCACCTTCTGCACCACCATCTTCTGCACCTCCAGCTCAATCCTCAGTCCTCGCACTGTTGAAGGGAAGGCTATCAGTTCAGCCACCACTTGCTCCTGCTGCCCCACCCTTCCTATATGCTCCTTCAGCCCAATCTCCTAAAAAGCTTATTTCTTTCAAAAGCTCCAAAGATGAGGTTGAGATGGATCTAGATCTGCACACTCCCCCTAGGGAGCCACACATGCAGCCTCCTGTTCTTAGTAGCACAGATTCAGAGCCAGCTTCATCTTCTCATCCACCTGCAATACTCAAAACTGTACTGTCTGAGCCCAGAGTGCCTCCTACTGCCATCACCTCAAATCAAAAGCTCACTGCCCCCTCACATTTAACTAACATATCCATACAGACCTCTACCTCGGCCTCAACAAGCAGTACCAGTGCAGAGCTAGGGGAGCTGAAGTGTCATCAGCAATGTAACTTGCAGTCCCCAACTTCCCCAACATTTGACAGACTGTCAAGGCCTGAGCTTAACCCGTTACTTGCATCCACCTTGGTACTGCCTTCAAGCCCAGAAACTGCAGAGAAGCTGATTTACTCCTCCACACCTTCCACACTCACCCCCAGGCCAGCTACCACCACCCAAAAGGTGCAGCCCACCATGACCAGCCTCAAAACCCTAGGCCCACTGAAGGCCCCACCCCCCGGTGTGAAGCCTGGCGCCCTGCTGATGCAACAGTCCAGGCTGCTTCAGCCCACTACCTCAGTAGTGACAACAAGATCATTGACTTTGAGCTCCAGTAGCATCAGATCCTCCTTGCCTGCTCCTATGCAGAGTGCATGTGGATCACAGGCTGCTCCAATGACTAGTGGGCCTGCTAAGAGCATGCCAACTGCTTCTAAATCTACAGCTAAAGCAGCAGGAGAGGGAATGATTGCTTCCAAGGACCCTGGATCAAGACCTACACAAGCATGGGGAGAAGATCCTCCTCAGAGGCTTCAGCGGAGTGCTACCACAGCAGCTGGCAAGCAGGCAACCAAAGCTAGTCCTCCAGTCTTTCAGAGATCTAGCACCTACTCCCGGCCTGGTACTTCCAACAAAGTGGTATCAGCAGGTGCTATTGGTCAGAGGGCCAACACACCTCTGTCCCAAGGAAAAGTTCAGGGGACCAAGTTTAAAATCGCGGTGTTCGCATCGACGGCCCGTGACATTTAGCAGAGACTCTAGACGACAGCTGTCATTGTTTTGAGCTTTTAAACCAGAAGTGTGATATTTCAAAATTTCGCACTATTCTGGAACGGGGCCTAACGATGTTTGCAGAGACAAATATTATACCTGCTGCACTTTTTTATTCTTTGAAGAACATTTTCAAAAGCTCGCTCTACAGGAAGCAGTAAGTGTAATACCTTCTACTAAGTTAAACAATTTACAGCAGATATGAGGCACAAAATGTATTATTTTCCCTGTACATTATCATATCCCATTCAAATTAATAGCCAATAGTTATTCCCCAAAGTTGCTTCATCCTAGGAATTCTTCTTAGTAATATGAGAGATAATATAACAAACCTGGGTTATTGTTCTACATAACTGAAGTGAATTAACGACCTGGAAGATGATATGCGACAGGTAACAATTATTCTGATATTGGTAGGAAGCTATATACAAAAACATGGTTGGGATAAAACAAGTATGAAAGGTTGACAACAACTTCCCAGAGGACAAGCTGTCTCAGTAATAATGTTTGTAAGTACTAAAAATGCAATGCAAAAGTTTTTATATTTTATATTTGCTGCAAATGAAAATACGATGACACGAGTACTTGCATGGAAGCTGCTTTCATCCATTTGTAGACACATTTCCTATTGTTCTTGAAGTCTGATCGCTTCCTACACAACTTACATGGGACCTCCATGTGCAGGTCAGTCTGCATTCTCCTTCAGTTGGCCCCTCTTCTTCACCTACAGATTATCTCAAGTCTCCTTAATTCATTTGAGTCTCCTCCTTGAACATTATTTCACCCAGGCCCTCCATGATGTGAAAATGATGTACTCTGCTCTGAACCCGGCTCTTCAACCCACGCACTGAGACAAGCGCCTCCCGTGTGACAGCAAGTGGACTTCTGTTACCACTCCTAGGCAACTGGTGCCCTGGTTGAGAACCTCTTGAGACCATGATGTCTACACCACCTGGTATGTTGGGAGTGCCAGCATCCCCTGGACATAAAGGTTCTGGCACCTCAAGGACAGGAATCTGAGGAGCAGGTACAGGCACAGATGCCACAACTGAGGAGTGCTCAGGAAGTGGATCTGCTGTTGGCACGGAAGGACTTGATTGCTCCCACCCATCTTTCATAACTCTCACCAGATCCTGCAGATTCCATCCCAAGTTTGGCAAAAAAAGACAAAGCATACAAAATGTCCACTGTTCTAATTCCAAACACTCATCATAGGGATAGCAACTTTAAGACAGGAACAAAATGATAGGTTAACATTATGTTGCACATGTGTGCTACATTCATATATGATACACAAGTCATGCAGTACCTGAATGAGCATCAAGAGCAGGTAAGCCACCACGTGGCATGCAATGTATGGACCTCACTTCATAGATTTGAGCCTCTATTTACATGACAGTTCCATTGCGGGTACGTACTCTTATGATGGACTCCACTTTAGCAAATGTGGGTCTAGTCTTTGGCTTTTTATGAACACAGCGCACAGCCAGCTCCACGACAGACCTAGGAGTGGTCTCTGGGAACTTGAGGAAGTCTGGATTAGGAAGGAAGCCCCCCCCCGGCTTGTTTATCCAAGGGGTCATGTTCCTGAAAGGCATTATTATGATCCAGGCAGCACAAATAAATAAAAGGAACAAGAAAGAATGCCCCAATGAATGCTTGCCCTGAAGCATTAAATGCAGTACTGATCACATTTATTAAAAGGTAGCCAGAGCACAGACACAAAGCCCGCTTCCACATTTTATAAGAGAGGCCTGAATCAGGAGGGAACAGTGCTGGATACACAATATCTCACCTCCACATTCCTTTGATTCTGGCAGCAATCACGTATTCATTGCATTTACCTGTAAATCTCCACCATCATCACTCCAAAAGAATACACGTCACTGGCTTGCGTCAGCTTGCCTGTCTTGGAAACCTACAATATAGACCACTTGTCAATGCTGCTAGCAAGTAAATGCAAGAGAGAACACTTGTCAATGCTGCTAGCAAGTAAATGCAAGAACTAGTAATGATAATCAATGTTCCTTGTACATATTTAGGTATGTCACTATCAGTAATACATGGGCTTCAGGAGAAACGCAACTGCAACCAACTGCAACCGACTGCCTACAAGCTACAAACATTGTATGTGTTATATCACAACGATTGTCATCAGTACATCCTTGACTAGCTGTTACCTCAGGGGCAACATAGTACGGAGTCCCATTATTGAAGCAGCTCACGTAACCCTTCTTGGGATCTAGTGTCTTCGCTAGGCCAAAGCTTATCAGGCACAAAATGAAAACCAGTGAGATGTACCTCTCAAATGCAGCAAAGCATACTAAGTGAAAAAACAGCTAAATCATAACATTCACAATCATGCCATTACAATTTTTATCAGCGCTACATGACAGAAAGAGTAGGATTATGGAAAAATAAAAATATTATCTGCAATGTTGTTCTATAATTAATATAATTGTTAATATAATTGTTTTATTTTATTAGAGATGATCTAATTATTTAAAAGTGATGAGATTTATTAGAATTAGTTATTTATAATTATAACTAATTATTTTAAAAGTGATGAGATTTGATTAGCACAGGACTCCGTTGTGAAATAAAGACAAATAGGTTAGGCTGGAAGGAAAGAAAGGAGATGTCCAGTGCTTCTAGATGCTTAAATGCATGTGTATGAGTATTTTAAGTCCCTATCATAAGTTGCAAATCTTGAAGCAAATGGCATGCCTTACTCAGTAATTTTGTAGATGAGACGGTTCTGACACTCCTCATCTACTTTAGCCAGCACATTCTCAGGCCTGCAGTAAATGATGGACATTATGTCAGCTTGTTTCAAAACATAGAGAAAATAAGAAAGAGTTCCTCAGAGCTGTGCCAGCTGCTCTTAGGGTTTAGGGTTCTTTTAACCAAATGAGACAAGAAATGGGGCAGGCCTCAATTTGGGAGGTAAACAGAGCATCAACAGGGCAGACATCAACTCTTATTCTGTCAATGCCTCACTTTAGGTCTCCATGAATGATCCCTTTGCTGTGGATGTGAGCCATTCCACAAGAGATATCCAGCAACGCTGATAAAATAAGATCCTGTGATGCACCAACGCACCAATGCAGAGCAGAATTTATTTCAGTATTTGAGGGTAGGGCACATTGCCAAGAAGGTGAATAGGAATTAAGATGGCAGCGCTATCTATGTTAAGGGCACATAGAGTCTGCATGTTTGTTTTCTACTAAGTAGCTTACAAATGCTAACTTACCAAATAAGGATGTGTTGTCTCTTGATCATGTAAGAAGCCTGCCTGAAGAACATCTGCCAATGATGCTGAACACAACTCCTGATGGATGATGACGCAAATAGCTTCACACAAACAACTAAACACAAACAGCTTACAAGCCTTCATTCAGATTGAGCAAGTCATGTACAGAGCTAGCTTATCATAGGGATGAAGTACATGCATGACCTCTGATTTCCCATATGAAATTTATTCATATCTTGCCGGGAGAGAAACACTAAAAAACTGTGAAGGATCAGCCATAACAACTCCTTATCTTGTAAGGGATCAGCCATGACTACTCCTTATCTTGTAAAACCTGCTTCTTCTTTCCTACAGACCACCCTATGACACCCCTTACAATGAAAGGTCTCACATTTTCTACCTCCACCAATGTCCCATCTCATTACCTGCACTAGGTACAACTTCCAATCACTCTTGCCATTCTCCTCTATTTGGAGAGAGCTACTACTACCTCCTGTGACCATTTTGACTGGCTTGATATCATAGTGGTAAGTTGCAACCTGGGCATACAAATGAATAAAGCTGTCATATGCTAGCAGTCTCACAACAGCATCCACCCCTTCATGTAACAATAAGTGACAAGGCATGCCGATCTAAGAAAACAATGTGCGCTATCCCTCTGCAATGTAATACATGAATCACCACCTCCTGACAAAGTCTTCCTAAAGCTCCTTGCCAGGGCAACCAGGCAGATTGCCATGGAAGATGGTGAGAGAGAATCCACTTGACATTTTCCTCACCACATTCATGTGGACGACCAAAGTTGACACAGCAGCCTCTATCACAGCCCTCCTTTCTGGTGCATCATTGCCGCCTTGTTTACTTGCAAATAAGACCGTCTACAAAGGCACCAATCGCACCATCAGAAAACATATGCCTCTGACTAATGCAAGAATGTATATATGGTTCCACAGTAGATAAATATCAGTGACAAGTCAGGGTCCTTCATCCCTCAGATAAATAGTGACAAGTCAGGGTCCTTCATCCCTCAGCCATTTTTAAAAATTAGAACCAACACATGTTGCTTTACCTTCACAGCCACATTGTTGGAACCATCACATGGAGCTTTACCTTCACAGCCACATTGTTAGAACCAACACATGTTGCTTTACCTTCACAGCCATATTGTTGGCACCATCACATGGAGCTTTACCTTCACAGCCACATTGTTGGAACCAACACATGTTGCTTTACCTTCACAGCCACATTGTTAGAACCAACACATGGAGCTTTACCTTCACAGCCACATTGTTGGAACCAACACATGGAGCTATACCTTCACAGCCACATTGTTGGAACCAACACATGGAGCTTTACCTTCACAGCCACATCCAGACCCCTCCATGTTCCACGGTACACTTTCCCAAATGCACCCTCCCCAATCGGCTCCAACAGCTTCAATCTGCTACTCTCCTGGATTTGAATCTTGCCTGCCATAACTTCCACATCATGCATGGGATTCCATTTCTTCAAAGCGTTTGAAGCCAAGATTTCATGTGTTTCAGATGAACCAGCCTGCATCTCAGAGTTATACCAGAAAGAGTACTAACGGAGCACACAATTTTATGTAACCCATTTGTTCCCTCATACAAAATCTTTTGCCAGGGAACGAATGGCATATCGGAGACTTGTACAATACTGGGACCAACAGAAACTGTAGAGAGAGAGAGGCAAAATTGCCATTGACCACATGAGCAACTAAAATGACAGCTATGCTTGTAACAACGCTCACTGCGGTAATCCAATAGGTAATTTTCTTTTACTTGAAGTCTCATACCTGAGAAAGGGTCAAGCCTCTGGACCCTCCTCCAACCTTCTCAGAGCTTTCCCTAGACTGTATGACAGCAGCAGGTGTTAAAGGGTCCAAAGTAGAAGATTCAGTATTGCTGGGAGCTAAAGAAAAGTGAACTGACGCAGGAGATGATTTAACAGGCTCTTCACCTCCAGCTGCTTTATTCCTGTTCAATGATGGAAGGAAGGAAAATCTTGGGTGGATGGACTTCATAGCAAGGTTTCATACAGGGCTAAGCAACAGCAGGAAAAATCAAGATGCACAGTCATGCTGTGTAAAATTATCCCTTAATATGTGGAGGCTCAGGAGGAGCGCACAAAAATTATCCCTTAATATGTGGAGGCTCAGGAGGAGCGCACAAAAATTATCCCTTAATATGTGGAGGCTCAGGAGGAGCGCACAAAAATTATCCCTTTAAATCATTTGGAGGAAATCAAACACTTCTTTCAGCTTTAATCCATTTAGTCCAATGTTGGCATCAGTGCTCATTCACTGTCCCCACCCTGATAGCTGCACACCGTTCACCCCATGGTGTCCAAGATTTGAATCACTGTTCATTTTGTATCCCCCCTCCTAATATAGCTGCAGCTACACATACAACACATACAATGGAGTACCTGTACAACATCCACACCAGCGCAGCTGAGGTTACCATGAGGCCACACCCCACACCCACAGTAACCCCCACGATGATGGCCACCCACTTGCCCTCCCCACCATTACCACCTCCTGCGCTGGCAGCAGTTTCATTTAGCTTCTGAGTCAGAAACATGCTGCTCGGGGGTCCAGGCATATACATCCCATTAACCTGGGAGCTGTCCACTGAGCTGTTATTTTGATTCACAATCAATAGCTTGGTGCCACTGACTCCTAACCCCAAGTACTGATCTAGAGCTATAGCAGAGGCTGAGAACCTGTCAATAAAAAAATAGCACATCATTGTACTTCTATGATTGTAGTTCAGACCTGTAGGTACACAGTACAAAAATATGCCCTAGACTTTTCATGCACCAGCCAGTACAACCTCTGTACTTGAATACCTTCCTTATAAAGCAGAGCTCAGTTTAACTTGATGTAACTCCCTTAAATATCGGTTAATTTGTAGGAGGTCTGTCTATTGTGAGAAGGCCTTATTGTGCATAGAGTGTGCAATGTTCCCCTTATCAACACATACCTACAGAGCATGCCATGTGGGAGGCCGAGGTACCCACCATTTTACAGTGAAGACAGAGATGATGTCCAGTGAGGGGTCATTGATGCCTGGGATCTGATTCACACTAGGGAGTGACCGTGCGGCTGCTATGCCTGATGGCCCTCCAGCAACAGCCAGGGCATAAAGAGGATGAAAGCTCTGCTCTGTGAGCATGAGGGTTACAGACTCCAAGTAGACACGGACAGGGGTGGCGTCCCTGAATGAGCAGCACTAGACTCAATTTTAAAGGCAAGATGTCATGCCATTCATTTAGACTGTCATTAAGCATTGCCTTGCATTCGGTATGTTATGTCAGCACTGTCCTACACAGTGGCCCGTCCACTCTCAATCATATTGCACATCCACTCTCAGGCATACAACACATTTCTGTCAATTTACATACAACAATATTATTGTAAATGCAAGATGCATGTCATATGCTACTGAGGAAGCTGCATGATATCAGTGAAAAACTCAGCAGGTGATGATAACAAAAACATCTCTTTGTCATCAACATGCCCCTGATGCAATCACTAGCGGGTTGGTCTATCAACTCCAAATTTAGATGTTGAATACCTAATGAACTGCACAGCCCAAATAGGTAGTGCAGAGGGGACTGTTGAGAATCCGGAGGATGTCTGAGCCTCTGAAGAGACCAGCAAGTTGAGGAGTGTCAACCTCTGGAAGTAAAGTGCACTAGAGTTCCCACCAACTGACAGAACACTGTGCTCATTGTTAAGATCCAGATACACTGAGTTGTTGGGGCTTCCGTATGTCTCAATATTAGGCAGTACATTAGGGCCTGCCCAGAGCACATCACGCGTGAGGCCTCCTCCTCCAGCAGATCCAAAGTTTGAAACGGACACATTCACATATTGCAAAATCACGGGTGGCAGGTATGACGCAGCAACGCTTGTCTGTGTGCTGTATTCAGCAGTGACTCCTGAAATGACATACTTGAAGATCGGGGGCAGGAAAGTCTGCAAGTTAGTTGAGGGAAGGATTGGGTAGAGAGGATTGTTGGAGAGGTTGTCTGGGGGGTAAGCTGAGGGTGCAGGCCCAGGCAGCCAGGTACTGTTCTCCACATTATAGCTTCCCACCGCGCACAATGTAGGAGACTTGATACTGTACTGAACGTCGTTACGGGGTAGGGTCACCGCTGATGATTGCAAAGACACGTTGTAAAAGGTTGAAGTGTCCACAGTAATGTTACTGAAAAGGAGTGAGCTTGGGTCTAGGCTGTAGGCGTCTGGCCATGTTGAGATGGTGCTGATGTTCAAGAACCTCTGGTACACAGACAGCTGGCTCAAAGAGCTGGATAGCAACATGGTCCTACACCACATGTTGTGTAACTGTCGTATGGTGGTTTTGATAACCACAGCTTTAGTGACAAACCAATTTTAAAGTCAAATAATGCTAAGCATTCAAAGTGAATCAATGCTGATCCATCATAAGGTGGTGTAAGGCAATGGAGAGTCAAGACACATGAAGATTGAGATAGGGCCTGCCTGTATTAAAGAATGCTGTATCGTATTACTGAGGTGCCTCACCAGTACTATGTGCTTCGTATTACTGAGGTGCCTCACCAGTATGTGCTTCGTATTAATGTGGTGCCTCACCAGTATGTGCTTCGTATTACTGAGGTGCCTCACCAGTATGTGAGCATAACAAGTTCATCATTGGGTACCAGGAGAAGACTGTGGACATCCACCATGCGGGAGTTACTGCAAAGACAGAGGACACGGCTTTGACAAATGGGGCAAATGAGGCAAGAAAGATGTTCATGGCTGAATACTATGACATATGACTCTAACTCAATTCTCAAACATTATCTCTTTCAAGTTAATGGACTAAAAGCAGAACTTAGTGACATCTCTACATGGAAATTCAGCACGACCTCCCAACATGTCTATATGAAGAAGCACCAGGACTTAATCACATCTCTACATGAATAAAGGCCATGACTGATTACTACATCTTGGGCACCTGCTGCGGCTGATGGCTGACGTCTGGATTGAGGTGAGGAAGAACAAGTTATCCTCAGGAAGGAAAATCTTGGAGGAGCAAAGATTGATGAGGGTCAAGTTCTCGATGAACATGTTTCCGCTTGGTAGTATGATCCTTCCAGCATTCATTTCAAAATCAATGACACCATTTCCAGTCTCAGATAAAAGAGACAATGATGCATTCTTGCCAAGGACGAGACCTGGCTGTGGCCAAACAGGCCATCCTGTCGAGTTTGAGACAGTGACTAGGTTTTCCACATTAACAGTGCCATTGAGACCCAGGTCAGTCAAGGCTGTGATTGCTGCTAAAAAAGAGGCCGAGTCAGTAGCTGTAGCCAGGGCAGATGTAAAGTTTCCATCGACAGCAGGATCACATTCTATGGTCAGATTTGAAATGTTAACCTGCAGATACGATAAGACAAGTACTAGATAATCCTGATAGCTTGGCAGTTTACAAATATGCATTCAGAGACACTGTAGCTTGTCTACCTTTGAAGGTATCGATGTGAATTGATCTATGGTTATTCTGACTCCTGAACTAGGCTGTAACGGCCTTGAATCCTGTGATTGACACAACAAAGTGGCGTTACACGCAACTACTCCTTAAGTACCTAGCATGAAAGCTAATTTACATATTGAGCTTACAGACAAGTGGCTCTCAGACAAATTCAAGAAAGAGGCGTAGGCTGAAACAGTCCGACATAAAGTAGATATAGTGCAGTTTATAATAGATACAGATTTTGATGAGTTCGAAAAATAGTTGGGAGACACGATAAATGCTGCAGGTGTAAAGGCGTGGGAACTGGTCGGTGGGTACAATAACATCCTCTGCATGGTTAGTCCCTCCAGACCTTCAGTGGACACAATTGAAGGATAAGTTAAGCAAAAAACTGCAGACTGCAGGAACTCTGAAAGGCTTACTGCTCGTTTCAGGCATTGGAGTCGACGAGATTGTGAAAGCTGCATCCCAATATAGATGCCCTCTAACGAATCCCAAAAATGAGATATAAATGAATATACTCATCTGGAATCAGTCAGAAAGTGATGAGCGTCATTCCTTGTCATAGCATCTTACAAACACAACAATGTCTAAATTGGAAAAAATGATACAAAAGAAAGTGTCTTCGAGGTTACCATTATGTGTGCACAGCTTCTGTAAGATGGCAGAAAACATTCACACATGTGGAGCACAGAAGAAATCTCTATTCGACCTCTATAGAAGCTGTAATTAAAATGGTAAATTATAGCTAATGAGTTATGATTTCAAGGCTAGTCTGTTATGAGTATTCATAATACACAAACATTTGGTCATATAAGAGGAGCTCATCAGCAAGCACGTGCATTGCGGCCTTTGTCTGCTTGTAAACATACCGCTTTATAGTATATACTTACACGTCTAGACATTCTCAAATCTCTATCTAGGTAATCAACCTCTCTGTCGTGATGATAGGTATCATTCTTAAAGATTTACAGTGGGACGTCATGGGTCTTTGGACTTGCTTCATTACATATGTTCCATGTAAACAAAATACATTCTCAAGCCATGAACATGCCTTATGCAAGCACAGCAAGTAAAAGGCATGTTCATCGCATCATTGGAATCTAGATCCATGCAATGCAAAAGCAAGTATGCACACAGATTACTCAGAATTTGTGTAAAGAAAAGCTTGAAATCAGTCACAATCTCACTGCTTAGGTAGTGCATCGCTCATGGCAGCATTTCCATTGACTAAGTTTTCGCAGGAACACTTTCCCGAAAGTGCACTCATGTTGACAGTCAATTACACATGTGCAATAAACAATCACGTATAATTCCCAGCTTGTCTAATGAAATTTCAGGATGTACTTATGTAGATACTGAGTGATGAAAAATTTGTGGAATGTTTTCAAGGTACTTTAAGCAATGAGTTAAGAGTCAATCTGAGCTTAGGAGGGCGCGCCCTTGTTTCATGGGCCAATATGTTACAAACATTGTTATACAGTCTCTAAGTCACCCAGGATAAGCCACCCAAGATCTCTTCATATGATTAGGCGAGTACCCGGATGGCAAGCTTCATGTTCACAGCTCAAATCATTTCACACATGTATTACTGGAAACTCTCAGTTTTTCAAGACTCAACTTTGTATTTTGTGAAAAATCATTGTAGCATGTTGTATGAATTAGAATATATGTAGTAAGAGGGGTATCCTAGAGAATTCTTAATGTGGGTGTGAGTACCAGATGAGTTCATATATATGCTCCTGATAATTCCTAATAAAATGTAATTCAAGTTTTTCAAAATTTCTTCTGATGCAAACATTTACTGAATTTGCGAGTCTGATTGAAGTGGGAGCTTTGGAGCCTTCAAATTTATCTGTAATTCTAAGCTCCATGCGAAAAGACTGAGTAATGATAATAATAATAAAAAACGCCGAAGCGTAGCTTGATGTAGAGGACAGAAGAACTCTGCCTCACCGTTCAAAAGTATGAAGAAAGCTAGGGAGGATGATCCAAAAGAATGGGAGGGGAAAAGGAGTGTTCAAGTTTACGACGGGTACGAAGGATGCAGGAGAAAGAGAAAATGGAGTGACGAGTCAGAGAGCGGTATAGCCGATGAGCAGCTGGGATGGAGATACCTAAGAGGTGTAAAGTTGTTGGGAGAGGATAAAATAAAGTACCACTTACACCGATGAGAATAAGATGTACGGTAGGGTGAATCGGCACACAGGCTAACAGTTCACACTTAAATGAACAGCCTTCGCCCAACAAGCATACACGCATAGCAGAGTTCTTATTGTCCCATAGCAACTTATAAGAAAAACTTTATCTGTTTAAACAACTGTGTTAATATTAGTAAGACGCCCCTTCAGGCTAAATGTCTTTTTGCAGTTAAAGTATTTAACCAAGCCTTTCATGCATTTTGTGTAATAGATTTTTCCTTGCTATCGTATCCACAAAAAGTACAAGTTCACAAACTCTCAAACTGATGAAGGTACAAGAAGCTTTCGTGAAGAAACGGCCGACGATAGCCTTAAAACATGTTTTTTTCTTCAGCTGCCCTCTGTGCTGTGGGGTTTCACCTTATTGATCGGTCTGGTCCAATCTGTTTCTTGGGATGCTGAATTTGGTATCGACACTACAGGTTGGATATATAGCAGGATTTGTAATGACCTTGAATCTCATCAATCTTTTTTATTGAGAACTTCTACCTGACCTGCGCAGAGATCACAAGTAAAACCACATTGGAGGGAGTCAACATGCTGCGCATGCTGCTGTACCCACCTAGCTCTCAATTGGCATTTGTACCTGCAGCATACCACATACCTACTGCACATTTCACCTTGACCCTGTCTGACTGTAGCATCCAGACATTATGTACCACAGTGTCTGAGTATGAGCAGTATCTACTCATGTCCTCACCAAGGGACATTCAGGTACTTTGTCATTTTGTGCATGCATGGATTAATCCTTCATGATCACAAGTTTTGATACATATTAGTCTTCTAATCCCTGCGAAGTACTGAAATTCTGTGGATAGAATTTCTCATCAGTTTTTTGCTGTGCTCCATTGGCTGCACAGACCTGTTCATTTTTTGTGTGCTTACCTCTATAAACTTGTAACAGGTTCCTAACAGCACTTCTCTGCTAGTGAGAAGCTGGGCATCTAACTTCACAAATGTGTCAGTGAGTTAAATGTCGATTCACCACCACCCACAAAAATTAACTGAGATACATGATATTATTTTAGGGTTGACAAGGCTCAAGCTATCTCTCTTTCACACCTGTCATAGTCTAGCCTAGAAGCATGAAGTTTGTCATTGCTATGCAGGCACGTTGTCCACTTTATCCAACCTCTTTGATCCCCAGGTTTCAGTGTCCAACGTCACTCTTGTGTGCTCTCCAGCAGTGGATGCCACTTTCAAAACAGCTGTGGCAACAGTGAACACCAGCCTATCCTTTAAGACTGCCATGGCTGCTTTATTTAATTTGAATTTCAGCGGCACTATATATCTCAATTCAAATGTCAACGCCTCTTATGAGTCGGGGTGGCCATTGGATGGAGTGGAGCTCTCCCCAGGCAGTGGCCTCACCTTGACTTCTACAGATGGAAGTGCTAATAGAGTGCTCGACTTCCAAATGAGTGCAAATGTGATACAGCTGACAGATGCTGCTGCTAACATAAGCAACCTCACATTGGTCAATCTGTGTTCTACAATCTTCTACATCACTCCTCAGATCAGCACTGCCACTTCATTTTTACTTGGAGCTCTCAATGTGAACTGGTCAGTGCAAGGTTGAATTATGCCTTCGAGATCTGTGTCATTCAAACAAAGCGTGAACGTCATTAAACCTCCCAACCAAGTGAATTATAGCTGTTTCATAACTCAGGGCCAAGAAAGATTTGAAGCCACAGCCAATCATGATTTTGTCATCCTTTTTCCTTTCAATTAAATATTAGAGGGGAGTAGAGAGTTACAGTGCAGTAAACACCTGCTTCATGTTACAGTGCAGTAAACACCTGCTTCATGTTACAGTGCAGTAAACACCTCCTTAATGCGGCATCTTCCTTTTACATGCAGGACTGGCACAAAGTACTTGAACATGAACAATAACCAGCTCATCGTGCCTCGGCAAGAGATGCAAAGCTTGGTTTACTGGTGAGAATTGTTTTACAGTGTATCAACTCCTTCACTGTATCATGATTTACCCCCGAATGCGTTGTGTGGTGAATTAAACCCTATTGTTGCCCAATGGAATGTTGTAGGACTGCCATTTATCCAAGTGTCTTCCAGCGTATCAACAATTACGCACAGCTATTCCAGGCCACCTTCCCAGATTCCCCGCCTGCAGGCTACGCCCCCAACGCTGACGTGCTTCTGCTCACATCCTACAAGACATTCACAGCGAGTATCACCAACGTTGCCTTGGTGGCCTCTGACGCCCCTCCTCCCCAGTTGGCTAACATAACAATCCAGCCACCCACTCTATGCTCTCCCAACAGCACACAGCCAGCAGGGCTGCTCCCTGCCAGTGTACTGAACAACAACCTGCTAAACCCTTTCTATCAACTGACTGCCGCCACAAATCTGTCCACCCTGTTCCCCACCCTCATTCAAGCCGCTTTATACATCCCTCAGGCGTACTACTTTCCGCCTCTCATCATGCAGTTTAACAACATCTCACTCTCTGCCCTGCCACCTGGTGTGGCATCCCTCACTAAAGACACAGTCTGGACAGGTCCCTCAGTCCCAGCCGGCTCAAAAGCAGCTGGCAGCCCTGGTACTGCCATCCTGGACTTTGCAAACATGTCAAGTGTTGTCACGCTGGGGTGCGCTGCTGGCTCTGGGCTGTATATGCAAAGACTCACATTCAAAAATCTGATTGAGTTAGCCGTTGGGGACTACAGCAACAGCTCACTGCCTTTGTGGGGCTTCAACTTCAATAGGTGCTGTCATGCTTTGAAATGACAAGAGCTGTGTTCAGCATTGCCTTCTTTACTTCCTTCCCTTGAAACAAACAGAGCCATGTCCAGCCTTATCTTTCGCCATCAAGTCCGTAAAATGCTTAATCTATTACCATCTGCATTCTTTTGTATACCTGAACATTGAACTCCCTAAATGAACCTGGTGATGCTGAGTGTACCTGATAAAGATGCTGACTTCTGCTGCATGTACTGCCTGGCAGGAGCCTCCCCTGCCTGAACATGGACTCCATGACTTTTATACTGCCTCTCAACAGCTATGGACAGATGTACGCCTTGGTCAAGACAGGTGGCCCTATGAACTTGACTGCAGGTCGTGCTTCAAAGCCCAGTTGGTCTGCCTTGCAAGCGAGTGTGTTGAACAATATCACCCAGGCTGTAGTGGCATCGTGAGTGTGCAGCAGAGCATGGTGTTCTGTCCCTTAGGCTATAAAGAATAAGTCACGCGAACAGAAAACATGCTGTGTAAAATCAGGTGCCCCAAATCATTTGTTCAAAGTGTTGTCCTTGCATGTTGTGGTCTGTCACTTAGATGGTTACTCTTTATACCCTGATGTGACTTCAGGTTCAGCACCAATTCAATCTTGCTCAGTCAGTACTCTGGATGGGGACTTCATGCAACCAACCTGTTGATCCTTCCAGATGGTGTGTATGTTGATGACGACCCTGCTAACAATGCACAACTCCCTAGTACCTCCCCCCCTCCTGAGACCAGCAGCAGCAGCGGCGGCAGCGGTGGCTCCTCATGGCAGGTCATAGTGGGGGTTGTTGTTGGAGTTGGAGGTGCACTGCTCATTAGTGCTGCTGTTGCTCTAGTGCTGTGGATCAGGTACGAATGCTACCAATTTCAATGGGTTTTGTTGATCTCCTTTCAGTGCAGGGTAATGCCACCAGCTAGTGGCTACAGTGCAGGGTTATCTAGTTGATAGCGGACGTCGTGTTAAGTCTTCTGACATGAAAAATGATTATTACTAATCAACTTTGGAAGCATGACAAGATGTTCTTTCTCCCTGCTAAGATCTGGAACTTTCATACTCACCTGAATTACAGGAGAGGGCGAAGTCATGAGAAAGGAAGGAATTACAATTTGGAGGGAACAAAAGTGAGCTCATCCTCTGGGGCGAAGAGTGATATTAAGATAAATGCTGTCTCTATGGGTGAGAAGAGTCATGTTGTAAAGATGGGCTCATCTCAGCCAGATACAGCTGGTGCACCAAAGGACACAGGCAGCAAGCCATCGTCTGGAATACTGCAGGTGAAGCTCTCTCTCAAGATGCTGAGCTACAGTACGTGAGCGTCAAGGAGTGGCATGATAGTGGTGCAGTATCCTTGGCCTGATAATTGCAAACTGTGGTCAAGTGGCTACGTAGACCAATCAGGATGTGTGTCCTGATGACGAACTGAAGTTGTTGGATTACCAGATAAAGGGATGAAGGCCTAAGCATATGATATTGAATGAATAATGTCAAGCACCCTGTGTTGTACTGAGGTCTAGTGCACTGAACTGTGTTGGACCTGCAACCTGACTGTTTTCTGTCATCTGCTGGTTAAAACATCTCGGCAGCGATGTAAAGAAGAGGATACTTTGCACATTGCATGTTGTCACTTTGTTTTTGTGGGTCATATCCTTAGGCTATGAGTTACAGTACTGGTGAGGCTCCATCTGGGACATGGGATCCTATCAAAGAGGTGCAGCAGGTGCAAGGGGCGGTACAAGTCCAAGGTGATGAGGACAAGTTGTTGCTCTTGGATGCCATTGGGCAAGGAGCCTTTGGGACAGTGTACCGTGGGAAGTGGAAGAATCTAGATGTTGCAGTCAAGGTGGGCAACATGATAGGATCGAGCCGTTGTCCCCATTGGATGTGGACAGAATGCTGCAACAGGCAGAGCTGAGGGAACCAGGTTGTGCGTGAACTTGAATTCTCAAGTTGAGCTCTGTTATCATCGCTGTCATGTTGATGGGGATCACCATGACTGTGGTATAAGCCTGATGCAGGTTTTGTTTTGAACCTTGTAGACTGTTTTGTTCTCAAACAAGAGTGGGCAAAAAGATGCTCCAGACAAACGCGCTGTGATGGAGGCAGCAGTATGCACTTCCATAGTTCATCCCAATGTTGTAAGTCATGCATTTCTGTTTAAGATTTTTAGATATGGTGAATCTTCCTGCTTTTTCCTTTCTTTCTCATGCCTTAACTCATTCGTTGACACAAGTAGTTTAGCTGACGGCATTGGATGACCCACTTAGTCAACTTGACCCAGTCTCAGTCTCAGTCTCACCCATGAAATCCCCTGTTTGGATGCCTAATCAGGTTGCCACCTATCACTATGATATCAAAGCGGTCCGGGCAGAGCAGCAACAGGATGCTGGCAGTATTGTAATTGAGGATGACGTCCAAGAGTCTGACTGGAAGCTGTACTTAGTGCAGGTCAGGTTTAGGGTTTTCAGCTTATCACAGCTCTGCTTTATGTCCATGCAGCAAGTCTGCTGATGCTCTAGTAATAAAGATAATTGAAAAAATTAATGCAACAAATGATTGCTAGCCACAGATACTTGTACACAAAGCTTTTCTGATTACTTGATATTGTTGACTTTCAGCACATTATACCTATTTTGTAATTCAACTGGTGTACGTACAGGAGCTCTGTCAAGCTTCTATGGCTGATGCCTTGGAAGCACCGTTCTTCCATGACAAAAATTCAAAAAGGCCCATCATGGTAAGTCCTGGTGTTTTGGTTCTAGGGAGTCATAAGGATGGAGTGGTGAGCACATTATTGACGTTGTTGACCTTGAATAGGTGAAACATGGTACCTCAACTTAAATCTGGCCTACAGTGTAGGAAAAATGCAATGTCCTTCAAAAGGCTATGTCTTACATTTTTAAAAGGATCTTCTTTCAATTTGAATCTCAGGATTTAATCCTGAATGCTATTCTGGATGTGGCCAAGGGCATGGAGCACATCCATAATGCTAATATCATCCATGGGGATTTGAAGTAAGGGTTTGGGAATGGGGTTAGCAGGAATAAGCGACAGTTAACCAATGTTGATGTGACGCTATAATTGATAACAGATTTAATATCTTGACTTTTAGAATTAGTATAACCTCAAACCTTTAGCTAAATTGCATTTGCTACTATACAAAAAAATTGTATTGTATTAGATGAATGGTCTTAGTTCTTGACATGAATTCAATTCATCGTGGTTCTGAAAGATGTGCTCATTAAGATCTTGTATTGAGGAAACTTGTTCCTCACCTGTCTTCCACAATACAGACCGGAGAATGTGCTCTTGAAGCAAGATCCAAGGACTGGACTGCTAGAGTGCAAAATCACTGAGTGAGAACAAGCCTTTGTACTGCTTGTTTGATCATTGTTCTGTTGAGGTCTTCTTTGATGCCCAGCTATTGAATTTTCAGTCTCATGACAATAATGTCATCTCTTTAACAATCTCTGCAGCTTTGGGCTGTGTATGACCCTAGAGCCTGACAAGAGTCATGTTAGTGGCTTCAGCAATGGAACTCCATTCTACATGGCACCTGAGGTAAAGGAATGTTTACCTGCTGCAATAGATTGAATGTGAGAGTAATTTTCAGAAATTCAGCATTTCCGTTATTAAGCATGATATTTAGATGGATTGATGTATGAGGACTCAACAGATTTCACTACGTTGCGTGCAGATCGGATCGATGAAGAAAGGGACTAAAGCGAGCGATGTTTTTTCATTTGGCATCGTAGTGATTGAGTTATACAAGTAAGTTTGCAAGTCTGAAGTGTTCTTTGCTTATAACCAGCTGCTTCTTGTCTGTGAGGTAAAGCTTGTTAGAACTTTCTCCTTACCTGCAGGCCCATCGTCTGTATATTCCACATCACTGACAAATGCAGTGACAAGGCATGAGGAAATGTCTGGTCCTCAAACACATGCTCTTTATAACATTTTTGATTGCTTACAGTTGTTGTCCACAAGTAGGTATACAAGAGCCTGCCAACTATGTAGTTCTGTATCATGATTCAGGGGTTTACCTCCTTGGATCAATACAAGCAAGGGTTTCAGTCCCAACAAAGCCTTCCTGCACCCACCAAATGAGTCTTACGACCCGCTTTGGGACCTTGCAATTAAATGCATAAACCTGGACCCAAGGGACAGACCCACTTTTAAGGACATTGTGACGACTGTTCATGTAAGGCTGGATGACTGCTTCTGCTGCTGTTGCTGTCATCTGCCTCATTTTTATTACTTCCAATGACAGGTTGCAATACTGTTTGCGAATTAGATCATGTCTTAAGCTGTCTTATTGCACTTTTTAAACCTTGAAATCACTCCGACTCTTCTCATTTTTATTGCGACTAAATACATTACTGCTAGTCTAGTTCTCCCCTATGGATAAACACATTACTGCTAGTCTAGTTCTCCCCTATGGATAAACACACTTGGTAAAATAGCACTGGCTGTTGCTTATGTGCAATTATCAGGAGATGCTCCTCATAGTAAGGCAGACTGCAGCGGCTGCTGGATCAGCAGCAGAAGTGGAGGCTGGACAGAATGAGCCTGCATCATTGCACCCTCATGTAAGTCAGCTTGGAAAAGGTGACGAGGTGAAAGCAGTGAGCGGTGTATCGCTTCCAGATTTGACTCCAGAGGATGTGGCAGCTCTGAGGCGAAGCAGAATGGGGCAAACCCAGCTCCATGGGAGCGTTGCAAGATCAGATGATAAGGATAATGCTGGGAAGTCTTAAGTATAAAAGTCGACAAAAAGACAGACCCAGAAGGTTGTGAGCATTTGTATGAGGTTCCAAAAAATGCATTTAAAGATTAAGTTTCCTTATACCTTGCAGCGTTCCTGAAGCCCTGGTCTTGTAGGGCCATAATTCTAAAGCCGTTTGAGCACAGTTATCTTTGTCAAAAAAGAAATTATACACATGCTAATGTCATCAATTAAAATTCTTCGAATTGTCAATTACAGTAGGTCAAGCAATGCACATTGTCCCAAATGATGGCACAATGGAAATAGAGATTTCATGTCTGACTTATTCCTTTGCGATAATGAAGGTTTGTGGTTTTTATATCTGCCAGCTGTTTCAACAGTGAAATATGTATTTAGGTATTGTAGTATTATTATTGCTTGAGAGGTGCCATTAACAACAATATTCTCCTAACGGTTCATGCAGAACCTTGCTATAAAAAATGTGAAATTTTGTGAGCATGGACGCACAGGGGTGGACAAAAGATAAGACACAATGACTCGTAATTTTCACACTTTCCACACTTTACTGTACCACCTGCCACTTGGAATCATTTACTAGGATCAAGATCATACGCTCCAAATGTTTGCAAGCGTTATTATGGTCTATAATGCCGTCTATGTAAACTTTATGAAACTGTGTTTACGGATGATTTGAATCAGAATCTCAAAAGTGTAACTGATCCAGTCCGAATGGCCTGACATGTGGGTCAAACAGGGTTGTTGGCTGTCCATTAACTGATATAGCCATAGAGCCTTAGGCCCTGGCCTGTGAGTAATCTGATTACTTCACAACAAGATATGAGCCTTGAAGTGCCTTAACTAGTTAGGAATTTTGAGGTGAGGGCTCTTGCTCAATTCTGATGCTCCTGCAGATGTATATGTATCATTAGAACCCTTACAAAATACACTTAAGAATTTTTCACTTGTCAAATGATGCGGCATGAGGGTGTGACAGGGCCTCTAAATTTGCATGTGTGGCAGCACATCCATTAAGCTGATTTGCAGTAAAAAGTTGAGGTCAGATCCTGTGGGCTGAGATCTGATGCCTGATAATTTAAGGGTTTGTTGATATAAACAATTGCTATAAAATCAGCAAATGGAAAAAATGCCAAACAGCCACATACTGTTGAAGATCTCAGGCTTTCCTACAACCCTTTTTGGTCAGTGCTGAGACTGTCGTACATGCGACTCGTTACAGATCGTGGTCGGCCGAAGCGGAAGCAGCGGCCGAAACGCTGAGCCCATGATGAATTCAATCGAGCTTACGCCCAGTATGCGCCTTATTAAATTCGAAATGTTAGAATCACTACACGTATGTTGTAAGTCCTACAGAACAAGAGCTCTGATAGTTACGACTGTGGCTTGTTTCTCAATTTTTAACAAGTGTTCAGGTGTTGAACAAGATAATATGCCCAGTCCATCATTGCAGGTGACTGTCTTCACGAATTTACGCGCGTATGTGATATATTCAGGAGTCGATGGAGTTTTCACGTATTGCCTTGTATACAATGAAGCAGGGCTTGATGAGCCCTATGATTTACTCTGTTTCTGACGCAATGTCATCTTGCAATTTGCCTAGGGATGAAGGCCTCTGCAGGTATGAAGTCTCAGATATCATATAATGATCCTTATTGAGAGTTAGATCTCATTAAATTTCGCCCTAGCAGAGCTGCGATCCCGCGTTTCTTTTACAACGATTCCTCAGCAGCGTGTGAACCATTTCTCTATGGTGGGTGTGGGGGCAACAAAAACAATTGGAACACACTGGATGCGTGTCTAAGCAAGTAAGTCATTGAGAAAAGGTGGAAATGCTGCACAAGGTTGTGAATGGACCATTAGCCTCAAAAAATGACGAGGCATTCCATTACTGCTTCAACTGAATACAGAAAAAAACCACTTTTTACATACAAAGAAATATACCGCCATTCCGAAATAATTTGCAAGCCATTTCCATCTCTACTTTGTAGCTGCAGTTCCAGCACAGCAGAAATTGCTTGGCCATACGCCGTCATCCTAACAGTGTATCCCCCACCCCCCATTTTCACTCCTGAGTCACCTACTCCTGCTCTGATCATGCCAGGAGGGCTGCCTAATCACCAGATGGTCTCTAGGGAACCTGTAGTAGCATCCACAGGAAAGAGATCTGTCTTTGTATATCCTCATCCTCTCTTGTTCATTTGCGCTCTAGTAAGCACCTACAAAATTCTTCTACAACTGTTATAAGACTCAGCACTCTCGGTCACTAGGATTGACACATAAATCTATGTTTATCACTGGCACCTGAAGTGTGCTCCAGGACTCACACAAGTCCCAGTACTACTATCTCTTGGTTGCAACCAGAATTCCCATCAAGCCAAATCCAACTTCATAATGAGTAGCTGAAGAAAAGCCAGCCTCCAAAGCAAGAGATACCTGTTCCTGTCCTGAATCCATGGGGATTCCAGACACACATATGTTGGATCTTGGTTGATAAATGTTTTACATACAAACTCAGGCAATCATCCCTAGACAGCAAACAGTAAAACATGGCCGAGTGAAGTGTTGACGCTGGTAATAAGCCATAGGTGGTGAAGTGTTGACGCTGGTAATAAGCCATAGGCGGTGAAGTGTTGACGCTGGTAATAAGCCATAGGTGAAAGAAATAACTTCCAGGAATTAAGCAGCAGGCCAGACTCACCTGTTGGGAAGCCTTTAATTGATGGTCGCAAGTATTGGTACTCTTTTTCCAGCCCGTACTGCCGAGCAGCAGGCACGACAAGATTCTGCGTAAAGGTTTGAATTGATTTTATTTATATGCTCACAAATTTATTGCTTCCACATTCCTCAATCCTGAGAATGTGTCAAGTTATAGCAGCAAGTATTGATAGAAGAACAGTATCCTTACTTCAAGGAACCATGCCTGAACTGTGTCCTTACTTCAAGGAACCATGCCTGAACTGTGTCCTTACTTCAAGGAACCATGCCTGAACTGAGTCCTTACTTCAAGGAACCATGCCTGAACTGAGTCCACGGTGGGATCCACAGAGTTATTGAAATCTAGGATGGCAACGGAGGCACCTACATCATGAGCAGACAGGTCCTGCACATGCTGAGGCCCACATTAATTTCAAAAACAAAAGGTTTCTGCATACACTCCCTGCAGTCCAACGGATTTTGACAATCTTCATCGAACTCATGTGAGGAACGTGTGGTTAACATGAGGCATAGGTGTGATAAGGAGTGCAGCCCTACCCGGCTTAAGCACACGGCACAGTTCAGATAGCGCCTTGGGTCGATTGTCAACATTTCGGAGCCCATATCCCATGGTTGCACCATCAAACTCAGCATCTTCAAAAGGCATGTCAGTTGCATCACCTTGGACCCACCTAATGAGTCCCAAAAGGAGTAACGTGGGAAAGAGAGTGACATGAAAATAATGATGTACAAAAAGAGTAACATGGAAAAGGGAGTAGTATGAAGACAATGATGTTTAAAAGGGAGTAAAATGAAAATAAATCTAAAATCTCCCTCATTTGCAATTACATACATAAACTTTAGATTGTTCACTGCTGGGCACATATCTGCAGCTTCATCAGAAACATGGCAGCAAGTCTCACAACGCATGACTCACTGCATGGGAGTTGTATACATTTCCAAGCCAGGCAGGCTTTGCTCCTTCTGCCGGGCCTCAGCATAGCCAAGCATGTCAGCAGCAAAATCCAGCCCTATCACCTGTTGAAGGCCATATAACTGAACATAACTCCAATAACATGCTCTGAAAGAGAAAGTCCATCTGAATGTACAAACTTACATGAAGTTAGAGTAAATCATTGCATCTATGATGTAGCAGGAGTACAGTCTTAGCTTTCATGTTGCAGATGTATAATAGATTAGGTTGAAAGTGGTTGCAAGAGCCTACAGCCAGTTCAAGCCTATGATATCTAGAGAGACATATTGACCAAAAAAATCTTCCTCAAAGCTACATTATGTTGCTCTAAATTAAAATATTGAGCACATCAAAAGTGAGCGTTACGTGCCATCTGGGTACCCCATTACTGTTGCACTGTGTTCCAGGCTGAACCTCAGTACCAAGCAGTTGGACGTAACATGCCCATGTTTTATCTCAGAAACCATCAAAATCTACACTTGAAAAGATCACCTGACCCTTAGGCCCAACTAGCCTGGATAAAAGGAGTGCTATGTCTCCGCTACCACAACACACGTCCAGCACTTTATGCCCTTTCTTAGCTCCGCTGTACTTAACTGTCTGCTGTTTCCAGACCCATTGTTGTCCAAACGACAGACGATTGTTCAGCTGAACAAAGGCATTTTTGTCTTAACGGTAGGTGATACTGAACAAAATGGTGTTGTTTCCTTGAACTTACGTCATCATAAACTGGGGCAATCCTGTTAAAAAGTTTTCTGCGAGCTTCTGCTTCTTGTCCTGGAGTAAACGCTCCACTAGGTCCTACTGCCACTTCCTCTCGATCTGATAAAGCTACACGTAAAGATCCTGGGCTTACTCTCTTGCAATTCGACGCGATTCTGCCTCCATCAGTGCGCACCGAGCTTAAGCGATGCATTATTCGAGATTCGGTACTCTGGAGCCTTATGCCACAACCTGAACCCTAGGGATCGGAGAGTTGGTTTGAGATTCTGATAAACAAACCGACAGAGCTGTCCATTTTCGTGGAAGTTCAATCGCACCTTCCCTTAGATATCTATTCTTTTGAACTATTCTTTTACTTCTCCACACCATGATTTTTTAAAATTGTGAACTTTACAGTACTGTTCGAATTACAGTGAGCAATTTGATTTCAGTCATGAGCTCAGGGACTACGGTGAGCGTCAAATGTCGCTCTGTCGCTGATGAAATTTTGTTATGTGACATTGGCCACGATACGCAGGGTTTCTTATGCAGTATTGCCGAGGGGATCCGCAACTTCGTTGGCCCAAGAGAACATCTCAAGGCAGCATTAGGCCCTTCTGAAGAATATATGCCTGAAGTAAGAACATGCATGCCAGAAGTAAGACTATGAAGGAAGCATCTATTTATACATGTTTTTACTTTGGTACATTTTGAGCCACCAACTTGAATTCGACACAGGATGTCATCATGAAACGTCCAAGACTTTCTTCAGAAATAGCATATGTAGCAGCACCTTCTCCAAAGCAAATGGTTCGACAGAATGCCTCACTAGATACTGGTCAAGATGTTTCTGACCAACATACAACTCTTGCACCGCCAGTTTGTGCTACCAGTGTTGTACTTTCAAAGTCGCCAAGTCCTCTCTCGGCCCCCAAGACATGCAGACAGCAATCAGATCAAGCGGATGATCAAAGCATAGTACTTCAGGAAGAACTGCATTTTGATGATGATCTTGAACACAGCGATGTTACGCCGTGCCAAGATCGTGTGCACATAGATGAACACCAGTCAGAACATGGCTCACCATGCCCTTTTGATGACAACACTCTGGATGCCTGTATTGGCATGCACACAGTCCAGAACTGTCGTCCTTACCAGGAAGTGAGATTTTTTAATGGATGCTCTGTATTATGAGAAATGATTACTTCTTGAACATGATTTGCTTTATTTCATGCCAGATCTAATCATGTTTATGGAACTATAATGTGCATACATTCTAATGTTGCAGGACCGTGCCGCATTCATGGTACTGGATGATGCGATTCATGTTGGGATCTTTGATGGTCATGCTGGGGGAGAGACATCCACGTACCTTCAGGTTAAACATTGTGGCTGTCTTGTCACAGTACATGAGGAAAAGCCATACAAGTCTGGGATACAGGCTCTCTTTGCTCTCAAAACCTGACCCCAATTTTGAAGCCTGTGAAAGAAATGTGCATCCTGAACGTGCCGCATGGCGAAAGAGAAACTTCACTTCTTCTAGCATTTTTCATGATAATAGAGTAACAGACATCTTAAAAAGCATTTTCTAATGACGATTAGTTCGAGTTCTAGTAGCAGTAGCAGTAATCTAGGCTTGTGTTATATCTAATTGTGTACCTATGTGATTTGATTCCCTAACCTCTGGGAGGTGAGTGTCACCAGGACTGTTACCAGTGTTTCATTATCACTGCTGCTTACAAGCCACATCCTATCATAGGATTCAGATCCTCCTTACATAGCATGTGCTGCTGTATCTGCAGGAAAACCTCTTGAACTCAGTTTACGAAACTGCCAAACAGGGGATATACGGTGCAGATGCGCTGCATCGTGTGTTCATGAGCACCAATGCTGACCTCAGGCATGTTAAAGCAGCCTATGCATGTGGCTCCACTGCCACTACTGTCATAGTGGATGGCAGTGGGATCACATGTGCAAATGCTGGAGACTCCCCAGCATTCATTGTGGGAACCTCAGGTGAGTTCAAGGCTAATGTGTACAGCAGTGCAGGATGTTCTTATGCAAGAGTGGACACAGAGTCTTCCTTCTGACAACTCCTTTCTGAGCTGAAATTTTGACCGTCTTGATTGCATTTGTTATGCTGCAGTATGTCATGTGTGACAGGTCTGTATGAAAACGCAGGAAGGGCTACATGCTTGACCCTATATCATGTTGGTATTGTTACAGGAGAGGCTACATGCTTGACCCTATATCATGTTGGTATTGTTACAGGAAGGGCTACATGCTTGACCCTATATCATGTTGGTATTGTTACAGGAGAGGCTACATGCTTGACCCTATATCATGTTGGTATTGTTACAGGAGAGGCTACTTGCTTGACCATAGATCACAATCCTAACACTAATGACAGTGAGCGAGCCCGAGTAGAGGCTGCGGGAGGGCGCATCGAGAAAATGCATTGGTGAGTTGAGTTTACCTTTGCACTGTGTACTGTCACTCTCACTTGACTGTGCAAATACGAGAATGTTCAATATGGTGTAACGTTTTTGCAAGTATGTTGCATCCTGACAGGATCTCGTAGGCATGTTATAAGTAAAAATGCTCTTGGCTGAATGGCTGCTTTGGAAAAATGTTTTGCAAAGCACTACAATGCATAGATGTTTTTTACATTTTGTTAGATCCATTTATGATTTCAATGTTGTTGTTATCAGGGGAGAGCGAAACAAGAGGGTACTGAGCTTTAATTCACAATCCGGGCTTGCAATGACCAGAGCATTTGGAGATTTCAATTTCCCTGGAGTGAGTGGCTGAGTGGATGTGATTATTAAAACTGTCGGCACATAGTTGTAACATTTTTCATCACATGAAATGGTCCAGCGGACATCATCTGAGATATAAGCTATGAGATCAAAGCCTAAGCAACACACTTTGTGTGTGTTATGGTTATCTCCTGCATTTATTATCAGATCGTTGAGAATGCTAATAGGTTCAGTGCCCGTGTGCCTTATACAATAACAAGGTTGGAAGGACACTCATTTTTATTTACTGTCACATTCTCACCTCAATCCCAGGTCATTTGTGATCCTCACATCACCAAAGCAGAGTTGAGGAAAGAAGACAAATTTTTGGTGTTGGCCTCGGATGGTCTTACGGAGCAATGGACAGTTGAGGGAGCATCTCAGATGGTTTGCGAGCTGGCCAAGTCTGGACTAAATCCTGCTTCCATTGCAATGCAGCTGTGCTACAGGTATGTTTCATGGCTGATAGATTGATAAGCCTGATATTTCATTTGATTTTGATGAACAGAGGAAGTCGAGGTCAAGTAATACAAACAAATGGACTCGAGGAATGAGAGTTATGGTTGCTTGCTCTTCAAAGAGAGGTTTAACATTGCACCTCAAGCAATAAGCTGACGCTTTGCTCTCTTGCAACGTTATGCAGAGCCATGGAGGTTGGTTCGCGCGACAACATAACAGTTGTGGTTCTAGATCTACAAGCATACATTCAAGCGTACAACCATGTCAATACCTCTACTTGAGATATTATGGAAGTCAGCTATCAGGTTGTACAGGGGACAAGAAGTTCCTTCAGTATCAAAGGCACATGCATTATGTTAAAGTATGATAGTTTCTAATGACGTCAGCACCTTTCAGAGTCGTTTCCACTCACAATGGATATTATCTGTATCTCAGCAGAAGTAGAATGCATCTTAAGTCTGTACTAGTAAGGACAGGATTCACATTGTGTCTAGCCATTAATATTTTTAAATAAATACATGATTGAAATGAACTTGCACTCTTGAGTTAGATTTGTACAGTGAACTCGATGTCCTAAGAGGTACAAGGCATATTAATGAATGAATGTTGGAAGCTTCCCCCTCAACCTGACTCCAGGTGATTAAAATGTTCATGATGTGGCATTTACAGGGTCAACCACAGGCGGTGATGTTGTAGTGTAGGCTTCACTTTGGTTACCACCATCTAAAAATTTCTTCTTTTTCCCAGCCAGGTCCTGCAAAGATTGCGACACACAGCAGCTCAAAAGACTTCCAATAAATCAGACATTATTGAAACTACTACGTCACTTTAGAAATCCAAGGATCTTCTCTTACCAAGTAGTCGAGAAGTGACTCATGTGCTTTCATAGCTTCATCCTTAAGGAAGTCTGCATCAGGTGCATTGTAGTAGAGAAGGTAGAAGGTGCCACCAAGCATAGCTCCAGCTAACAAACGTTGCTTCCATTGCGACTTTCCTTTTTCTGGAACTTCATGTGTAATGACTGGTGAAAAGGCCTGGAAGACGTCCACCTGGTCAAAGCAAAGGGCACAAGGCCTTGTACTCTAGAGCCCCAGGATGTAATAAAGGTGATCTTGATAAGCTATTCAGAGTGGTGCATGTATCATAATAGAAATATCACTGTTTGAAGGCTTTCTAGGTAAGCTGATGTCAGGTATTCTCCAGTTGTAACTCACATCATCCCGCATCATGTTAGGGAATAACCACAACGAGTGCCCTGTCAAGGTCCATACAAATGCAAAGAGAACGTAGCGCACAGCGATGAGAGACAACATAGCTGTGAGGATGGCCATGAGCGTGTACACAAACGCCATTCGCATCCACCAGGGGGCCAAAGGAAACAGGCAGGCGAGAATGACAACGATGGGGAGCGCAACAGCACTGATGTAGTACAGCAGTGTGGTTGGTCTCTCATACTTCCAGATGTAGAAGAAACTCTCATCCCATGATTGATCCTGAGTTCCACGTTGCACAGATGCAAGGAACAGTACTGAAGTAGTGACAAGCCCTTTCTTTGACAAAATCCAAAACTTCCCTAGTTTATGCATAGTTCATAGAAGATAGTATTTGAGACATGCAAACAATTCCAAATCCATGTAACTCACTTGGCTTAATAATAGAGTTCGTGGGAACTTAACCAATCTCTTTTTCCCAGGTTTTGGTTTTTTATATTTGCGGTCAGCCTTTATCATGAGACCCTTATGTATAAAAAAGTGCACCAGGTCCCTTATTTGATCTTCTACAGTTCTCCCTGAGACAACAGCATGACAAGTCTCAAGGTATGTATGTACGCAAGAAGGGAATCCACAATGTAATGCATCGGGACCATTTCATCAACAATTATCATCCTCCTTACATTGTATCCTAGGAGCTCCCAGAATTTCACCTGGTCTTATGGGCTGCACTAGTCCATCCATCTTCTCTGGGACAGCTCTTAAGAACCTTGCAAGATCTTTTCCTCGGACAAATTCTATGATCTCTCCGTCTCCATTCGTTAGTTCTAGCTTTGCATTCGCATAATCTACGCCCTTTTTCTCTCTCAGCTGATCTGCTAACACTTTGTATGGGTCCTCTTCTTTACCAACCTAAATGTCAAGTATTAAACATTAAAATAATTATTTACATTAAATCAGATGAAAATAACAGTAATGAAGTAGGTAGACAAAAATTCACAGATATGTAGTCACCACTGAGATTGTGATGAGTCAATTTTACCTTTCTTTTTGCCATATTGACAGTGGTAATTATTGATTGCTAACCTAGTGATGTCGTGACTTGTGTGACAAATTCAAGAGTGTGAACCATCGATGAGCCACAATAAGGTTTGGTCTCATCGTCACAAGTTTGCAGTTTATAGCTCGCATCTATTGAAATATGTCCTCAGCACTCATGAGGCGTCAGGGCCTCAGCCTGGTATGAAGACTAATTTCATCTTAACGAAATTGTTGTTTGAAGTCAATTATATAATGTATGCAGGGTTCCTGCAGAATTTCATCACGTTCTGGCTGTCTTAGCCGCCCAGCCAAGCCCTTTGTTCCCGTTAAGAACTTATCTCTAAGAGCAGCTGCTCCAGAGGTAAATAAATTTTCCAATTTCTCAAATGGAGACGAGTTTGTCGCGAAAACCAAAAAACCAGGATTATCTTTGAAAACGATGTAATTTCGCCTTTAAGGCAATGTCTTCCGTGTTTCAGGTTGAGGGTGGTGATGAAGATGTTTTTGAGACCGAGGACATTGTTCAGGGGGAGCTCTTAGACTCGGTAGTTCAGGAGAACCAGGAAGAGAAAATCGTTCTAGATGACGATGCTCGGTTGGCTATTCAAGAGGCCCAGGAGTACAGCCATATGTACAATGAAGAGATTATTGCTGAAGCAGATTTAGAGGGTGATGACTTCAGTTCCAAGGAGGCACTCACAGCTAAAGCTGCAGCAGCTCTCGAGACTTTACTGGAATCTGGGTCTGAAAGTGATGTGCTACTAGCTATTGCGGGCAATGATGTTGCTGAGGCTGAGGGCGTTGAGGACAAGCAAGGGCCACAGGGGTTCAGAAAGTATGATGAGGAGGAAGCATCTGGCATGTCTGAACAGCAACGTCAACAGGTTCAGCCTTTTAAGCTCACAAAGACTGAGCTTGATAACCTTGTGCCAGAGGTAGGTAATGCTTTTCCTTAGTTTAAGCTTGAGTGCTACTACAGCATCTTGTGAGCCAGTTGTACTCAGAGTTTGACACAAATGGAATTGCTCAGGATGAAAACCTCTCTATTCATTATTTTGCTGCAGGATTGGGACACAATCAACGTAGACTGGTTCTCAAACAGAAAAGAAGACAACATCCCCCTGCCTGAATATAAGCTCGCTTTCATCTGGACGGTGAGGAAAACCAATATGCTGTACCTTCTGTGTACCTGTCTTCAGCAGCATTCATGACTAGAACATTCCTCATAACAGTCCCTCAACACAAGGCTGTTTCCCATCAATTCTGATTCTTTTTAATTTGTTTGTGCAGGAGAGGAACATCGCTGTCGCTGTAGATCAAGTTTACAGCAGGGTAAATTTCACAGCCTTTTGAATTAGTCAGGACCAACACGCCTGTCCACATTCAACCCCCCTGTTGATAAAAACTATGTATCACACTGTTCTTCATCTATTTCACAGGGTCAAATCAGCCCTCTCACTGAATACTTCTTTTGGCCACGCAAAGATGCTTGGGAGGAATTGAGAGTAGCTTTGGAGGCAAGGCCATGGATCAGTGAAAGGTGCAGAGAAGTTGCTCTTAGATTTCGATTTTTTGCCTAATGTGATGATGTTTCTTTAATGAATTGATCAATGACTTGAAACCTAGCAAGACCTGGTTCTCTAAAGTTACGATACAAACTCCCTCATCTGCAGGGACAAAGTGGTCCTGCTTAATAGAACAACGGAAGTGATTAACTTCTGGCAGCAAGATGAAGTGAAGCCTACCTTGGATCAGGTGAGGAAGCATGACAGGATCAGCAGCTTCTTTGATTGAAGTACTAGAGGCCTTCAGATTCAAGCCTGACTGATTCTGTGCTTGATGTGCAGGTGAAGGTTGCCTTCCCTGATTGCTCATTCATGGGGTCATCATCAACACCTGCACCACCACCAATGCCGAATGAATCTATGGAAATGGCTATGTAATAATCAAGAGTTTCTTGATTAGAAATCTTGTCCTCGAGAAGAGCCCTGACATGTTTTTTTTCTCTCCAAAATATTTGATGCTTAGATGTTCAGGGTGTCAGGAATCTTTTGTTGAAAATCAAGTAAACTTCATTCATTCATTCTCACCCCAAAGAAAATGAGGAGTACCTACCCGAGTCCATACTTCGATGTGCGACGAAGATACATGAGATAGAGGTTTGCTGAGGTGCACCAACTCTACGCTAGTCGCTACCTTCTTAAGTTGTCTCTTCCGTACTATCTATGCCCAAAATCAAATATAGCAACCAGAGAGATCTTGAATTCAAGATTTGTCCATGGCAACGAAACACAAAAAAAGAAGGACATGACAATCCTCCAGTAATTATTGAATATATGCCTGTGTCAGTATGTGCAATATCAACCAATGAACTACCCAAAGTCAAATTCAAGGTTGCAGAATCATCAGCTCAATGGATAAGTAAAAGAAAGCTTCACAGTGATGTGCTTACGAAAGTGGAAGATAGCAGGTAGGTACATACTGATAGCATTTGCAAGCATGGAACTGATTGAGAGGAATTCATTTTTGAATTGTCCCTTCCTTGCTTTCTCAAACAACTCAGGGTAAATGAAAGGAAGCTGCAGGCAACAGATGTAGTAGCATATCAGACGCATACCATAGAAAATGTAGCGTCATGTAGCTCTGAGATATCAAGAGAGGAATCTCAAGGACCAGCACCAAGCAGGTTGGAAAACCTCAACAGTGACAGCCATACTTTAAGCAGCAGATGGAGTCTATCCGGTATTTGTCAGTTAGCAATTCTACCCTCTGGGTGCATGTCAGGTCATCTTGTAGATAAAAGGTCAAAACGAGGGTTTGGACTCATGGCTCAGCGAGCTAGAGCTTCATCCGCCTATCCAGACTGCACAGATGATGATGAGTTGGAAGTCTTGAAGCTAAGGATTCTTGATTACGAAGTGAGATGAAGCCTCCTTCAATTTTTACAGAACTTGAACAACAAACTATGCATAGCATTTCAGATCAAGACTTAAGGAAGTCTTTAATTGGCATACTTCACAGATTGATGAAACCTGTTGCCTGTCCATGTCCATGTCCTCCATGACCATGTCCAGACAGGAGATGAGATACAAGCAGCTGTTTCAAAATCTGGAGGGGATATGGTGCACATCACTCCAACAGAATCCTGGCTAGTGCGCAAGCATTGGGGGGAGCATGACCCTGATTTCCTGAGAGCCGCACCATTGACTCAGGTTCAAAGGGGTGCCATTCTGATTGACAATGTTATTCTAAATATGTCACTGAAAAAAGCTTCCAGATACATTCTGTCTCTCCAGAATATGTTCAAAGAGTTCAATATTGTATTAATCCATTTTGAGTTTAAGCCTCTTCAGACTCACTTTTTCAAGGCCTCATCATATCAATTGTTCTAAAGAAATGATATTTGTGGATTTGTAGGTGCTGTTTACAGCTGAAGAACTACTGGAGGGTCCAGCGGCTGAGGCAGTTCTACCAAAGATTAATTCAAAGTTAAGAGGGATAAATGCTGTGATTAACATGGGACAAATGGAAATATATCATCAAAGAGATGATCTCGATAAAATTGTGTAAGGAAGTGAGAACATTGATTATGAAGCAGGCTGATCTACTCTTTTGGAAAATATGGTTAGATGGGTACCTGCTAATACTTTTAAGAGTGGTGGAAAGGAAAAGGCTTGAGAGCTAGTGGCTGAAGATAGTATGCACTATTGGGTCGCTGAAAAAACAAGTCATGATCACCCCAGGGACTAAACATCCGTCGAGCTTAACACTTACACAACTAGATCTATCAATGTAGCGGCAGCAAACACTAAGAACAAAGTCCCTCCCACGTACTGCAGAAATGACTCACTGAAGTACCTGCGTGGACAACATGGCCATAAATTTAAGACACTTCACTAACACTGTTAAGGCTGGAATGACTGGAGGTGACAAATCAGGAGTACATTAATCCTCAACATTCACGTTGCGTGGTACCACCACCTCTTAGCAGATCCCTTCTTACTTTGAAAGCACGGAGCCTCCTGCTACTGCAATGCCGGTGGCCACGCCATGACCTGCAACAGCCCCTGTCACCACACCTAAGGGGGAGGATGCTGCGGCCAGTGCAATGGTTGCCAAGAAAGACTTGTCGCCCCACTCAGCAGCAAACACCAAGGCAAACGTGGAGAGAATGATCTTGGTTGTGTCCTCTGTAAATCAAGAGTCCAACATTTTTGATACCCCTCTGCAGCTGGAAGAGATTATGCACCTATGAGTCCTCTACTCCAGCTACTCATTGAGCCCATATTACTATTTTCAAAAGCAGACTAAGAGCGAGCAATAAGTATGGCACTCACCTCTTGAATGAATTGAAGTGAACTTAATAAGTGATGACAGGTGCAGCGTACAATATCGTTCCCTGCTACCTAGTACCAATGCTTTGCAACTTTAAACTTTTATGTACTGCATGCACTCATCAAGAAGAGTTTTAAGGAAGGATAACATACCAGCTCCAAAAGTTTGAACAACTTCCTGCGCCTCCTCCTTCTCCTCTTGAGCAGTTTCAGCAGCATCTTTGGCATCCTGTGGGAAAAAGAGATGCATAGCACTGCCATCTTTGTTGGAGATCCATGAGAAATGTTCACAACACCAAACAGTATGAAGGGTAGGGCACCACTCTCGTAGCATTCTAGATGTTTATTATCAGCCTCAACATACCTGCAATGTCTTCACCCCAAACCATATCAACAGAGCAGCTGCTACAAGGTCATCAAAAGGTATCTTGCTAGCTGCTGAGTCCTGGGGTATGAGCTCATCCAACTGATGCAACGTCTGTGATACAGAAGGACATACATCACAACATTGTTCAGAAGGACATGAAACACAACCTTTTTAAGAACATGAAACACAACATTGTTAGGAACAACCTCTAAAGCTGAATCAAGAGTCACAGCCACTGCTGACATGACAGAGACATCATAATGCACACTGCTGACATGACAGAGACATCATAATGCACACTGCTCACATGACAGAGACATCATAATGCACACTGCTGACATGACTGAGACATCATAATGGAAGTACTCGCAGGATCTGTTGGTTTTCCTGACGCCAAAACAGCAGAATCTAAAATTATGGAACCATACCTTGCAACAAACATATTGCAAGGTATATTGCATACTTATAAGGCCATGGGACATCATTACAAGGCCATGGGGGGCCACAGAACCTTAATCGTCAATGTAAGTATATGTGACAAGGATGGTGAGTGTATCGATCACCTGGCCCAACAAGACTGAAATAACGGTCATGACTGCCAGAGCCCCAAACGTTCCAGTGAACACAGCTGATTTTGGTTGCTTCAGCGCCAGTAGCAGGGCTATAAAGAAAGTCTTGTCACCAATCTCTGAGAAAAAGATGAGCAAAAATCCAGAGACAAAACCTTCTCGCAAAGGGGAATCTCCCACAATTCCTGAGCAACAAAATCAAGAATGCCTTCTCAGTAGTTATGACCATCACACAAACGTAAGATGCTACTTACATCTGATGGAACAGGAAACAAAAGTGTCACCTGGAATGCTAAATCCGATGTCCATTATAGGGGACATGCCTATCACATGAGCTAGAGCTGGAGAGGATGTGCACGCTAATGCAGCTGCTGATAGAGCTAGAGCTGGACTCCAGGCTCTTGATACCTTTTTCTACAGAAGAGAACTCGTGAATCAGCTACTTCCAACCTACATTTCACTTTCCAGGAGTTCATTCACCTTGAGTTTAGCAGCATAAATGCTTTGTTCAGGTCTCTGTTCTGACGTTGATGCAACTAATGTTTGATCATCCTTAAATTTATCTAAAAAATTTGTGCGATTTTCATCAAGCAAGGCCTTCACTCTAATGGACTGGACATTCCTGCAACTACATGATGATTTGAGAGTGCGAATATGCGTTGGGGCACAACATGCCAGTTTAGAGCGCACAAATGACTGATTGATTGCGCTCATCATAGTAGGATGTCTGTTGTCGATTGGTTGGCGATAAGCTACTCACTAAGTGTGAATAAGCTCTCCTTACTTCAATGTTAGTAGTTTCGGAACTTGCGGTCTGATAAGAAGAAATTCATCGACATTGAAATTAAACTTATATATCTGATTCGTGAGGATGTCCTCATCAAGGCATAGCTATTTCGTTATCTGGAGATTCGTCATTTCGAACTTTTGGATATTTGTGTGCATTACAGCCGGAGAACATCAATATTTAAGTAAGTTTATTTATTCATCAGAGCTGAACTGTAAGATGCATTTCGTATCGAAAATCTGGCGGTTTTATTCCGAGACTGGGAAGCCAAACAGAAGCGTGCTACGTTTTCAATCAGCCAGAACTACAGAGAAATTTTTAAATTGCAGCATAATTCATCTGATGTAAACTGATGCTATATGTGAACTTATCCTACAGAGACTTCTGAAGTCGGGGGAGATTCACCTAGAAACCACACCAACACCCACATTTCGCTAGTAAGTCAAATGCAGTGGAGTCATGTACCACACAAAAATAAATGCAGTTGCAACAAGTTGGGCTAGTAGCACTCTTTACATTATGCGTAAACCCTGGAGAATCATTATTTCCCTTCCCATCAAAATACACAGCCACACACCCATTTTGATGAATCAACCAGTCCATGGGTAGAGCAAGTAGGAGAGGCCCCAAAGGTATTCAGAGGCAGACAATCGATGGGCTTCAGCATGTTATAAACCCTTCATTATTATTGCAGGTGTACTACTTCCACAACTTCCTAACAGACACTGAGAGACAACATATGATAAAGCTTGCAGTTCCCTATGTGAGTCTCGACAGCTGAGGGACGCAAAAATATCTCTTTCTATGTTATATAACATGTAAATCTAACTGCAGAGGACGGTGATCTTGTTCACATACATTGAAGCATATGCAAGCGGTCATCTGCAGGCTAGTCATTAATCTGAAGGCGCAACTGTTTGTGCCTGTCATGCTGCTGCTGCAGATGAAGCGATCCACAGTTGTAGGGGGAGAGAAGGGAGCAGGTGTCATTGATGATATTCGCACCTCATATGGCATGTTTATAAGGCAAGACTACATAGAGGAGCAAGATATTCATCTCCCTTGTTATTGCTAACTTGAATCTTTAACATGTAGTAAAAACATTGGTTTGTCAGGATTCAATTAGAGCTCTTCTCTAAAAGTGCATTCTCAAATTAATAAAACATAATAATTATGATCCAGGATTTTTCCCCTTTCAAAGCGCATCCTCCTCCCTGCTCAACTTTTACGTGACAGGCGTCTCCAGGACCCTGTCCTTGAAGGCATTGAGAAGCGCATCTCTCTTTGGACACACTTGCCCCTGTCCCATCAGGAAGACATTCAAGTACTCCGCTACCAAGAAGGTCAGACCTACGGCGCGCATTATGACAGCAGCTACGATAAGGATGAGTTTGGACCCAAGTATCGCCTGGCCACTTTGTTGATCTATCTAAGTGGTAAGGATGTCTGCCAAGAGTTTGTAACCTTCAATGTGTTACTTTTACTTCACATGTCATGCATCCCACTGAGGCACCTCTCCTCCAGCTCACTATTTCAACCTGCTCTTGAAGCCCAGCAAGTGTCGTGCCCTCTGTTCCAGATGTGGAAGAAGGTGGAGAGACCGCCTTCCCTAAGGACTCTATTTACACTGACCCAAGCATACCTGTCAGAGGAGCACCATGGTCAGACTGTGCTAAAGGACATGTAGCTGTCAAGCCCAAGAAGAATGATGCTGTGCTCTTCTATTCTTACTTTCCCGTGAGTTCTGCATATCTGTCAGGCAGGGAGGTCAAGTCAGCCAATGAATCTTAGCATGATTTGTCATTTGATGAGACCGGGGTAGGTTCTGTACATGTATGAAAGGCCTAAGGATGAACACATGCTGTTTTAGTTCTTAACGGATCTAATTAGCAAGCTCTATAATGAGTTGTGTCTTTGCTAAATGTTCAAATTTGATGCAGAATGGCACTATGGACCCAGCATCCATGCACACAGGTTGCCCAGTGATCAAAGGCATAAAATGGGCGGCCCCAATTTGGATTCATGTTGATCAGGTATGGTGGTTGCATGTGGCAATGTTTAGCATTGCAGTCTGAAGCTAAAAAATAGGTCTCTATGCCATGCGGTGCTGATATGATCGCGCATCTTAGTCCTTGATTTGGTGATGCTACGCAGTTCCGCCCTGAGGAGTTAAAAAACATGGAAGTGGTGAAGAAAGGACAGCCTCCAGGTGAGAGAGACTATGAACACCTACATTCCCCATATCTTGACTCATGATTGATGTTTGCTTTTCAGACCCTGGGGTTTGCGACGATTACCATGCTGAGTGCAGTAACTGGGCAAGCAATGGACAATGCCTTCACAATCAAAAATTCATGGTAGGTGGTATTGAGCTCAAAAGCTCAAAAGAGCTTTTTCTGCTGACCTACTCAATTGTGAACCAAGGTGAATGGGGTAACTTGAGAGGAGAAGACACAGAGCTTGTATCAATTGTGCATTGCAGTTAGATGTGTGCCGGAAATCTTGCAAGGAGTGTGAGCATTGTGCTCTGTTTGACCTACCCTGTGTGAACCGGAACCGAGCTCAAGGAGGCTACTTACCAATTGACAGGGAAGAGATGAAGAGGTACGGCTTATCTCTGGCTACATTCTTGTCCATATTACATGTGTGCTGCATTCTATTAGGCACTCTACCAACAGATGAAGCACGCAATTTTGTACATCATATTCTTACTACTTGCGATGTCCATGTCGATGTATAAAACCTTCTTAACGTTCTTACAATTAGTCTTGGAGTGGACTTATGGCAACAGCCAGAACCATCGCCAGAGCTTTGAGCTGGTATGCAAAGAAAGGAGCGGCATACTGCAATAGGGGGCACCAGTCAAGGACAACACAAGCATGCTGATATAGAAGAATCGTTCATTCATGCCTCGTTATTATTTGCTTTTACATTTAAGAATGCACCCAATTAAGACAATGTGGTAAGCTTGCAGACACCACCCAGCAATGTAAAACGACTGTTAGCAGAAGACACTATTGCTTAAGCAGAAGACACTCTTGCTTGAGCAAACCGTCCTCATTTCTTTGGAGGCAGGATCAAAGACATCCCCCCCATGAAAGGTCTCAGAACCTCTGGTATGACCACAGAGCCATCAGCTTGCTGAAAGTTCTCCAAGATTGACACAATCATGCGAGGTACTGCGCACGCTGTGGCATTCAATGTGTGCACAAATTCTGTCTTGCCCCCTCCTGATGACTTCCCGCCCTTTGTTTTCCCTGAATCCTCAGCACTAGGGGTTTCTTTTGAAGAAGGCCTGCGACAAAGTTATATAAAGTGACTGCATACGCTTGAGCAAGCCGAGTAGTAAAAGCAGAACGTCACTGAAACCAAGGACTAAAATCCCGGCAAAGCAATAGGAGGCGTATGAATTGCAGACTCTTATCAGCTTTGTCACCCTTACCTGTATCGAATGTTGAGGCGCCGGCTCTGATAGTCAGTGCAGTTGGAGGCAGAAGATATTTCTCCATATCTCTTCAAACCAGGCATCCAAGCTTCTACGTCAAACTTGCGGTACGCAGGTGCTCCTAAATCCCCAGAGGGCATGTCGAGCACCTACAAGATCAGAGACCCATATCTCTACTCTTTAGAGACCTCAGTAAAAGCAAGTTGGCATAGTGGGTTGTACAACCTGAGAATTTAGAGCATCCATCACATCACAAGGTCTGGAGAATATGCATCTGCCCAACAAGAACCGGTTTAAGCTAGAACTCAAAGGATATAGATATGATGTTATTTTACAGAAAAGACCCACCAACTTGATCAATGGCACGCTAATTTTGATGCACAAGCTTCTTGAATTGGTACCTTAAAGTGGAGGCCAAGCTCAGTGAACATCTCTGTCTCAAGATTGATGAGCTCCTGGTGCAAAGCATCACTCTGATCCGGAGTACTGATCACAAACATCTCAACCTATCAACAACAGTAAGGCAATCAAGACCTTACACTCTGTCCCAGATGAGGAAAACACTCGGCTGCTCTACATGTAGAGATGGTTTTGTAGCAACAAACAGGATGAACATTCATGGAAAATAAGGGTTTGTAGAAACAAACAGGATGCGCCTGCATGGGAAAATTATTCCTGGTGAGTTGGAGCTTTCATCATTGCAATTTATGAATGAAACTTCAAGCTCAGCTTAACATCTGTGTGAACTGGTACCTTGCTGAATTGATGCACCCTGTACAAACCCTTGCTAGCAGCCCCTGCTGCCCCTGCTTCTGTTCGGAAACAGTGACCAAAAGCTGCCATCTTAATAGGTAGCTGTGTTTCATTCAATAACTTATCCATATACAGCCCTCCCAGAGGTATTTCAGCAGTACCAGTTAGACACAAGTTTGAATTCTCCACTGAATACACCTACAGCCGATGTAGGAGAAGGTTTTTGAATTCGCTTTATGGGTTGATCAAGATACACAGTTACAGCGCATGTACCAAAACCATAATGTATATGCTTTATATGCGTTCAATAATGGATAAGCTGGCAGAAGACCACCTGTGTGTTGGTACCACGAGGTTGAAATCCACACTTCTCAAGCACAGTTTCCTTGACCAGATCTGGTGTCATGATAGGGGTGAAACCACGAGCAACGACCTAGGAGTGTCCAGAAAAGCAATGATGATCTTTCAAGAAATTTTCTCAATTAAAACATGGACACTAGCCTCTATCACAACAAGATACAACCTGGGTTAGCGCAGAATATCTCCTCATTATGCCTGATTTTAATGCTAATTCAGGGTTTATCCTTGCCTTTTTCTCAAGCTCTATTTTGCAAATTTTACAGCCCACAACTGCCATGCACATAAGCCATTCATTTCCCACCTTGGTCATTGCCCAGTTTACAAGGGCAAGCTCCAAAAGAGCAGCAGCATTTCTAAGGTAGTAAAACTTCTGGCCACTGACCTGTGAAAGATTGGTCATTGCTGCGTAAAGCATGCTTGATCACTAATCTCTAATATGCCAGGCACAGGTCAGGATTTGAATCCTCTTTGTAACATAAATGTTGAAGAGTTTCAGCAAAATCCAGTTCCAGTTCGTAAGATATTCTCACCTCTGCAGCAGATTCAAAGTCCACAAGATCTAGAGACTCTGCAATGGTCACATGATCTCGAGCTTCAAATTCAAATTCCCTCGGGGATCCAACGTTGTTCAGCACCGTTGCCACGTCCTCTCCTCCCAATGGTACTTCAGGATGCGTCATGTTTGGTATTCGTTGACCTTCTCTTTGTAACAGCATCTCGGCCTAACATAAGAATGCATCAAAGGGAACCTAAGCAACCTTTTGCAGATTGTATACAAACTCTTGTTGTCCCACATATCATTCTTATTGTTTATTTAATATGTAAGTAATGAACATTGAAATTTTCACTATGCATGAGAGGGATGATAGCACAGGCTGGGGTCATCTTTCATGGTAGACTGCTCAGAGCGCTCACTGTTGCAAGCTTCTCTTCAAGGGATGCAATTTTATCCTTGAGCTCTTGACCACGCTGAATAAGTGCCTGTCTGGCTTCAGCCTCTAGTTTGCCCTGATGAGAACAAGACAGATTGTCAGAACTTCTGACTTCGATGCAATTCAAGAGGCTTTTGTGCAACATATCATTAATGGATTACTCAAAGTGCTTGCTATTTATTGTTCCATCTTGTACAGAAGAAAGCTTCCTGAGAAAGTGCATACCTTCATGGCATTGCTATTCTCATTGCGCTCAGCTCTAAGCTGATCTGCCTCTTGCTTTAACTGAATGTATTGGTCATAAAGTTGAAGAGCTAATTGAGGGTCTGCGCTGCTGTTGCGATTCTTGGCGTTTTGAACCACTAGGTTGATGTTATCTTTTAAAAACTTGAAGTCTATGCTAGCTTTAAAAGAAGGTCCCTCAAGAGATGGCAATGACGATATTACTGCTGCTTGAGCCTGCACAGAAACTGAGGATCGCACATTGTCCCTTAGTTTCGGCTTATTTGCTGTGAAGGGTGTCCATTGAAGTCGCGTAACTTGTCTATGTACGAAGCAATCTAGTCGCATCATCTCTTTCAGAAATGTGGCAGAGGCAATGGAACTAATGTTGGTTCTGGAGTCAATGATAAAGCAGGCTTAGAAAGATGTCAGGTACTGTACTCAGTGGCTTTTTTTGTTACTTTAACTCATGCCTATCTAGTCTGGCAATATGCTACAATTTCAACCCGCTTACATTTAAGAATGTAGGTACCTATGTAGTGAAGAAAAACGTCAGGTCTTATGATGGTAGGTAGGTTTACAGCCACCATGGCGGTGACTTTTGTTTTGAAAGTTTACCACATTTGAACATCCGACATCTTGCTATTCAGCTTTCAAAGGTATGCTGATATCTAATGAACTATACTGCAAATGTTACAGGACTGAAACTTATCAACAGTAGGGCTAATTTTACAGCGCTGGAATCTTTACAGATTATTTTCTGGTAGCAGCACATGATCATATTATAATAATATAATTGCATGAGAGAGAAATAATGAGCAGCCAGAAAAAAATCTGCACTGTTACATGAAGTGTCGTTCCCCTACAGTCATGCAGATAGTCTCTAGAAGAAAACAGGCCTACCCATGTTCATCATGCACTGTGTTTTGGTAGGGTTGCATGTCACAGATATTTCAGAACCATGCAGCAAGGTCAGCAGATCAGTTAACCGCGGTTGACGGGATCGAAGTTCGAGATCAGGGTGATTCCACCAGCGATAGCAACTAAAACAACTCCTCCAGCAACCAAAGATAAAAGGAAATTGTTGAGAGAGGGTGTCACTGCAGCCTCGGCAGCGAGAGGAGAGGAAAGGGCAGCACCAGCGGATGCGAGAATCGCTGCCTGCATCACAGCTGCCTTATTTTGCTGTTGGGCGCTGTGAACAGTAGAAAGAGAAGGATCGACATATAACATATTTCGAAGAAGAGTTTGTACACTTCTTAAGTGTTACGTACCTAGCACGCACAACCACGGGCCTTCTGGCAGCTGGGCGTGCGACTCCTGGTAATATAATGCAAGTATCAGTATAAGTTGAAACTAGCACACGTTATGTGGACGATGGAAGATCACAAACCTGTTCTTCTAGACTGCACACGGGCAGACAAGCAAGACTTTTGGGACATAACAGCTGCCATATTTCCTTATTTACAGTGAATATGCTATGCTTTGTCTTGTTTGAACATATTTGCACGAAAGAGTCTTTTCGGATTCCTGATCCCTATAACCGAACCCGAGGCCCTAGTAAATTGATAGGGCTCGCACGCTGTGAATTACATAAATTGTTTCGAACACACTTGTCCCTCGGGGATGACTGCTGACAAAGCCGCATCCATTATCCTGTAGCCAACCTGAATTTTCAAGGCAAGCACAAGCACAGTTACTGACATAATGCTGCAAATGTTTACCATTACCACACACTGCATAATTTAAGTTCTGAATTCTGATCCTTAGGACAGATCTTTGCAAGGAGAGATGTCAGGAAATCGTTAGTTCATATCTCCTGCTCCCCTCAGCAATTGCTATCCACACCACTCTGGGCATCCATGACTGTAGCAGGCAAATACATTGAAGTTTTTGCTCACCTGAAGCATGAACGTGCTACTTTGCAGCATGCTGTGCAGCTCTGAGACACTGCTTGAATAATTCTTTAGCCCAAGCACTGTAACCACTGCTGATGGGCATTTGCTAAGCAACTTCTCCAGAAGCTTCTGGCAGATTTCCTCTTCATCTTGAGATCTAGCTGAAGGCTCTAAAAAACGTTCAGCTTGCATGGCAGGAGGAGGTGCCCAAGTAGGTACCCATGCTTTGTCATGAGCTTCACCAGGCACTTCAGCTTGGTCCTTCTCTCTTTCCTTGTTCACACTTCCAGGAAAAGTGGCTTCTCTCATCTGCTGTTGTTGGTTAAACCAAGCAAACCACACACCGCCCGGCCACAATGCGTTTTGTATTGCCAGTATTGCTCTTGCAATGCTGTGCTCAGATGTCATGGCATGCAGCTTACGTATGAGGTACAAGTCAATGGCATCACCTGCGACTAGCGAGAGCATCTGCCTGGCCACAGAAGACACCTGAGGAGATTTGAGGAGCATTGGAGGAAAGCAGAGAAATTGATACTAATAAAGTGTGGCTGAAAGAGTTATTACATCATGCTGGACCCACATTGTAAATATTGAAACCTCATCTGCAACATTTAACATTCTAATTGAGATCTGTGCGCATGAAATGCAATAATTTAAAATTAATTAACAGAATTTAAAATCTGTTGATGCTGGGTGACATTATACATACCTGCCGCCACACAAAACCTCTGTTCTGTAGCTGGAACAAGACATCCACTAGGTCTAACAAGGGAGCGCTGGCACCCAGTGCTTCTGCATACTCTGCTGCCTGGTCTTCCTCAGATTGAGGGAAGAAGGGACGTCTGGCTATAAATTGCTCAGCTGTCACCACACCACTGTCACTAGCTAAATCTTGGGTCCAGTTTGTGTGGGAGGGTGTCTCCTGACATAATTATTCAACATATTAACATGTAAGTTGCGTATCATCCCTCAATGAGGATATGGATGAGAGTCACCATTGTTGCGACGTATGCCCAATATCATGTTACTTGATTAAAGCTCAAAACTTTTGATGCTGTTGTAAGATCAAAAGCTCACATGAGTCACTCAGCATCCTGAGCGATACATGGATATTCAGGGATTGAGGTGGACACAGCAGAATGGCTCAGGGAGAGCTCTTTTATTGGAAAAGCTAAAAAGATTAAAAGCTGACCTCATGCTCCGATGTCATCCTCAGCAAGGAGCCATTGTCAGATGCTCCATATCTGAGACCCCTTGTGTTGTCATGGAATGGCTGCTTGGTTATTGCAGGACTGGGATTACTACCACTCAACTTCTCTGTTCAAGGATTCACAGCACTCTCAGGGAATCGTGCTCTTTTTTTATGACTGCATAAGGTTTCAACTCAAGCAGTTCAAGTAGATGCGTGGCCTTACGCACATGCCTTTCCTTGGCATTGAACTCAAGACATGACACAAATGTCAAAGTGTAAATGCAGCTCTATTCTTCTCAGTAGTAAGCAATATATGGAGAGGCTCAGGTTGCAAATGACTTTGGTTTAACCTATGGTGCACACCTCATCAACCACTGCTTTAGAGCCACCTTGGAGATTACCTGATGAATGCATCTCTCCCTGAAGTCTAGAGTCTCTGCTACGCCATATGGTTTTCCCTTGCAGACCTAACCCTCCACCGGACGCCTTTGAATTTTTCGAATCTGCAGCTGACATGCTGATCAGATTTAAATTGTCTAGACTTCCAACAGTGACCAGGCCCTCTGTCTCTTTTTCAATACATTCAAATTCATCTGAGGCTGCAGACTTATGCCTACGGTGAAGAGCATGGGCTGAATTGGATGTAAATGCCTCAGCTTGCATCGCAGATAATTGTGGCGTGAAAAGGGGCTGGTGGGGAGGTTTTTGGTGCGCAAGCTTTGGAGGTGCATATTGCTCAGATCCAGGTCGCAGGAAGAGCCATACGTCATGGCATGAAGCCAGCAGTGGTGATCTGCAATCAGGATCACGGTCTAGGGTCATGAGTGGAGTTTGATGATTGATGGAACATATTAAATCCAATTTGATCACAAGTGTTGCTGAGGGCATACCTCTGCCACAGTAAGCTGTGAGGGCAGCCTATCAGTGAAATCTTTTGCACTGAGTTGGTCTGAAAATGCTCATCAAAAGAATAGCATACTCACGAACCATCTTCATGTGATTTTAATTCACCTTAAAATTCTACTCATGTACAAATCCAGCTCCTTTCTCCTCTGATGGACGAAGGCTGTGTCCTGGCTCAGATGAAGGAGATGCTTTGTAGGGAGCGTAATTTTGAGACTCCTGTACTCAGCACTGCCTGTTTGGAGTCTTTGGTGAAGGGTCTCAAAGTTGCGGTACCTGAGAAATTGCGGTACAGAAAGAAAGTGTCTTTATCAAGAATTGGGTAAGAAGACCAGAAAAAGGGGACCCAAGAACTGTCTTGTGAGCAATCATTTACACCATGCACAGTGCAAAATCTTAAACAAACGCACTGTGTTCTCCCAATTGATGTTCTCCTGTATTATTTGTACAACACATTACCTCCTTGTGACACTCCACTCTCCAGCGCCGTCCATGACTCTGATCACGTACACCACGTACTCATGCTGTGTGCCTACAAACCTGGTCTCCTGCCTTATCTCACTGTGGACCACCACTGCACGTGGGTAACCCACAAATATCTCACGCACTGCGCCTGCACTGCTCGGCCAAGACAGCGCTGGACTGATAGTCATCGAAGAAGCAAAGGCATGCCCTGAGTTGGAGGCCCTTTGATGCACACTGCTGCTGCTGCGGCTAGTGGCCACACTCCAACTCCCGTCTTCAGCTTCAGTGAAATGCCAGGATGCTGACATCATCTGGCCGTCCGTTCTGACGCCTCCAGTGCCCGGGGTTTGTTGAGAGTCTGTGCGCGAGGAATGCCAAGAGGGTGAAATGTGGTTGACTGAGGAGGCTTCTTCTGATGCCCTCAGCGATCCATCTCGTGGTCCACAGCATTTGGGATGGATATCTGTGTGTGCTGCACAGCTGTTTTGAGATGTATGGAGCGCCTTAATGCCTCCTTGATCCTCTAGCACCTGGAGTGCCTTAATGCCTCCTTGATCCTCTAGCACCTGGAGTGCTTTGCCACAAGTACTGGTCTCTTGCTGAAGAGAAGGAAGATAGGCTTTGTTTGAGATTGCAGGAGATGTTGAGCCTCTGGGCACCTGCTTGATTGTGAAGCTATCATTCTCAAAATATGTTGTTTACAAGTGGCTTAGTTTGAAGATGCATGCCTAAGACCTCATACAAATTGAAGAAGTGCAACAAGAGATGGTGACAGACACTCTATTTTAATTACATATGGTAGCTGTATCTCACTTGTCCAGATCTCGATGCATTGCTGGATTTCCACTCTTCTGATGACTCCAAGGAGCTAGGGCATGACCTGAGTATATCCACTTTATCGGAGCCACTGTTCAGCTTCTGACATTGAATGCGAGCTTTATGATTGAGACTGAGCCTAAGGGGAGAAAGGGGAGTGTCAGGTAAGCGCTCTCCATTCAATCAGATATGAGACTCCTGACAGCTTTGTCAGCAGAAAGGAACCTATAAAGACTGACACAACCAGAAACCTCAGCAGGACCTATGTTCCTGCTGAGACTGTACAGGATTGCTTACTCAGAGCAGGCCAGGTCCTCAGCACTGACGCTGGAATGAATCCTAGCTTCCATTTTCTGCGCACCCTCCACAAGGAGCTTCTGAACCAAAGAGTCTTTGCATTGCGGCTGGTCTTGATCTTTAAGAAGATTCAGGAGCAGCTGTTTGCAGTACAGAATTCATATAATAATCTTCTTCAAATCAGAGTTATAGCGGAAGGGATAAGTCTCATGGTTGTCACTGAAGCTTTGGTATCCATATGCAATTCCAGAGCAAACTTCTTAGTTAGCTACCTTGTTGATATTGTATGGTAGACAGAACATCATGATGGGGCGTAAAAGGCAGGCTGCTGTTAGCTCACGAGCAACAGAGCCAACCCGAAGCTGCAGGAAGGGATGTCCCGGAATGAGAGTGAGCAGCATCATCTCTGACACATTTCTCAGGTACTGCAAATCAAGTATATGAAAGAAACAAGCATATGCTTGCACTAGGAGTTTGATACTAAAAAGCTATGTTCAGAAGACATCCATGCTTTTACCAGGAGTGCAAGAATGGCTGCGAGCATGTCTGAGCTGAGAGCGTTTTTCAGGGCACTTTTGGGGGGGGGGTCAGAAACAGGACAGTGTAAAGCAATATATTTGGAGAGCACTTGGGACATTCATGAGTACTAACATCTTCCTTGCCCCAAAGGAAGCTCAATTCACTGTACCTTGTCACTACTCAGTCCACTGTACCATGTCACTACTCAGTTCATTGTACCTTGTCACTACTCAGTTCATTGTACCTTGTAGTGACCATCAGGGGTCAACAGGGCAGTGTGGAACTTCCATACCTTGTAGTGACCATCAGGGGTCCACAGGGCAGTGTGGAGCTGTCCCATGGCCTTCATTTCACGCTGCAAAGCACGCTCCCTGGCTGCTGGTGTCATACCTGCTAACGACTCCTCTCCCACAGCCGCCACGGTCTGGCGGTACAAGTCGATCTGATCTGTCAGGATACCACACACTTCCCTACGTGAAATGCAGCACTCTGGTTAGGTGCTGCAAAACATGGAGGTCCCAATACAAAGCATGAATCAGCATCACCTTGTGCAGTCCTTGAGGTTTAGCTTCATGTACATCCTCTAGTGTGTGTCTCACTTTATCAACAGAGCTCTGGTATCAACTCCATGACACCTTCTGCAGAGCTCCCCAAACAGAGTATTGAGCATATTCCGTATCTCTGATGGGAATTCTTTGTCCGGTGTAAGGGCCGCATACCACGTATTGTACACCCACTACAAAATGATGTACTTGTTACGTCAAGGAACACCGAGTCACATATTGTAAGTAGAGGCAGGTGTGGAGGCTCAGGATTACATACCATCTGTGTCAAGAACTCAAATTGTACAGAGTAATTTGAGGATTCTGATTACAGATATTAAGCCTCTTTTTGGTCTTTGAAGTTCACTTACTTGCTGCACCAAGCTCCCACATAGCTTGTCCCAGGCGAATTCCACGACCTGCACATCAAATTAGGATACTCTAGATTCACCTTGTTGCAAGACCTCAAAGACCATTTCATGAGTTGTTCACCATGCTCTAATAGGACAAGAGAGGTTCATGTGTGCATTGAATTGACTGCTCCATGTGGCCAAGCCTTGACAGAGTGCCTTACTTTGGACCTGACTTCTTTCCTCCAAGCCTTACAGAGTGCCTTACTTTGGACCTGACTTCTTTCCTCCAAGCCTTACAGAGTGCCTTACTTTGGACCTGACTTCTTTCCTCCAAGCCTGTCTTTCTGCATCTGTCAGCGCAGGTTGTGACGTCAGCCCAGTCATGGCATCTGATGGCACTTTGGACAGCTTTATGGATTCAGACATTGGCTGCTGAGTTGACAGTCCAAACTGTCGTAATGCATTTTGTGGCTTTATCAGGCATCTGAGGATAACTATTAATGCTGCAGCCAGCGGTATATTGGACCAAACAGAATCTGGTGTGCCTTGAAGCACGTGAAAATAGTCGTTTGTGAGCATGTGTTTACAAGATCTGATTGGACAATTCCTACTCACAACTTAGAACATAAGCCAGGAACCAAGCCATAAGTGTAAGCTCTGTCAGTTTGAGGACGGCAGGACTGTGCATCCATCGCGTCCATGCCAGATGACAGGTGACAAAATTTCTCCACGAAGTGTGCGTGATATTTTGCATTTAAATAACTGTGCCCAGCGCTTTATCAAATTGGATTTTTAACCCGGAGAGAATCAGTACCTACATCAAATACGATGTACGGATTCACGAGAACGAGCCCATTTCTAAGTGAGATTGCTGTTTCAATCAGGAAACCAGTCTCTAATTTTCTGGTATTTTTGTGCCAACGGTACTGTACGGTATGTAAACCCGACTTTGGCACCCTACGAAGCACCCAACTTGTACCGAAGATGCGCCGTTCCTAAGCTGTAGTAACCATGTTGACAGTGCCAGCGTACCCAGCGGAGATAAGTTCTCCAAAAGTAACAATTGCTGTTACTGGATGTACTGGTTACGTCGCTGGGTCTATTGTTCAGAGGCTCTTGGTGTTGGGGCACACCGTTCACGGTACTTGCAGGGATCCAAAGAAAGCTGATGCTCTGAAGGTGTGAGCTTCGCCACAATGCCAATGCTGACGGATTGGTTCAAACTTCAGCCGATCATGTGATCACGGTGTCTCAGCTACCACCTCATCTTTAAAATTACGAAAATTTGAACACATGGTCAATATGTTCATTTTAATTGGTTGAAGATTGTGGCCTGATGGCTTGCAGGCCTTACCTGGTGGGCAGGAGCGGCTGAAGTTGTTCACATCAGACTTGATGAAATCTGGTAGCTTTGATGAAGCCTTTACTGGCTGTCAGTATGTGGTACACTGTGCCTCCCCATACACCACAAACTGCCCCAAGCATCTAGCGAAAGAGAGGATCATCACTCCAGCCATTCAGGGCACAGAAAACGTGATCAGTGAGAATTTTTTGCAAAGGATGCTATTGCTCCCTCTGTTTTGACCTGCTGCCATCTCTTACTGCTGACTCAAAGTAATGTTGATTATTATTTTGCTGATCTGTGTCTGCCTCCATACAGGTTCTGTGAATAAAGTCCCTACCATCAAAAGAGTGGTCCTGACCTCTTCCTGTGCAGCAGTGTATGGAAAGTAAGAGTTATATTCAAATCAACGTCATTCACATCTATAAGTAATGCCCAATAGCTCAGCTAAATCCTCTGTCCAGATCATTATCTTAGTGATGCATGTGCTTTACACTCAGTATTGTGAGTGATTTGCAACATAAAATTAGGATACGTCCCTCAAAGTTTCATTCTCTTACAATTTAATTTGAATTCACCTTAATTGCAGTCCCACTGAGAGAGGTGCAGGCCATGTCTTTGATGAGGAGGATTGGGCTCTGGCTCCCACTGAGACTGTCTTACCCTACTTCTACTCTAAGCGTGAGGCAGAGAAGAGGGCCTGGGCGTTGGCAGAACAACAGAGCAGGTCAGTGGACATGCTTGCGCTCAAGACTCTAACTGGTTTACATGACTAATTACTCAATTTTTGCATGGTACTGTGTTATGTGTAGTAAATGCATGACCTGACCCAATAACAGGCCTCACAGCCCTATGCAAGGGTTATGACATCTCAGTTGACTTAAAGCTGATGTTGAATTTAATTTTGAATTTCTCAGGTGGGACCTTATAGTGATCAACCCCCCTGGTATTTTTGGCCCCCCTGTCACAGATAGAGCAGATGGAACCAGCCTTGATATCATCAAACAGATCATGGCTGGGAGAGCCTCCCCAGCCTGCCCTGATCTTGGTATATACATGCTCCTCTCATTTGTTTAGTAAGTTGAGAAAATTATCACGTCTCCAATATTTGCTTTTGAACAAAGTAGACATCAAGACTCACACATAGTCTGCGCATCATGTTACAGGCCTGGGATGGGTTGATGTGAGAGATGTGGCGGCAGCCCACTCCCTTGCACTGTTCACCCCTACTGCTAAAGGGCGCTACGTGTGCAGTGCTGGAAGCACCCGATTTGCTGAGTTGGCGCGCACTGTTGCAGAGTTGTTCCCTACACGAGTGACGCCGCCTTCCATGACTGTCCCTAAGTGGCTGCTGTGGCTGGTAGGACCCCTGGCTGGGGTCCCAAGAGATATGGTCAAGTGAGTTGTACCCCAGAAACCTATAATGGAAACCAGTGATAAGTGGAGAGGTATCATGATACCAGGAATTGTTTCGTTGCTATGTGCCATTGACATCCGCTGACTGGTGTCTCAGCAAAAGGCTGTTAAAATAAGTGACTGATCATTCATTCTGATTGGAATTTAATGCTGGAGTCTCTCTTTACTTGTTGATTGTGTGAAGACTTTCTGGTTTCTATCTTATTGCAGCAACTCTGTTGGCCTCCCGGGTCCTGCATTCTCTTCTGAGAAAATCAAAAAGGAGCTGGGACTCACGTTCCTTGACTTCAGCACTATGCTGCAAGACCAGGTCCGCACAATGACTGACCTGAAGCTCATTGCTTGAATCTATGGGCTGGCTGCGGGCACAGGGGCAAGACGATGACCTCCATTTGTGGTTTACGACAAAATTATAATAACAGGATGATCAAAACGTGCTGATGTCTTGAACATTTGGGGAATAATCGAGGTAACTCCTGGGCTGATGTTTTTCTGGGAGCTGATTCACTTATCGACAAATGTTTAGAATCACAGATGCTGTCTAGTGGAAGTAAGCAATAAATTGCATAAAAGACTCAAGGTTTGATGCGCTTCCTGGGAGTCTAGGCCTGATACTTACCAGTAGCGACATCAGTTGCCATCACATGGATTCTCTTAAATAAAAAGGCTTGCTGTAACACTACGCATTCGTGATTCTATTCTAAGTAGGTACTTGATGTACTTATGCATTGAAAGGAAACATGTGCGCAGGTTCATAATATGTAACCTTTTTTGCATGCATGTTGAAGCATCTTCTTTGGAGCATCTGCATAAATGAGCAGAGATGTATATTTGCTACCAAAAGATAATCTACTGAACATATTCAAAAATAGTGCTGACCGAGAGGACATTACATACTAGGGCAAGAAAATGGATTGCCCAAAGTCAGGTCATGTCTTTTTGTCACAGCGTATGACTGAATTGACGTATGACTGAACTTTATGAGACGTTTGTGTGTGTGTGAGGTACGGGCGTACCTCACCTTTCTTGATCGTCCGTACATCTGGATACTTAAGGGATAGGAGAAGGCATTCTGCCTTCTTTTTCAACTTACCTTTGCCTTTTGTAATACTGCTCTTAGTCTTAATCTTAACTTATCCCTTAATCTTAGACTTAGTACTCACCCTCCTTTAGTTCGGGTATCGGGTCTCCTGCTTCAGTAGTCGATCTATCGATCATCGACTGTGGGCAACTTGGCTATTAAGATATAGATCGGATCAGTTCAAAGGTCACTAATTGTTAGAAGCCCTCCACAGACAGGTCAGTCTGCAGTCAGGTGGCAAGTTGCACTTCTAGAAGCAAAGCTAGAAGTGTAGAACCCCAGCAACCTTGACAGGCAAATCCGGTCGCCTGATCTAAATCCCCACCTTTAAGTTGAAAAAGAAGCCGATAAGGTTGGCTGATCGTGTGGACTTTGCTTAACCTTCTCCATCAAGTCATTTTAGAAAGAGAAACGAATGGTTTCCAGCCAGCCTTACAAGACTTGACCGCTCGACCGTATCGTAGCCAGGGGGCTCATGGATCAGCTAGAGTTGATCAAACAACCTCTGTAGCATCAACCTCACAAGGAGTGCCTAACTCACCTCCGCCGCCTCCCCAACGGACAAGGGACGATCCGAGTCCCTTATCTCCATCGGCCTCAACCTTTCACCCTTCTACATCCCAAGGGGTATCAGCAGTAGCTTCTGCTTTGACCGGCATCACTAAGCGTGGTTCCTCCAAGAAGTCAGAGCCATCACTTGCTGGTGACCTTCCATCTTCTACTTCTGCTGCACATTCAGTCAAATCTGGAGGCAACAGCCATTACCGCACCCCTCTCACCACTAACACCACTGATACTATCCCTCCCATTCCAATTGTAGTGGGACCCTCCACCAACTCTGGATTGAACCCCAGCCCAGGTTTTGATTCAGACAAAAGGGTACTGACTGCCCTCGTCGCACAGCTGGTCGCGGAAAGCACTCAGAACATCACCCAAACTCTCACGTTGTATTTTGACCAGCGCCTGCAAGCTCAAGAGTTTGCAGTACAAGCCAGCCAGGCTGCGCTTGAGAAGAAGCTCCTGGAGAAAGTGGAGAGGATTGAGGATGACCATGCTTTCTTCAGAGGTGAAGTACACGCTCAGAAGAAGAGCATTGGTGATTTGCGGGTCTCAGTGGACAAGGTGACGACTGAGGTCACCAAGCTGGCTGAGCAAGTCAAGGCCCAACATGAATTCAAGGCAGATGTCTCTGAGCACGTCACGCCTTAGGACCTGGATCAAGTGTGGCACCAACTTAATGCCTTACAAAGCGCTGTATTCCTTGAGGTCAGCTCTACACCATCATATACTGAACCACAACAGTCCCTCTCTTTTGATCCGCCTCGTGAGAATGCCTTGCAGTCAACATCCTGGATTGAGAACCCTGCCTTCTAGCCAGGCTCCCCATCTCCATCCCTTGCATTCCACAGTGTCTGGGTCACCTCCACCTTCCTCTAGTGGCTATCCAAGCTCCATCACCTTTGATCCCATACCACCTACTCACACAGCTGCGTCACTACCAACGAGCAGCTCCCACCAGCATGCCGCACCACCTGCAGCGCCTTCACGGGAGAGGAACCTCCCAAGGATCTCTGAAGTGGATCACGGGGGGCACATCCCATTCAATATGGGTATACATGCAGGAGCCAGGAGGGTACCTCTTTCTCAACTTTCACCTGGTCCCCCTTCTGCATTGCCGGCATCAGAGTACCATTCTCCACCTTCTCACCCAAGCGAGGGAGCCTCCCATCATCATTCGCACTCAAGAGCGCCACCCCAAGCTCATGTGCCTACTTTCATCCCACCCGACCCCCGACGCGCTGCTCCTGTCAGCTTTGCCAGCCATGGGCCCGCACACTCTACAGGTTATGTACCGAGCACCAGCACTAACAACATTCCTTATGATGAGGACCAAACTTTCAAGCTCAATGGGACTAAAAAATCCTTTGATGCTAAGAGTGTTCCCACATTCAAGCCTAAGAAAGGGCTCATCACATACTACAAGTACTCACAGACCCTCAATAACCTCATTGCCACCCAAGGCCCTAGGTTTGACAATTGTCATGCGTATTTGGTAGGTATCATCACTGCTTCCTTTGAGCGCTCACAACTTTCTGCATGCAATCAGTTCCTTAGGACTGTACAGAATGAGCTGATTGAGCTAAGCCCATTGTGTGCCAGACCCCTGCAGAGTTATTTACAGGGCAACACCATGCTAGCCACGGGCAAAGACTCTTATAGTCAGAGGATTCTGGGAGGTGTTGACAGGTTGGAAAGTAGTCCTTCGAGCGCATTCAGGACAGAGAGGTTTCACCAACCTTATCCTCTTGGACCCCATCAATTCCTTCAGGTTTGGGCATTAGTGACCCACAGGCATTTGAGTCAGCCACTTCCAGATGAGTATCGCATATGGAGTGCTAATCTGAAAATGGGTGTGTCTAACTCCATTGATATTGTGCCTCCCGAGGAAGGTGTGCGTGAATTTGTTGAACGAGTTTTGCAGGTTTATGACCTGTTCAATATGGCTGACCCTCTTATGTTGGCTCAAGAGCTTGAGAGGTATCCTACTCTGCATGTTTTTAAGGCAGGGTTACCTGAGGACTACAGTCCTCATATCACCAAGATCTTGCAGGAACTTGGGGTCCGCACCATGGACAGGGACCAGCAACTCATGCATATCATCACTAAACTCCAGAATTACCATGAGTTTGTGATAAGTGGCAAGCATGACAACTCATGGGTAACCTCAACCCCTGGAAAAAGCGCACACTCAAGCAGCACGGGTCATCACACCCCATCATCTCCACAGGCGCATGAAACGGGTTATACTAGGCCTCTTAGGCGTGCTTTTCCTGCTACCCATGTATCCATGCTTGATGAGAATGTACATGACGTGCCAGTACATGATTCTGAGTATGCGTACGATACTGGCACCTCTAACCCACAAATTCCTGTTGATAATGATGAGCAGGAAAGAGTTCTTTCCTTACAGGAAGAACTTGTGGAGGTGCACGCACATGCAACCTTCCCATCCACGATGCACCTTTATTTTATTTTATTTTATTGACTCTTGTAATAGAGGATATCACATTTACTGTCTCACACCACCACTGACCACAGTACCACCCGGCATATGGGTATGTCCCGAGTGTTCACATTCCGGGGTTACGGAGCTTACTATCAAGACGCTCTGGGCCACGGATCAGTTCTACCAGGATGCCAGGCGAGCCAAGGAGTTTAGGCCAACATCTGGGCCCCGCCATAAGCAGCGGGGACGGCCAAGGAACACTGCTATCCCAACAGCAGTTATAACACCAAAGGCTCCTGCCTTTCTACTCAAACGTGGACCAGGAAGACCAAAGAAAATTCCTACTGCCTTGGTAGCACTAATGCCCACCTACAAGTGGTCTTACCCTCGGGCAGTTGAGCAGGGTCTTTCAGATCTTCTACCTGGAATTTCAGACCCCGCCTTTTCCAAACACATTTCATCCTTCTCACCCGGAGGCAACCGTTTCAAGCAGCACTTCAATCCAGTCAGCGCAGTGGAGCTTTCAACCCTTCTCAACCTCTTGGACGATTCATACAGTCACTCCATTTTGGACGCAACCCATGGAGCAGCAGTCGGAGTCATTCTTCACCTACCTGCCAGTGAATCCTTTTCCATCACCACCAATGAATATCTCTGTGATGTTCCAGCGGATTTCCATCTCGATCCCATGCAGCCTGAGTCCTATACACTCATCAAGGAACATCACAGCATGCACATCATCATTGTCTGCCCCGCACTACCACTTGCAGACATCCTCATTCCGCTCGCTTCCATTTATGCTCAGCATGTTGCCTGTTGTCTCATTTCCAAGAAGTACTTTCTGAACAGCTACTACGGTCGCTACGCTTGGTTGATTAGCTTGAGAGCGGAGGACCGTCTCTACATCATTCCATCTGATTCTAATAACGCAACTGACAACGTTTGGATGTTGATAATATTCAGCAGCTCTGGAGTTAAATATTCCATTCTTAAAGATTCCAAAGATCAGCTAACTGGAATTTTACTAGCATCATCTGAATATGTGCTTAAGTCATAAATATCTTCTCATGCATGACATCTTTTTCGCATGTGACACATAACAATTCATGTGAAGGTTGTATGTGTACTTCTCTACTATCTCTGCCAAACACGTTTACTATGCCCCTGACCCACCCGTGCTAGGAACGCGTTTGGGGGTTATAGTGGAAGGTTCTTTTTGTGGGTTTTGGCGCAGTCCTCAAGTCGCCACCCTTCCAGGCAGAGATTTATATATATTCTTATTTTCTAGTGCTATTCCTTGTAGACACTAGATTATTCAGCATGCACATTTGCATTTCAGTCTTTTATTCTTCCTGAAATGGGGGGGGAGTAGTGAGGCAGCATGCCTCATAACCTAGTTCTAGCGCAGCGTTACACCGGTGCAGTGTTAGACCGTGACAGCTGTCACAGCGTATGACTGAATTGACGTATGACTGAACTTTATGAGACGTTTGTGTGTGTGTGAGGTACACCTTTCTTGATCGTCCGTACATCTGGATACTTAAGGGATAGGAGAAGGCATTCTGCCTTCTTTTTCAACTTACCTTTGCCTTTTGTAATACTGCTCTTAGTCTTAATCTTAACTTAGCCCTTAATCTTAGACTTAGTACTCACCCTCCTTTAGTTCGGGTATCGGGTATCGGGTCTCCTGCTTCAGTCGATGTATCGATCATCGACTGTGGGCAACTTGGCTATTAAGATATAGATCGGATCAGTTCAAAGGTCACTAATTGTTAGAAGCCCTCCACAGACAGGTCAGTATGCAGTCAGGTGGCAAGTTGCACTTCTAGAAGCAAAGCTAGAGGTGTAGAACCCCAGCAACCTTGACAGGCGAATCCGGTCGCCTGATCTAAATCCCCACCTTTAATAGTAGTGAGGTAGCATGCCTCATAACCTAGTTCTAGCGCAGCGTTACACCGGTGCAGTGTTAGACCGTGACATTTTGCAGACACTTGTGTAACAATTTGCGTCTAGGGCGATCCAAGGCCCTTGCAAATCCAACACTCTCCTCTGCTTCCAACTCAAAATCAAGGCGCTGATACAACTTCACAGCTGGCTCATTATCGAGCACCTAAGCGAACATTGCAGAGGGTCATGCTCATCTTAGGAGAGTTTTAGGATTGCTGATAAATGCAACCATGCACTTACCACATGCACATACAAGTGCTGCACACCCTCTCTTCTAGCCTCCTGCTCAGCTGTCAACATCAGAGCCTGAGCAATGCCCTGCCTTTGAGCTGCTTTTGCAACACAAACATTAGAAAGATATGCCCTCCTTGTCTTTGCATCTACTTCTGGTAGTTTCCCAATCAGCTCCTCTGCAGGCAGCACTGATCCCACGTTAAGATCCAGAGATCCTATGACCAGCTGGGGACAGTAATAGCCAGCATCCGGATTTGCAGGCAGTTTGGTGGATAGATCCATGTCTTGATTCACCTGCAAAATCCGAATGTCCAAGCTTCATCAACGCCTCCTTTTATACTGAAAGTATTAAGGGCGTGTCTATTTTGGGCGAAAGCCTGTGAGTCAATAAAGCGCAATCGCGATCTACCCTGTGCGTTGGAGCGTATGAACGAGGAAGCAGCATCTCAACCTGATGACATATATTGTTTGAATGAGGAAGCAGCATCTCAACCTGATGACAGATATTGTTTTCCTGGTCTTCGCTCATTGCTGCAATAATGCACTTGACTTTCATATCCTTGTAAATGACATCAGTGCCAGAAACTTTGCTGGTCACACTCTCCCATTCTGAGTCCCCCTTCATGCGGCGATGTGCCTGAGTTGTATGACAAGTCATTGTACGATGTGAACACACCATCATGTAATTTCAAAGGAATACAAAGATCTTATAACTTAGAGAATACATGTGCCTTGTGCTGAATCTCTTTTCTGGCTGGTCCAAAAACAATCACTCTACTAAACTTACTCTTGCTGCTATCACACTTCTTCCTTCAGGATAATGGTAAAAACTGTGAGCCCTCAAGTATGCAGCTGCCCGCAGCTCAGCGGCAGAGGATGCAATCCTTATTTCATAGTGAACGTTGGTTGTAGCTGTAATATTCACTGCTTGAGTGGTAATGTTTAGCCTGCTTGTACGCTGGCATCTTTGTTTGGAGCACTCTCCCTGAAAGAGGCCCTGCTGGGGGATGTACAGCTACCTAACTATAGTAGAGCTGCTTTCAGAGATTGCTTTTAAATATGCTCATGGGGAACAGAAGGATCTTACAATGTCATACCTATTCAAAAATCATGCTAAAGTGCACAAAATGATGAGAATGGTAACTCACCAAATTAGCTTCTCTTTTACTAAACACGCCCGTTTGCAGCATTTGCTGGATAATTTACATGCTCAGTACTAGAGGATAGATATGCAACTGCTTGAGTCGTCACGCAAGTACCTGGAGATGAAAACCGAAACCAGGGCTGGTGTCCGCTGACGCCGCTATATTCGAAACATTTCTATTGCAATGGAATCTAAAGTAAAAAATAAACGAAAAGTCTCATTCGTAGAAGTTGAAGAAAATTTAGACAAAAGGTATGGCAGTACCTACTTCTGATGTTGCACTGCATGCAGTTAGAGCTTCCAGGACCTGTAAGCTATCAATTGATGATATGGCATTGTTTTATATTTTATTCTTATTTTGCATAGATATCATCCTGGGCCTACTTTTTCTGCAAGCTTGAATGTCCCTCATTTTGACACTCGAGGTCTCCAGGATGGAACAAAGGAGTTGTGGCTTATTCAGATGCCCAAACAGGTCAGATACAATAGTGTGATGGTCAGATGCAACAGTGTGCTAAGCATGATAATGAGAGCATTCCTACATGCCAACTATGCTTCTGCATATTAGAATTGTAGAGGAAGTAGGTTTTAATAGCATCTTTTCATCAGCATGTTTGTCAAAAAGTGTTCCTGTTGGTTGAAAAGTGTGATAAACAATGGACCTGGTTCTTGATGAACAGCGTATCTCTCCTCACTGCACTCCTTCATCTGTTATCACGGCACTCCATCATCTCTCCTCACTGCACTCCTTCATCTGTCATCACTGCACTCCTTCATCTGTCCTTACTGCACTCCTTCATCTGTACTCACTGCACTCCTGCATCTTTATCCATCAGATGAACGTACAGGGCCTGCATGGGCTTACCGTGGAAATGGACATGCGTAAAGTGGAAGAACATCAGGCTGCTACGCTGGGATCAATGGGTAGTAGAGATGGTGAGAATACTGAGATCTATGAGGAGTAGAGATGGTGAGAACAAATTCATATCAGGTTGAGTACTCCATAGATGATAGCGTAAATGTTCTTGTTATCAAGACAACATATTTGAATTAGTGTCCAAACTACTCTCTAAGGTTCAAAGTTGCAATTGGTGCAAGAATCTAATCAGCTATCAGATCAGCTCTATGTTGTGGCTGGGAGAGAGGCTGCTCCTGCAGCTATGGGTCTTTTTCCTGTGAGCAGAAGAATCACTCTGGAGAAGGTTCTGGCTGAGCAGCATGCTGGTATCTGTGGGATTCAAGAGACTGTTGCAGACCCTATTGAGGAGACAGAGATAGAAGGGGAGATAGCAAAACAAATTGAGAATACAGCAGGGAAAAGTAAGAAGGAGAAGAAAAAGGAGAAGAAGCAAGAGAGGAGATACAGCAGCGGACAGGCGACCTAAGATGGAGAGGATCCTTAAGTATAGATGTGACGTATATACATGACATGGATATAGTGTATTTTTAATCAATGGGGACGTAAATAGAAATAACAAATAGAGAGTCCCTTCATCAGGAGCTTCTTCTTATGAGCAAGATCTCCCTCATTCATGCAGTATTTGTTTATTTCCCTCTTCTATGTCTATGGTAGTTTTAAAACTCTCCTCCATTCTCAGCTCCCTGTTACTGCTACTTATAGATAACGTATAATCGCCCCTCATGCATCAGTAACTTCCAATAACATCTTCTGCACATGATAACTCCAAACGAAACCGCTCAATGAGGCCTTCTTTCGTTCCCTTGTCACAAAATTCTGTGAATTTTTGCAATTTTTTATCACATGGAGACGCCTACAGCCGCTGTAGGAAATCAAATTGTCGAGTCCTCAGAAAATTCCAGAGGAGATATGGCATCATCTGTCGAGAGTTCAAGTACTGCGTTGAATCGAACACTTGACAATTTGAATCTCAACAAGTTGCCCAATAACACATCACTTAGCCAAGGATATCCGTATAGACCTCCTGTAGCAGCAGCTTGGCTGGTTGGAACATGGAAAGGGAAAGGTATACTGTAATATTATGCTGATAAACCATGGCATTTATCTTCAAAAAAAGGCAAGATGACTTCACATGATTGCTGCTCCTGCTTCAGGGAGAGGCATTTATCCAACAATTAAAGATTTTGAGTACCTTGAAGAACTCACGTGAGGACATAAGAAGTCAGATAATAATCATGCTTCTCTGTATGACATGAATGTATAGAGTAAAAAGTGTTGTTTTTCTGCCATCACTGCGTGTTGGATCAATGACGAAACTGGTTAAAAGGTTTTTCTGTACTCCTTTTGAATTTTGTTTACTTCAAAATTAAATCTGCTGTCGGATGTCTTTGAACAGATTTGAATGGGATGAAAGAAATCCAAGGCCACTACTATTCTACAAGTACGATCCAAGCATGTCCACAGTCAGCTCTTTTCTTCATATCCTTCACTAAGGTAAATTAATATTTGGTTTCGTCTTGCAGGCAAAGGACATTCAGTACAAAAGGAAACCCTGCAAAGCCCATGCACTCTGAAAGTGGGTTCATTCGGATAATTGCTCCGGCTGGATGTGTTGTATGCAAAACTGAGTGGGTCCTCACTGCGCCCAACGGGGTGGTGACTGTGGAGGAGGGGACAATAGATGGCCACACTGTCAGATTAAAACTAACATCTACCAACAGATCTTCAACTGCTAGACCACCCTACCCAGTGGATCTTGAGCGGTACGATTATCAGGAAATCCCAGCAAAGAATTAAACATGTGACAAAGAAGTATAGAGTGCACAATACCTGTTCTAAATATGCATATGAAAGTCTGAAACATTTTCTTTCACAAAACTTGTACGTTTGGCCTGAGATGAGCCTCTTGCTCTGTATATAGGACGTACGTTGTTAACCCAAATTCTGATCCACCCACTTTGCATTATGTTATGGACATGGCCACTACTGCAACTCCCACCCTGACTAGACATCTTGAGGCTCACCTGATCAAGTGGACGGATGAGCTTAGTGAATCTGAAGGTTGTGCATCTTGACATGAGGTCAGGTTAGAAGGGTGGAGAGTGCTGCAAGTTACAGGCTGAACGTACATGTGTGTCATTCATGTAGGAGTAAGGCCCCGCTAATTTATTGTTTCTTCCTTCACATGGACTTAAAGCCGTCCTGGATGCTTATCTTGTCCTTTCAATATATTCACATTTTTTGTACACACAAGCTTTGATTATTGTTGTTTGTGCTGACCTTGGATAAGGATGTCACAGCCTTAGTTCATCATCAGGCTTTTAGGAAGGTAATATTCTGCTGCATAAATTCTGATTCATTCACTATTTTTTATTCGCACATGCAAAAGACATGGGCCATGACTTATCGTTCATTACAGAACTTGAACAGTACCTGTGCAACATTTTTCCAATGCAGAAATGGAAACGAAAATTTAGTGTAATTAATACTTACGCAACAGACTATGTCAAGCAAGTTGTTGTTCTGAAAAACTTCTAAGAGTAACTCTTTAACAACTGTCGGGTTTCGGAACTGGTCCATTCGAATCAAAGTTGAGTTGATCAACGGAACGTTGTAATATCGATGCCTGCAAAAAAGCAAAAAATTAGCCCTGGTGATGGAGTTAAAATAACTCAACAGGTGTGATGTTGTCTTTAACGCTGTCATGACAATGAATCTAAGTTATACTGCGTCATGATGACACTTCACAAAATTGCAGACACTTTCTGAGTCGCTGAAAGCTCATAAACAAAGAAAAGACCATGAAGTTGAGATTAACTCAGGGAGGATTGAAGTTCAGACCATGCAAGCCAACTATTTGTTGCTTGAAGACAAATATGTGACCACTTCCACATCAAGTGTGGACAAGTATAAGAGAGAGAGCCGGCTGTGTCAGTCCACGCTGGGGAGGACCTACCTTCCCCGAAACCTCAAAACCAAGAGAAGCTTGCGAAAGCAGTCCAGGTATGCATGTGTTGCTGGGGGACTTCTGCTCAAAGATAGGTGTACAGCTGCTCAAACATTGCAGCGGTGCATACATTGGTTCTTCCAATGCACCTCCATGACATTTACAACATTCCAATTCATAAAATATTCAGGTCATTCGTTGTTAGACTGCTACAGGTGTCAAGCCATATGTTGCTTGTCATCCTACAGGTGTTTTAGCTGATTCTCAAGTGGGACTTCACAGATTGTACCTCTATATGTTCAATGATAAGGCCATATTTACATATTTTTGATCTTGCACACTTTTTGTGATCCTGCAAGTGTGAATAATGGGAGGGATGATAGATGAGTGACTCGTACTTTGCAAAGTTATGTTATTGATGATCTCGCTTTCACATTTAGCTGTCCCCTGACTTCATGCAGCTTTGAAGGACTGTGCATTGATGAGGAAGAGGACCGGGGTACCCTTGGAAGTAGTGGTCGTTGGGAGGAGCATGGTACGTGGAGACTCTATATTAGGGTTTCATCTTCTAGAATGGTGTCTTGTGGTACTTATGGTCTTGCAATTTTGAGTTGGGAGAAACAGATGCCAACAGGTGCCTTCTGCAACTCCTTTACAGTTTGTCATGGGGACACACCATGCTCAATCCTCTCATATCTTTTATTAATCCTCTCGAACCTTTTTAAATTTCTTCAAATTTCAAGGAAGAAACATTCAAGAATGGTTTTATTTAAGCTTAGATCAGGGAGCAGGCAGGGTTTCAAAGGTGGATTTCGTGATGCACAGACTTAAGTCAACACTGCCCAAAACGCCGAATCTGATGAGATTGTGGGCCTGCAGATATTGATCATTCCTTTGCTTTCCTCAAGCAGGACTGGCATTCCTGGATGTTCTGGCTATGCATTTATCTAAGACCACAGCTCTACCTATGTGAGTCGAATAAGTACCCAGGTCTCTTGTGATGAAATGCCATGCTAACAATGAAATGCCATGCTAACAATGCTGTAAAATATGCCTCATGTAATCCTCAATATCATGTAGTGCCATGCTAACAATGTTATCCTCAATCTTTTCAGACCTAGTAGATCTCCTTTGCAAATTGATTATGACATCTATCAGAGCGTAATGCTCATGTCTCTCTATCCTCTGAGGCAGAAAGTACCAAGAGCTACTGCTTCACATGGTCTTAAATGCGGATTCTCACAGAGAAGTTGTTAATCTGTCAAGTCGTGCTCTAGAGTGAGTGCTGGCTAAATTCTAAAAAATGGGAAGATCTCAACAGCATCAGAAGATCATCATGACATGATGCACTGGTGAAGAGCCTTATTGCTTGTCATGACCATTGAAAACGTGAAGCCGATACACACGTAACTGAAGCTGATTCGTACTGAAGTTGAATCAGCACAAATAATCAATATGACTTAAACATAAGTATTTAGCTCCAATCTAATAGGCCTTATCTCAGTTTGGCTTATCTTGGCTGTCTGGTGCTGTTATGTAAAGAGTACCAACATAATGCCTCCGCATGAGTCCGTATTTCAGTGATCAGATACCATTATGACCATGTTTCTGGCCATTGCACTGTGCTCCTAAGGTACAACTATCCTGTATTATTTGCAGGTTATTAATGGTCAACGCGAATCTACATCCTGGCTCACAGCAGGACATGAAGCATCCCCATATTTTGCGCTGCAACAGAGACCTGTGGCGACCTGAGAACAAGTAAGGCAAAAAGGAGTCATGAATATCTGTAGAGCCTTGCAGATAAGATGTCATGTAAGGTTTTATTAATGCCCTCCTGCGATACACTGGCTCCTTCACCCTGGCCACTTTGCATTCACGGTTGTCAGGGTTGTCATTACAAAAGATAGCTTGTTTATGGACACTCCTGGTTTCTACTCTCTGCCTTGAAGAGGGCCTTATATAGATGTCTAGGCAGTATGCTGACGGTTTTAACTTGGAATCTGCAGATTTGAATTTGAGAGTGTCTGCTACGCCGCCCTGTGTCCACAATCTGGTACCTCCTGCCCCAAACTGTCAGTGTTCATAGCACTGCTGCGAGGAGCCAAGAGATTGGTTTCAGAGCAGCAGGTGAAGGGGAGTGCTTCTAGCACCCAAGATAAGAACGCCCCCTCATCAGGACCTGGGCCTCTGGGTTGCACCTTAGCGCTGCAGTATGTATGCCACCTCCTCCAGCAGGACTTTCATACGAGGATGAAAGTAAGTCAGCACTAGCTTTCCTCTAGCAGTGGATTATATCTATATCTTTATTAGTTCTTTATGATGCTTCTCTTATCTTCATATGTTCACAGAAGAGTCATCACCGATTCACATCATGGGAAGAAGACACGTGCAGTTGCTCTGAGGGCATTGTTCACACCTTAACTGCTTCTGGCCCTAGGTGTACGTGGAGTGCTCTCACCAGAGGCCAGTAGATGATGGGGGGCTGAAAGGGGACATGAATGCTGGAAAGATTCTGGGCACCTCCTCCCTGGCAATGCTGTTGTCCGTGAGTATGAGCTCCACACATTAGTATGCAGGAGACTCTCCTGTAATACTCATACCTAATTGTAACACCAGTCTGCATGGTATGCATGGTATGTAACACCGGTCTGCATGGTATGGCACCTACAATGAATTTGGAACGCAATATCTTGTTCTAAAACAAGATCTGGTGTATAGCATTAGCAATGAGAAGGGTAGTCTGTTAGGAACCGGGAATAAGCTGCAAGACCGGACCTCAAGAACGACACCCTATGCCTCAGCTATGTCAATAATTATTTAAAATACTAAGAAGCAAGGTTGTGCGACACAACACCCTCTCATGCAGGCCTCCGTCTGTGTTACCTCAGGCCAATCCTCTAAACGTGAAACATCACACGACGCCAGTAACATCTCTGCTGAATGTTTCATACACATATTGAGTTAAGAGAGTGCGCCTCAAGTAATAATCACGTAACGTCTTACATTGGTACTGTTTACAATCATGACCCCATGCTATGGCTTCCTGTGATGACATGTTGCAGGGATATGGCAACAGCACCAGCTCTGGCCAGGGCTGGACTGACATGGTTGCAGAAGTGATATACATCCTAGCCGATCTGATAGCTGCCAACCATGACTTAGGTGTCACACCTCCTACAAAAGCAAGGGTAGTTGCTGATGTTGACTTTATTGAAGAGGATGTGATACCTGCAATGGCCAGCATGGCTGCTGTAGCTGCAGCTGATGTTCCAACTCTAGCAAGGCAGTTGCTGGGTTCCATGTATGATCTGTTTATGGTGATGGAGGAAGAGCAAAAGTTGTTTGGAAAAGATTGGAAGTGAGTATGCGTTGCAAGGCTGACTTGATGTCAATTCATTAAGCAAATGTACAGCATCCATGATGTAACACAGTCTTGAGCTATCCAATTCAAGAAAAAAGTGGTCACTTCTGCTCACATTTAGACTGGGTTTGTAACTTGTGGAGCTTCACTGGTTGAGCTGGTACTCACTTTGCTTTTCTCCTGTACTTTGATGAGTGAAGGGATACAGACTGTCGTATGTTGGCCATGACGCTGCACAAGTTGCTTGTGAAGACTAAGGTCCGAGGAAAGGAGGCTCCGCCAGAGGTTCAGAGCAAGTTTCTGGTGAGGAGGCATGACAACAAGCTCTGAATAAGTGTCATTATCTGTGTTTGTGTAAAGTAGGGGGGAAAATATGATTTTTCAGGCTTAAACAAACCTAGCATGATATACTGTTCCTCTTGGGCAGTCTTATGAGGCCCTCCGCGAGCAGGGTGTGATGAAGGATGGACACGGAATTTGCGTGAAAGAAGGGGAGAATTCGCTTTCTTGTTTTCACTCCCACAATCAAACTTGATACCCCCTGTTCAATGACAAATGATCAGGAGCCTGCCAGCAAGGCCACTTTACTGTCATCTCTGAGCGCGAGGGCTAGAGCCCACCTGCTCACTTTCATATACGCCAAGGCAGCATCCAAGCGTTGGCAAGGCATGGCGGGTGAAGCAATCATCAAACCTGAGCAGATGTTACTGCAGCCTAGTATAGACTATGCTGAGGGCAAAACATCCGTGAGAATGATCAGCGAAGGAGCACTTTTGAGGGTAAGACGCCATTCAAATGTTCAAGGCAGAAAAGGATGATGATTGTGCAGTGTAGATGGACTGTAAATTAGTCTTTGCGAATTCAATCATTTTGTACTGAATTGATGAACACAATTGATTCTGTGCACATTTTAATGTCAACTTAAGAGAACGCTTGCTGCTTTTTAAATATGTATTTTTGACAACAGATGAATCCAGAGGATGTTTTACAAGATCTTGACATAGAGGACAACTTTACTCATGGATATCAGCAGCTGCTATCAAGTGCAGCATGCAATGGAGAAGGCTTTGTCCTTTGGCTTTGTGAATTCACTCTGGCATCTGTCGCAAGCCTCAATCAAGTAGAAGACATTTCAATTGCATCACCCATCATTGTTATGAAATCATGGATGTATCAGATCTGCATGATCCTTTTTCTGCACCACTGGATGTTTTTTCAAATGTAGGTGCATAAAGACTACAGGCTGCCCCTGTTGAAAGATGCCTTCAAGAAGGTGAGGGTATGATCAGATCACATGTGCATCTAATATGTGTTGAGACACAACATTTGACAAGTCATTGCAATCACTCTCCTACTGGTGGTGGAGGCCATACTCGTCACAGGTTAATTTTCTGTGCAGGTGGCGGATCGAGTTAGGGCCAAAGTTATGTCCAAAGATGGATATCAATTGACAAAGCCTGAGATGTGGTCACTTGGTTTAGCCAACAGGGTGTTAGGTCTTTGACTGCTGTCGCAGTGAAAAACACCATTGCTTCAAGGATGCAGGAGTTTTAAATCATGTGTCCACACTTGTATTAATTTTAATACAAGCTGTCATAAAATTAGTAGGTATTGTCTATCATAATTTTTATTTTCTCATTTCTCTATATCCTTAGGCTGAGAAAGTTGAGTATTATGTATGTTATCATGTTCAATACTGCCTTCGTCCTCCTCATCTTCATAGGACAGTCCTGCTCAGAAAATTCAAATCCTGATACACAAAGCAGAATATTTGAACATTGGAGGAGCCGTGCTGCAAAGCATCTAAATCATTTAAGAAACAAGAAAATGCTTTCAGACATCCAAATCAAGGACCTTCCAACCTCAACATGCTTGTATTTGTTCACCTACATCACAAGCAACAGAGTTTTATCCTTTATGCCAGTTCAAAATTGCAGCTTAACTACTTCTCTTTCAAGGTGCCATCATGTACACACACCTCACCTCACAGGAGGCCTGACTTTTGCTTAATACTCTCAGGGCCCAAGTGTACCGGGCATTCTTACAGACCTACGTTTTAGGCAGTCCCCAGTATGAAGGACACTTCACCAGGAACATCTCTTTCTACATGGATTTATCAGACGGTCATCAGCAGAGTGTTGCAGCTCAAAACTTAGGACTGCCTTTGCTGGTCTTTTCTAAGCAGCCAGAAGAGACCTACAGCTTACCTGTTCCAGATTTATATCAGGTCCTTTCCTAAAGCCCATAATTTGAAAAATCCTTGGAGGATTTCACCATGATCCTTATTGCTAATTGTAATGCAGCTTGCATTGTAAAGACCTATATTCCCCTCCTCATCTGCAGGCACTAGGTCTGATGGCCCATGACATGATTGAGAACCATTCCAAAAATGAGAAGCATCTTCTTCATAAAATGTTCAATTGGAGCACAGGTGATTTGCTATGGGTCCATGACTGTGAGGGCTCTTGGCCATCCACACCTTCCACTCTTGTGTTCAGACCATGTAGAGGGAAGATCTCTGAGGGGCCTGGCCTCCATTTACAGCTTTCAACTCAGAGTCCCAGCTTGGGAACAGCGCCATGACTCTGCCGTGTACAGAGGTTCATGTTATGCTACACTGAACCCGCATGGTGAAATGTGGCCTCCTTACCAAACAAGAGCCTTCTTGGCTAGGTAAGGACATGAAGCTGCACATTCAAATTACTGCATTATGTAATGACAGTAATTTTAAAATTCAAATATTTTGGCTCCCAATCCCCAGGCTCTGTCACTTCCTTAAAGCGAGCAAAGCTGTTAATGGCAGCTTGCAAGCTGAAGATGGACACTGTCACGCAAACTTGCTTCAAAGGCACAACACATCTTCTGATGGTGAGGCCCAGGCTCAGCCACCAGAACGCCAAACTCCAGGTACTAAGAGAGATCATGAGAGTCATGTGAATGCACCCAAATGTCCAGAGCTCAGCATCCAGGAAAGTCTTCATGCCACACAGTTACCAGAGGGGTCGTTCGATATTGGCTTCAAATTGAAACACAGCAAGACCATGTGCCATTTGAGGGATGCTCCAGGCCTTTGCAAAGCTTGCAAGTAAGACGCTAATGATAATGATGATGACATCCACAGCTCTCTCATGATTCTACTGAAGGCCGCCAGGTACTTTGAAATTTGAAACATCCTGCTTTCATTGTGAGTGCTTCTGATCAAGCCAAAATAAGACATAGGATGCAGTCCAATACATTAATTTGAACGTCTGATTGTAGATGCTGCCTGTCAGAGGGAAGGATGAGCTTGAGTGATATGCTCAAGTTCAAATACCAGATTTTAGTAGATGGGTACTCAGCATCTTGGGATTCATCCTTCTGGAAGCTTTCATCAAACAGCGTTGTTTTTTTCTTGAGGCCGCAATCAGAGCAGCTGATAGACTCCAAACAGGTACACGCTTTATGAGGTAGTACTCTTAACCTCAGAGTGACACTTCTGAGTCTTGTACACATGTGGTATGAGGCATGATCACAGATTATGTTTGGCTAACCTACTTGCTTGGATATCGAAAGCTTGTTCAGGCTTGCGTGCTTTTTTTGCAGTGCTGGGCATTGTGGTGGTACCCCAGCCTAAGAGAGGGGGGACATTTTATCCATGCATCAGTGCAGGAGCTGCCAGGATTACTCAATGCTTGTTTAAAAAAGGAGAAGGTAAGACGTATTGCACTAGTTCCTGATGTAATCAAGGAAATGCTATTTGCATTAGAAGCTGCTTTGTTCACACTATAGATTTAAATACATTGGCACAATTGTTTTTTGCTTAAAACATATTGCAATATTAAGATGCTCGTGCTTGCAGGGAGAACCCTGCAGGCACATTGCAAGGAGAGCTCAGGCAGCAGTTAGAGAGGCTGCATCCTTCACTGCTACATTGCAATACTTATTTCAAGTACTTTCATTGGTTCAGAATGTACTTGCACCGATGTAAGCATGATCATAAAAAAGGTGTGAAGTGTGCAACGTAGGGTGCTCCAGAAACGAACACACGCTCGGAACCTTCCATCAAAACCTAACTAGCCTAGTAGAGAGCATTTGCATACTTAATCGGTATAGCTCTTGTATTTTGTAAGTAAAGGTAATACACTTATTCGATATTGACCCTTTTTTATCGAGCTTGTATGATGAACGATGAGTACTCACTCCATCAGCAATTACACTCAGGTTTAAATTATACCTGAAAATGGCCCCCATTATCGGAAAGCCTGCTCCTGCATTCAAGGTGAGAGTTTGATCTTTGGGAAATGTCAACCATTTCATGTGTCTCGTGCTGTTATGTTTTGAAAAGGTTAGAGCTTTGTCATTTTCTGAAGTCATATGTTCCTTGTGTGCCACAGGGCACAGCCGTTGTCGGAGGAGACATGAAGGAAGTTAAAATAGAGGATTTCAAGGTTTGTCAATTTTATATTCTATATTCTTCTTATAATATACAATATAAAATATACAAGATGAAGTCGTGCATTCAGATTTCAGAGCCGCGAATTTTTAGGTAGTAACTCCGGTGTTACTGCTGTCAGGAATTGTACCTTGAATGAACGGTCACAGGTAACTTTTCTCCCTTCATTCTCAGGGGAAGTACTTGGTCTTGTTTTTCTACCCTCTGGACTTCACGTTTGTGTGCCCCACTGAGATCATTGCATACAGCGACAGATTGGAGGAGTTCAAGGCGATCAATGCTGAGGTACATCATCATCATTATCACCTTCTCTAAATGAAGGAGCATTAATACTTGAATAACATGATCTCCTAACTGCAGCTTAATCCTATCTAACTTCAACTCCATCAACTCCTTTTGCATTCACTGAATTATCAATCACCAATTCACCTGCTCTTGCACTCTGACTGGCAGGTAGTGGGTGTCAGTGTGGACAGCCCTTTCACACACTTGGCTTTCTCCAATACCCCCCGCAACAAGGGTGGCCTGGGTGGCTGCAAGTATCCCTTGTTGTCAGACTTGACTAAGAGCATTGCAAAGGACTATGGCACTTTGATTGAGGATGGTGCTGATGCAGGTGTTTCTTTGCGGTGAGTGTTACTAAATAAGCCTTGCAGAAATATTATCATGCTGGGCTGAAAGAATTTAAATTGGATTGTGGGGAATTCAGCAGTAGTATACAAGCCCGCTGGTATTGGAAGAAACCAAATAATGCAAGTAATTATCCATTATTTAGAACACTCGTAGTTTTCTCATGCTTTTATTGTGCAAGTGAAGATTGCCTCCATGGTTCGCAAAGATGTGAAACATGCATTGAAGAACATTTTTAAATGACATGGAGCTAAACCCTATTAGAGTTTTGCAAGCTGATTGTAACAGTGTGTTTTGTGTTCTCATCACCATCTGCAGTGGTCTCTTCATTATCTCCCCCACTGGTATCTTACGCCAAATCACTGTGAATGATCTGCCTGTGGGCCGTAATGTGGATGAGACTCTCCGCTTGGTCAAGGCTTTTCAGTTCACTGGTAAACTAATAACTGTGTGTGAATTAGTGGTTGTTTCCTGATTTCAGTATCAATGGTATTAATTGTATCCCAAATAATCAACTAATTAGGGATGAATGATGCAAGTGATTTGAAGGTACAGATAGCCTTGAGTACATTTTCATACATGTTCTCCTTGCAGATGAGCATGGTGAGGTGTGCCCTGCCAACTGGACTCCTGGCGCCAAGACCATGAAGGCTGATCCCAAAGGATCACAGGTACTAAATATTTATGTGTGGTGTCGTAAGTAGCAGTGCACCTTCCTATTTCTAGACTTCTGCATGAGCATTAACAATTAGAGTTCAGATCTTGTTTTAATCAGTGCAATTAAGTACATAACTCAAGAAATGGATGTTCTCCCTCACTAATTTTTTTCTTTTCCACAGGAGTACTTCTCACAAGTGAAGTAAACAGTGTTAAGACACCAAGAACTTAACTCATTGTAGTCAAGATCGAAGAATTTCTGTTGAGACTTAGGTACTTGTAGACTGTACAAACAATTGTCCATTATTTAATATTTTTTAATGAAAATAGAACGAATTCCATGACGGCTACAATGTAGATCTTCGTTTAAAAAATGATCAGGTGTGTACGCAGGCCAGCACAGAAAAGCCTCTCTTGATTCTCAGGTACAAAAGATGACTGTCAGACCGCTGGCAAGATGGCCACAAGGTAACGTAAAAAACAAATATGTAAGAGGGACCTGGCATCAAACATTCGAAACTCTTGGTGTAGGTCCAGCTACGATACCGGCATTAATTGGAATGCTAATCGGCAATGCAGTAGCATTCATTCCGCAACTACGAGGTGCACCTATCTTGTCTTTGTTCTTCAAATTGGGAGTTGCTATTTTCAGGTGAGGGAGAGAAAGCTTTATACTCAGTGATGAGGTTGCATGCCACAGAATCTTAGTTTGGCGCAGCGTCACACCGGCGCACTGTTGCACTGTGACAGGAAGTAGACAAATGCATATGCAGATTGATGGAATTCCACAAAATGCAATGAGCTTCCACACTCATACATCATATTCAGATCAGCAAGTGGAATCCAAGTGGTTATGCTGCTAGCATGGATGGCACATCTCTTGGAGGCCATGTATATGGTGCAGAAATGTAGAAGAGATGGAGTCTCCAGAGTTGAAACATGGTGAGAAAAAGGAAGCTCCCTCGATGTTGTAGATGTGCTCAAGTTTTTTTGAGGTCTTTTCAAGTCTGCTTGCATACTTGTTCTTTCAAGCAACTATCATTATCTTATCACTTTCAAATGTACCCACAGAGTTTGGTACAATTCCTGCATTTTAATTTTTCCGAATGATTGGAATAAGTCGCGCTGTAGCGGAAATGGAGGAAATCCTTCCTCATGCACTTGTTTGTGCTTGTTAGGAAGTGGTTTCTCCTCACCTTTACTGTCGGTTTTCCAGCAATACAAGAGTTCAATACCTTGAAGAACAAGGCTATGTAAGGCAACAGACAAGTAAGGAAATCATTTATAATCTGGTACTGCGAGTTGCAGTCCATGCTCCATCACACAGCTCTGTTACCTACCATAATGCAGTATTTGTAAAGGATTATCTTAAAGAATAATGTGCAGATGGCATGCTTTTTCAACTGTAAACTTGTTGAAGCAAGTTTTGGTGTACCTAATCATGGTGACAATGTCTCATGTTTATATTTTCTTTGATACTTATCGTACAAATGTGATTTGTGACCTGAAATCAAAATACACACAACGAACAATGAAAAATTCTGGTATAAAAAGATAGGGTTAGGGCATACATGCTTCGATCTGACCGATCATGTCCCAGGATATTTTACGAAGTGCACTTAATTCTTCTGTCTATAAATGGCTTTCTCTACAATGCAACGCAGCAAGATTAATGCAGGGTCACGTCAGTCCTTACAGCAGAAAGTGCTACCTGCAGCACTGATGTCAAATACTCATATCACACGAACTGCAAGAGGTTTATTGAAGGATGCAGAAATAACTTCCTTGCCTGCATTGTTTTCATCATCTACTAAGAGGAAAATTTCAACAATGTCTCGCGGAAGATTGCAAACTGTATCTGCTGTTAGGGATGGAGAGACATTAGATAGACCACTACGTGTGGCGGTCATTGGAGGGGGTCCATCTGGTGCATGTGCTGCAGAGACGCTAGCTGCCGCTGGGATCGAAACGTTCTTGATTGAGAGAAAGCTGGACAACTGCAAGGTGCTTACATCTCAGTAAAATTTGTGATTTTCTGTATGTAGCTATTGAAATATTCGAGCCTGAGGAGTTGATTGTCAAAATCGTGTAGCCTTGCGGTGGTGCCATTCCTATCTGTATGGTGGATGAGTTCAAGCTGCCCATGGAGATCATTGACAGGAAGGTCACCAAAATGAAGATGATCTCTCCTTCAAACAAAGAAGTCGACGTTGGCAAGACTCTGTCTGATAAAGAGTGGATCGGCATGTGCCGACGTGAGGTCTTCGATGACTATTTGAGAAACCGAGCCCAAAAGAACGGCGCGCAGGTATGTCCTCCTCTTGTGATACCCCCCAATGTCCTCCTTCAGCCAAGTAAGTAGTAACTCATTGCTCTTACTGAATCCCCTCGCTCTCTGTATCCTCCATTCAGATTATGAATGGTCTAATGATGAAGCTGGACGTCCCTAGCAACAGGGATGACCCTATTACAGTGCACTACAACGACTACTCTGAGGGAGGGAAGATTGGTGTGCCAAAGAGCATGCAGGTGGACTTGGTCATTGGTGCTGATGGAGCTAACAGCAGGGTGGCCAAAGACATCGATGCTGGAGAATGTGACTATGCTATTGCATTCCAAGTAAGTTTGGATGGCAGTTAGCAAACTCGCGCAAAGATGAAACAGATCTTGTCAACAGCATTGCTGCTATCCATTCTCAAGGCGATCATGTGGTAAAACAAGTGAATTCCTCTGCCCTCTTGATTTGGCTTATCAACATCTCATGATCCTATGATCTCATCACATAAATGCCATCTTTTCATTAATGAGTAGGAACGTATCCGGATCCCAGACGACAAGATGAAGTATTACGAGGACTTAGCAGAGATGTATGTGGGTGATGACGTGTCCCCTGACTTCTATGGCTGGGTGTTCCCCAAGTATGATCATGTTGCAGTGGGCACTGGTACTGTCGTGAACAAGACTGCTATCAAGCAGTACCAGCAGGCAACACGTGACCGCGCCTCAGTCAAGACAGAGGGAGGAAAGATCATCCGAGTGGAGGCTCATCCCATCCCAGAGCATCCTCGCCCCAAGCGGTGCCAGGGCCGCGTGGCACTTGTGGGTGATGCTGCTGGGTACGTGACCAAGTGCTCTGGGGAGGGCATCTACTTTGCTGCCAAGAGTGGCCGTATGTGTGCTGAGGCTATTGTGGAGGCATCTGAGAATGGCAAGAAGATGTGTGGAGAGGCTGCCATCCGCAACTACTTGGACAAGTGGGACAACAAGTACTGGACAACCTACAAGGTCCTAGATATCTTGCAGAAAGTATTCTACAGGTAAGAAAAGACGCTTCCTGTTGGGTGGCAAGGAAGACTCCTTCAACCTTCGTTGTGGAGCAAAAATTTCAATGTTTTTTATGTCTAATAGACACTGTTCAATTGATGTGTCATTGAATGTTATGACTCTTTCTGACTCACTGATGAAGCTTACTGCCCACACTTCAGGTCAAACCCTGCCCGTGAGGCCTTTGTGGACCTATGTGAAGACACCTATGTCCAAAAGATGACTTTTGACTCGTACTTGTACAAGACAGTTGTCCCAGGGAACCCTATTGATGATTTCAAGCTGCTAGTACGAACTGTTTCCTGCTTGCTTCGTGCCAATGCACTAAGACAGGGTGAGGGCTTGAACGTCACCTTTGGATCAAAGCCTAATGAGGAGAGAGTGCTAGCATGAGCTTTCTGTGCAGGCTATGACACGGAAAGATAGATCTGTGTAGGACTTGTAAAATAGAGTAGATGCAACTTCTTTTAATTTATATTTACTGTGTGCTTTACTTTGATTTTGTAGACATCATTGTTGCATATCCGATTTTGATAGCAGACATGACAAATCCTTTTTCATCTTGAAACCAAATAACGAGAAATCTCAGATCACCAAGAATAATGAAATATGATGTACCTCTTACCTATTTCCTCTATTCAGTGTTGAAGAAGCTAAGACTAACTAAAATCTGGGCAAAGAAGTTCAGGACTGCTATATACAGAGCTTCAATTTGTAAAGAAATATGAAGTTGTTCAAGTATCAAAAAATCTACGCGAAGTGTTACTCCCACTCCTCAGCCAAAATAATGATCTTATCTTCATCTTCTATCACAAGCTCATGTCGGGCATGTGGAGCCAGAATCTGCTTTCTTCTAAAACCTGATCCCTTCGTGAAGCCCAAGACTGTGTAACTCAAAAGCCTTGCAGCCTCAGTCACCTGTGCAAAGGCAACAGTGTAAATTTACAAGATAAATAAGTATTATTTCATATGGTATCCAGAGGCAGCTGAGTGAAGATGTAGGGTTTGACTTGGTAAGGCCAGATCAAAGAGCAGGTGGTAAAAAGACCATGAGGCTCTAACTGATCATAGCACTGGTGATCATAAAGAGAATACTAAAATGTGAAGCCTGTGACTAATCATGCACTTGCTAAGCACGGTGTGGAGACCTCAGAAGAGGCTTACATACACCTCTCAACCTTATTATATTACCTCAGCAAAAGTAGTCACATCCCCAATCTTGAAGCCCAATCTGGCAGGATCCACAATGTACAGCTCCATGCCCTCGCTATTCACCAACAGCTCTTGCACTAGTTGCATGTAATTGGGCTGCCAGGCCGTCTACGCAATAAGAAATCATAAAGGTAGTTGAAAGCTGGGGCTTGCCATGTACATGCGACAAATTTAAGCTGATCAGGGTCAGATAATTGATGTATGATGTTGGTAGGTCAGGAAGGTATGGGAGTAAGCCTTCATCTTGTCTATACCTGTGTAAGCACTGCAGATGTGATCTGCTGCGGAAGCAAGAGCTCATATGTGACATATGGGTTGGACAACTGCTGAAAGAACCTGTGAGCAATCTTCTTTGTGTTTGAGTTAGTGACCTTGGCTACCACATGAACCTGAGCCCATGAACAAAGAAATGAATGATGCACAGAACATAGGGAAGGAAAACACAAGCCCTAAACTCTAAACCTTAAGCTAGGCAAGGCAAAGGAAGCATTTGCACAGACAAATGCACCAACTTGGAGTCTTATAAACATGTAATTTGAGACAATGCACTGGAGTGAAGTCTTAAGGCACTCTTTTAAAACTTTGTGATAAGTGGTGAGAGATTCTCTTTTCCAAGTATGTAAGGCACTTTTTATGTGTTGACAACCTTATGATCTGCCTCAGCAGCAAGGCTTTGAATGAGGAAGAGGGCTGAGAGCAGCTGAGCATCTGAGAAGGGGTATGAGGTGTTGGAGGGTGTCCCCAAGACTACGGAATCTGCTTCTTGGACACCAGCAGCACGCAGGGCCTCCTCACACAAGGGGTCGGGGAACACCTGAGAGTGACAAGATGATATCAAAAATGAGCGATGCATGAAGGCAGATTCGTACACTCACAGATTTTACGACAAAAAACAACCATACCCTTGAGCTGAAGCATGCATCCCACAGATTTCCCTTGAGCAGGGCCATGTACAGCTGAAAGACATACAAAATCTATGAATAAACCCGACACAGGATGGATAAATGCTGGGCTGATATTTCTGAACACACTCCTATTCAACTTCTATCTCATCACAAGAACTACCATCCTGTGGATGTCATAGACAGAGAAAAGAGATTATTACATTACATACCTGCATCCATCTCCTCAGCACTACATGTACCTGACGTACAGCCACATACCTTGAATGTGAAGTCAGTTTGTCCTACAGTGAACTGGATGCCAAGCTTCTCCGACTTGGACTTGAATCTCCGTGCAAAGGAGTGGACCATGACACCCATTCCCAGTCGATCTACATGATTAGAGCTCCCACCATTACTCCCACCTTCATGACTCCCACCACCTGCTCTGCGAGATTTCGATCTCTTAATGGGGTTGTGATCTGAGGAGCCTCCAGCAGGGAGGGCAAAGCTGTCAGCTACACTCTCTGCTGCACTTTCTGGAATGCTGTGCCTGGGTATTTGCTGCTTCATTTCTAGCACAGAGGAGGGAGTGGATTGTGAGCCTGTAGCCATAGGAAGTGTTGATCCTGCCTTGCCGTGATGAGGACTGCTTCTGTCACTGGCTTTGCTATCCTCTAATGAGCCATTATCACTGCCTGGAGGCCATGGTGGTGAGGTAACACCTTCAGACATCCCTGCAACAGGTCCCATGCTGACAGCACTTATACCTTCCTCCTCGATAGACACTTGCTGCCTGTTCAGCCTGCCTAGGCTACCCTGCGCTCTGATGAGGGAGCCAGTGCTTGCAAGGGAGAAGGAGTTGGGTGAGAAAGGTCCTCCAACTCCCACTTCTCTTCCAGATACCTGACGAGATGAAGGTCCTCCAACTCCCACTTCTGTTCCAGATACCTGACAAGATGAAGGAATGGCAGATGCTGTGGGGCGGACGCCACCAGTGCCTGATAAACGGCTGAAGTCCACATTTCGGGCTTGAGAGGTGACAGGGCTCAAAGGAATGCGTCCCTGAGAGGTCATCGGGCTCAGTGTTGTACCTGACAACAGATTGTTACCAGACTTGTCAGTTGTCAGGAGGTTGTTAGAAGACTTGTCATGTGTCATGCGCCTGATAGTGGCCTGGAGCCTGGCATCCCCCCAACCACCTGAGCTGTTGTCTTGGCGCTTGCTGGCAGCAGCACGGGCGTTACTGCGTGCCAGGGTGCGCTGCAAATACTCTCTCAGCTCCTCAGGTATGCGGTCTACAACCACCGTCACCTGGTCAGAACGAAAAACTTTCCTTGAGAGTATATCTGAGGTTATGTGGTTGTAAACATTGAAAAGTGTTTTCCCATGTGAGGCTTATCACCTGTCAGCATGTTCATGTGAATCAGCTAACCATAATTAGGCAAGTCAGAAGACATATGGCCGGTAAGGGGGGAAGTGCTGCCCATTACTCACATGTGTCCCTGCAGGGCTGAACTCAGAGAAACCTGCCACTAACTCTCCTGCTTGTTCCGGAACCCATCCAACCACACAGATCTTGCGACCGGATGTGCTCGACCCTACAGCCTTGGCATTCCTGAATTGTCCTTGTTCCTCAGCTGCCTGATGCAGCTGTGCACAAGCCTCTGTACTGGTAGCTACCAAGTCAACGTTGGCTGCAATTTAGGGAGTGACAAGAACCTGAGATCAATTACTCCTGTTGCTGAGACAGTGACTAGGAACAAGTGATATTAGTATGAACACAGTCATGTCTAAACAGGTGGAGTGATGAGAAGATGACAGGGACATGTAAACCCGGAAAATGGACCTTTAAAAGGCAGATAATGGCTCCTCTCTCTACTGCAATCAGGGCACAAGGGTGAGACCCTGAAAACTCTAAGACAAGAGTGTGGCAAATTGAATATATATTTTGCTCTCCCCACAACTTTGACATTATTAGAGAGGCACCACACTTAAAACAACTGACCTGGTGCTAGAAAGACTACTTTGTCCCCTTGCGTGACAATGTCCGAATCCTCAGGGTTCAGGTGGAGTTGACCATCAAAGCTGAATGAAGAATGTTAAAATTTGATCACAAGCATAAACAGCTTGCTAACAAAAAAAACATCCAACTGTAATCCTCAAAGCACACATGTTCTGTTACACTTCATACTAACTTTTCTTTGTACCTTGCTTTTGTCAGAAGAGCCTAATATTACCTCTCGTAGGTGCTACAATTACGCCTGTCCACCTAAACTGCTTACAAAACCACAGGTCACAGCACTAGGGATTACCTGCTCACAAAACCACAGGTCACGGCACTAGGGAATCTCCGCCTAACATCTGCAAACTTTCCTGAAATCTCTTTCATTTCTACGAAATCAAAGTCCACTTGCTCCCCATGACTCAGGATGGTTTCATATATTGAGCACATGCCAGGTTGTATTGAGCTTTGAGCCACAAGTCTGAATGCACAGAGCGGGGCAATGAGACAACAAGACAAATCTGACGTAGGGAACAGACAGCTCAAGGCAGCCATAGCATCAGTAATTAAAATGCAAAAAAACGGAAAAATTAAAGGACTGGTAAGACTAAAAGCAAGAATGATGAAAGGTGAGTATGCAGCTCTGCATACCTGTCCACAATGCTCTGCATACCTGTCCACAATGCTCTGTTCTGATAATCGGACCACATGCATCCCTCCACCACGCTTCAGCGTTCCCTCACGTCGTGCTGCAAACAGATCTTGCACCATGTCTACACTATGCTGATTATCTGACAGCTCATTAGGAACCTGTCACAACATGATGATAGTGATACATCAAATGAAGAATCAAAGAAATGCAGCTACAAGTTAAGATGAGTGGCAACTCTGCTTTGTAATCTTTGCGCAGTACCATCAGTCAAGGGTTCCTGCCATACTATGACTAACTAACTAAGCCAAGTTCATCTCTTAACATTGCGATAATGAACTCCTGCACTCACCTGCACTATCAAGGGCTGCTCCTGGAAGTGGTCGAGTGTTGTAAGTGCAGCCACAGTCACTGCCTTCAGAGTCTCTGCTCTGGCCACATTCCCCGCAGCTTCAGGGTACAAAAGGATGATGATGCTTGCCTCAGATGCACAGACTAAAGACAAGTGCTCCCGTCGGAAGGGAAGGCCACGGCGTACACGGACACGCAAGCGGGCATCGCTGCGCCCGCTTTTCCCTGGCCCAAGCTTGGCAATCGCACTGTCCAACATGGCCTTATCTTCATCTGCTAACACCACAATGGATTTGCGGTGCTTTGCATTCAGGAGCTGCCTCACTACAGCCAGGCCTTGGCTGTTCCAGTTCAGGATCAAGATGTGATCTTTGATCTCCAGCTGGGGGCGCCCATGGCGCAGTTGCAAGACCTATGACAAACATTGGATGTTTAACATAACCCACACAAAGTGCATGCCAAAGGTACAAGAACTAGTGACCCTATACAAATGTACGAGTTAAAGGTGGAAAACATCTTCAATGATGAGCATGAGAAGCTTGAAGAAAAGTATCACCTGAACGGTAACCTCCTCTCCCACCATGCCTATGAGCACTGCAAATACAATCAGACCGACAAGGTAAATGATATTAAGCACCAATGATGCCAGAAACTCGTCATCATCAGTAGCATCGGACCCAGGTGCGTCCAGTAAGACGGAGTACACCCGAAAAAAAGCTGAAGTCCAGGAACGCCGGCTACCAGAAGCAATTTTGTAGAAAAATGCACCGACTGAGACATTCATGAAGCTGATGAACACAATTCCCAGCGCTCGGACACGTACATCTGCAAAGTTAACTGATGATATCCAGCGAAGGTAAAATCTCTCAGCAGTAACTTGAACATGATTGAACTTTTGAGGAAAATACATCGTAACGATCTTCAGGTACTTGACCTATGTCATAACGCTCAGCAAATTTAAAATGCTATTAGTAACTAGTTTAACTTAACAATGTATTTAGTGCATGTGTAACATGTATAAAAGTGTGTATAAGAAAAAACGTCAGAGTGTGGAGAAATCACGTATATGTCAAAATTGTATCAAGAAATTCTTATCAAATGCGTAGATCTTCTATGTCAAAGATTTCCCACAAATTCTTCTATCGATTTAGGTTCCAATCCAGAGGAACCTAGCTCGATAGAATTTCTGCTCAAGAGGTGTACCCTTTGCGATAAGTACTGCGGAAATGAAAAGGACAGGCGTCAATTTGTCTTAAATATGGGTTCCTAAGGGCTGTAATTATTATGAGAAATATATAGCAGGAAGGAGGAAATCATGCTAGGATTAATGAGTAGCAACGAGTAAGAATTCCGCAGCACACATAGTCTTACCTCTTCGCTCCCATACCAAGGCCCTAAAAATGAAACCTTGGCTCCTAATGGAGAATGGAAGGCACCATTCAAATTTATGTTTAAGGCTCCTTCTAAATGGGCAGTTTGTACCGGGACAATGAAGTCGCCTTCAACCTCTGCCTCTCCACAAACCTGTCATCATATAAAAGAGCAGACCATGCTTCAGGCGCTAATGTTAAGTCTCCTCAGCCGGAGGCCTGCTGCATGGGCAACGAAAGATGTCATTATGATATTTTGCATGACAGGGCTGTTGCTGGAGGCTTGGATGATTGACAATCATAGTGTTGATGCTATAGGCATGGCCTATGCATAGGGCACATCCCTGTGATTGACTGACCTGCTGATATCCTGCTCCAGCAAACTTGGCTAGGAGGGTCCCTTCAGAACTTAGGTTGACGCCACGCACAAAGTTACTGGCAATGGTCACATAGCTGATCTTCAGAGAGCAAATGTGCAACAGCTCCTTACAATTCTTTGCAAAAAGACACATATTTTGATCTCAATGGTAAGAGCATACTAACATCAACACACTCTGTGAGGAGAATTTGGCAATGTGTGATCTACGGCTCAAGAGCTGATTGAAGTATATAGACAATCTGTGTACATGGTCTCTTGGCAAATGCATGCTACAAAGAAAGGATCATCCTAATCGGTGTCTCAATGCATTATTCGTACATTACCTCTGAATGAAATGCACCAGGGCAAGCATCAGAACAGTAGGTCAAGATGCCTCGGGTTTGATCCAGGATGCCCTTGGGTGGTGGTTGATGAGGTGAGCCTAAAGACACAAAACGGTCCACACCTGTGATCCCAAAATCCTTAAGATACACCCGGCCCAGCCAGCCCCCTGCCTGTACAGCATCAATTAATCCAAGAATCAGACCACATTGTACAACATACCACTGCATTACTGTCTACTTTCTACCTCATAACACAGCACACCATTCCATACCTACCGAATGTGTGAGGACTGTAACTGGAGCTCCATCCACACTTCTTTTCAGTGCCTGCATTGCTGTATCTACTCTCTCTAGGTACCTGCATTCCAGAATCTCGTGAAGCATATGATGATGAGGCACAAAGCATGATTCAGGCGTACTGTCTACTAAAAGTAAACGTCTGGGCAGCCTTCTGAGAGGTACCGAGATTATCTGTCACTGTATGTAAGATATCTGAAGAGAATGATCACAGGCTAGTTCCTACTCCTTGTGTTCACAAGCTACAGACAAGCTGATACCTCCTACCCACCAGTCTACTGCAGGTCTTGGCTTCAATGTGCCCTTCCACCAGTTCCCATCCGTCAGTGCCAGGGCATTTCTGGACCTGAACAGCGGTTGTGCAACTCAAGACATTTGCTTGTGATGCAAGAGACTTAAGGTAACAGATAATGAAGTGATAAGTCCAAAAGATTACATATCGGAAGATATGAATAGTTTAAGGAGCTGCGGCACTGAGCACGTCACATTGATACTGAAGATGTATGAGATTTTACAATGCAGGAGTTGTCAGGGAGACCTGCAGTCCTCAAGGAACTTACCAGTCCAGGCGAGCGATAGCTGCTACCTCCACTGTGAGCCCTAACTCTTTGAGGAAAATTGATAGATCATGATAATCTGCTTTATTATTCCCCAGTCCAGGCAAAATCAAAACTCCCCTTTTCTGAGCTCTACATGAATCAGGGAGGGATGGAGATACAGTTTGACAGAGAGTACCTGGAAGAGTCTCATGAACACATGGATTAAGGGAGGAACACTCCATGAACAAACACCATGCATATAAAGATAAAAAACAAGCCGCTGCCTCAGTAAGCAAGCCTCAGGAGCAACCATTCTGCATGCATATACCAGAAGTGGGAGGAATTTCTCAGCGCATCAGGGCTGACCTGACAACTGTACCAGCCTCCTTTGTTTTTGATTGGCACCATGTGCTATTTTTCCTACTGTTGGATCTATGATTATGAAATGTCGTGGCATGCATCGTCAACAGATGACGAAGAAATAAATTAAAATCAATCTCAGCTGTAGGAACGTAGGTCCTTGTTTGTAGCTATGTATGTAGCTGTGAAATTACGGTCACTTTCACTAGCCTCATGTCCATTTACAACTGATCTTTACATCCTAATTGAAATTATGTCTCGTGGTTCATTTTATAAAACTGCTAAACAAACGTTTCACACGTTTTTCCGAGAAGCCAAATCTCCATGCTCTCAAAACATTCCCAGTAAATCGTTCGTAGACAAAACTTCTTCCGTTCGAAATTTTATGTACTCTGGATCATCACCATCAATCCAGCATGCGTTGCGTCAAGAGCAAACCAGAGTGAGGCCTGATTTGTGCTCCACTAGCTAGCTTCATCGTTTTCTAACTGAAACCCTCAGCATATCTCTTCCCTCAGTTTTCTTGCGGCATTCCTGGTATGGGTGGTTTTGCAGCTAGTGGACTGAATGCGCCTCCTAAAGGTTCTCCATCTCCTGCATGCGGCAACGCCAACCCTCAGGTAATCCCTCTTACATCAGCTATAACTTTTTAATTTGCTTTTCAACTGCAGATCTTGCTAAATACCTAGAATTAATGGAGAGGTTTCATGATGGGTGCACATACATGTTACTAGTGTGACACTCTACTGTTACCAAAACAGGAGTGTGCACATGCTCTGTTGGTTGCAGTTGCTGACAATACTCAAAACATATGCATGTTAGCATGATGCTCAGTGTAAAAAAGTCTTTTGCATGATGTTATCCATGTGCGCATGGAACGCTTTTGCTCCTTGCGCAGATGAGAGGAGCGGCCACTGGGATTTCTGTAGAGGAGGGTGACGGCGAAGCGGTAAGTGATGATCGGCATTGCTTTAAAGGATCATTGATTTCAGCATGCTGTAGACTTCCTGTGCCCATGTACAGACATCAAACTACATAATACTTTGCTTGTACATCTCGTCGAGTTCATGAAATTCATTTTCTGAGATATTTCAGCAAGCATCTTTACTTTTTTGCACTTTGAGCGCCCTCTAGAATAAGATATTGATTCTTGCCTGTTTGCTAGTCGTCCTTGAAGTCAGGAACCTCAGGAAGACCCCGCCTAAAAGCAACAGTAAGTGCACACCTACGGCTCGACCTTGAGTCAATTGTAAGGGATCTGCTAGCTTTCATTCTGAAATGCTCACAATAAGCTAATGAGCTGTGGATATGGATGTAAAGTAATGAATTTTCAAAAGCAAATCCTAATACTGCAATCTTATCACCTCATCAGAGCAATGGTGAAGATGATGACGACACATTACCAATTGAATCACGCAACTACAAACGACGGCGTAAGAAGGATAGCAGAGATACACAGCCTTGGTCTCGACAGCAAGTAAGTGTTACAATTTTCTATCTGTTTTACACGACTCTCATGCATGCATGCATGTACAGACATGGCAGCATGTTTGCCCCTCTGATATGTCTTGTGACTCTGAATCCTGTCATGTTGTCTAGATATAATGCAATGAGTTTTTAGTCACACTCTCACACTCCCTTTGAGTCTCATAGTGACTCCTGGTAAAACATCACTTATCCTCATATCATCTATGACAAATCTCAAAAATCAGTAGGCTTTTGTTTGAATGCTGAATGAAGTACAATTTCTGCAGAGGGACGAGCAGGAAAGCATGATGAACGATAATGCAGACCCTCTTGGGTTCCGAATGATGGCCAGACAGAATTTCCTCAAGTCAGTGATAATTATCATGGTTAGGGTTTAAGGTTTAGGGTTTAGCATCAAGGCTAGGGTAGTCTGCATATCCTGGAACAAAGCATCGTGGCTGGACATGATTGTAACCTCACATACCTGTGGATATGCTGACAGTGAAACATTGACCTTGGAAGCTTTTGATGTACCCCATATCTAGCCCATGCACTGTGTGAGGGAGAGACACCCTAATTGAGATAAGGCATTGTGTTACCAGGACTTCGTATTGATCGGACGGTAAGGTCCTTAGCGAGGACACTTGCTTTCTGTCAGGGTCACATAGACTGCAGGTTGGTAATATGAGTCCATTGCTGGTGTGTGCAGGAAGCCTATTGAAATGATCCCAATCCCAGAGCACATACGTGAGGTGCTGTACAAATTCCATTGGGACAAAGTGTTGATTGATGTTCGTCGCACTGTCAGCCTTGCTCCGAGGGGGAAGGTGGAGGTTTACACAGCCATGACCGCCGTAGGGAACTTTCAGGTTACTTCTTGAGATGTCGACCTGTCGGGTTTAGCTTTAGCTCCTTCAAAGTTCTAACCTTGAAATTCGTTCTCTGCATATGGGTCACCTTCAATGTCCTAGTACTTTTAACCGGTCTCTGCTCCTCGCTGTCAGGGCCTGTTGGGATTGGGACTTGGAGAAGCTGCCACAGCGCTAGATGCAGTAGCAAAGGCTCACATGGAATGCTACAGTAATCTGACTTATGTTCCACTGTACAGAGGCCATACTATCTACCACCGAATTGATCATGAATTCCATCATATGAAGGTGAGCACCATCTGACGCATGCCAAACCATTTTGTATTGGCTGGAACCTTGATTGTTTAGTTTAGCAGCAATGTTACAGCGGAAGAACTGAAATGTTTTGTGTCTGACTGGACAGATGAGGTTGATGCCACGCCCTGAGGGTTGGGGTGTGAAAGCATCAGATTTAGTCTCAGAACTGTGTGGGTTGGCGGGAATCAAGAACATCAGCATCAAGGTGAGCAGAGTGGAAAGCTACCAAGTGTCCTCCACTTTCAATCTTGCTTTCATTTGATGGAGTTATGTGTTCTTTATCAAGATTCTGGGATACAATGTTGCTACCTATTTGTTCTGGAATTATCTTCGGGGTCTCTTTGGTAATGAATATTAAAGACGCTGAGAATCAAGCTCAGCCTTGCTTGCTTGCAGATGGTGGGAAGGAGCAAGAACAAGTTCTATGTTGCTCATTGCTTGAAAGAAGCTTTAACTAAACAAAGTGTTCCCCATGATGGAGTAGAAGGTAGCGGGGTGTATGTGCGTGAAATCTTTCGTGGCACAGGATTAGAGGGTAGGCTACCTATGGGCATAAAGAGAGGTGTGGACATTCTTTGAGATTTGTCTCTTTAGCCATGATGTAACATCTGATTCCCATTTCGTTTCATAAAAAACAGTTTAGACCACACTAGTGAGAACTGTTGCTGCTTGTCCTATCGAGAACTATAATCTGAACTGTTGAAATGTTAAGCCTTTAAGCAGTAGTAGGACGTTACTCGAGTCAATTTCGTCCCAAGTCAGAGACATCTCAATGAACGAATAAACGAGCTTACTGCTTATTTGACACAGATTGCAATGACCACAATCTTGGAAACATTCGTTGACAGCACAACCTTTCTTCCTCCAGATTTACAACGCCATTTAAACACAATCAAAGCCCTCGACGAAAAATGTGCCTTGCTCTCTGATGTTCTTCAAAGAAATGTCAATCAACTACTTCTCATGCCGAGTGCGCACACAACGGGAGTGACTGAGGAGTATTTGGATTTATCTAAGAGGGTTGAGAGTGATCAGCGCCAATTACTTCAATTTGCAGATGAAAAGGTGACTTTGATAAGTCCTACAAAATGTGGTATGAGCTATGTCATGATCTGTAAAGCTATGTTACCCATGCACCCAGGTTCTTGTGGCACAGCAGGTGTACGACTTGATTGAGATGTATGCCTTAGATGTAGAGAAAAACATTGATGATCTTGAGGGGGATTTGCGTATCTCTGGTGCCATTGATAATGGTGGCATGGACTATTATGGCAGCCCAGGGTTCTCTTTGGACGCAAGCCATGGCCGTAACCCCCGTGTGGAGGATTGGACAGCTGTGGGTCCTTCTCCCTTGGATGCCCTGGCTTCCCCTCTCCCTGACCTGGTGCTTAAACGTCCAGTCAGCAGTCTGATTCCCACCTTCACTGTAAAGAAAGAGCATAAGTATGAAGACCTGAAGACTGCTCTCGCATCCTCCTCCTCCTCTGCAGCAGCAGAGACTGCTGCAGCCACTCATGGTGCAAGGAGAGCGGCTGCTGCAGCTGCCAGAGTTCAGAATCATGGATTAGCCTCTACAGTAAGAACACTTGCCTACACTGCACCAGCTGCTGTCTTGAAGCAAGGGGGTGCTGAAACAGATAATGAGGTGGGAGACACGATAAGGAGCCAAAGGCATTTAGGGTGAACAATGTCCGTCCCTCTCAGTTTCATGATTAAGGGTCCTGTCAGGACTCCTGTACTTTAAGTGTTCAGCCGCCACCGCTTAAAATTGCTCTCAGTCGATGGCTGGTCCTTGAATCTAGATTGTGCTTAGAAGGAATGTTGACCTTCTCACTGTGCTCTCATCTGAGATCATAGTCATGTCTCTCTCTTGACTGCTGATTCATTGTTGAATGCTCAATGCGGTCCATAAACAGAAATCAGGAGGAGCTGCTATTAAGTCTGAGGACGTCGAGGTGGGTTTGTTTGTATACAAGCATTTTGTTGCATCAGCTGCACCATCTTACGAGTGTGCATGAAGCACATTCTACACGAGGCAGCAACACATGGTATACATGCCTGAGAGGCTATTCTCTTGCTATCTGGCCCCTGGTAAGTCTCTCCCGAATGATTATGTCATGTTGTGTTGCTCGAGTCCAGATGCAAGCACCTCCAGCCTTCCTTGGGCAAAGACCAGAAGGACTCCAAGATGCTGCTCCGAAACTTCAAGCAGCTGGCAAGTACCTGTATCCGGAGGACATCAATGAGGCCTTGGTGGGGAGGCATGCGGAGTTGTTCTGGCCAGACGACAGTATGTGGTACTTGATTGAGATCCAGGTGTGGTGATAGAGAAGTAATGGTGAGAGAGCATGATTAGTTGTTTTGTGGCTGGACGACAGCATCTGGTACCTGTAAAAATCCAGGTGAGGCGATATGGGTGTGACGTTTTAAGAGCTTGAGGAGTTGCATGATTGTTCGGAGGACAGCATCTGGTACCTGTTGAGATCCAGGTGAGGCGATATGGGTGTGATATTTTAAGAGCATGCAAAATTGGTAGGTACTTGGATGTCCATTAGTGTCAATGCAATTTTAGTATGCTGTTTGATATCTAATTGTCTCTCTCTGTTGGTGCTGTTATTAGCATGTGAACATGGACACCAAGATGTCCCGCATTATGTACATGACTGGAGAGCTGGAGGAGCTTGATTTAGCTGAGATTGCGAGAGACATGCACATGTCCATAATTAATAGCCAAGCGAAAGGGGTATGACTCAGGGACAGCATGTAATTAGTGTGAATCAAGTCCATCTGTTCATTGATGTTATTTATATCTCACCTGCATGTGTAGTTGATAGTACTCCTTTCAACAACACCAAATTTTCTACTCTTTCTGTGAAGTAAGGTGTGACCATTGGGTTAAATGATAAACAGTTACACTAAAAAAACAGATATTCCTCCAACTCAAGATTCAAACATTCAGCTACTCTTTCATACTACAAACTCTAATTCTTTAATAAGCACGGAATACTTTAATGCGCAAAGGAATCTTGAAGTTTCAACAAACATACTACATTTTCGACACCATGGAAACAGCGGCCTCCAAATGAAGGAAACAATAACTCCAGGACAATGTCCCATCAGGGCTACAAGCAGGCCACCTCATTCTGCAATCCAACATAGACACAACAATTGACATGCAACAACACAGCTCTAAGCCTCTTCGCCCTTCGAAAAATTCTCCAAGATTATCTAGCAAGTGGGATGCGGACGCAGGGAACACTCTATTTGTACAATATTGTAGACATTGACATTGAAACAAGACAAAGTTGATAAATATCTTACAATCCTAATTGTAGCACTGCATTGTCCCTAACAATCTTTACACCTCGAGGATGAACACAATTTATGGAGTACAATGAGAGGTCTTTTTTCCACTGAGGGACATGTGGCGTGCACTCATGGAACCTCATGAGTTCAGAGATAAATATGAGAAATCGGTGGAGAGGCTACACTGTAAGGACCGTCTTCCCCGTACAGGCTCGCTGCTGTTCGTGTGCAGCATATTGACACGATCAGCAGTGTTTGTTCTATTGAGCAGTAGACCCTTGATGGCAGAGGAGCCTCGCACTCTGCGATCCCTCAAACTCTCCTCACATGAAGTGATATCTCTCATGTACTCGCTGCTAGTGCTGGACATGAGCTGATCATCAGGGGAGCCCAATGCAGGTGGGAGCTCTACTTCAAAGCTGCTGAGAAGATCTGACAGAGATTTTACTGGTTTCAGCTGATTAGTTGAAGACATTTGGTTATGTCCTTTCCAGGAGTTGCTTTCATGTTCTGTCTTGGAGTCTCCCAACCCGGTGGCAATTTCAGCTAGGGCAGAATCTATGCTTGCATCGTCCAGAAAGGAGGCCAAGTTACTGCCTTGAGACGTCAGATGAGACAAAGCCAAGCTTGAGCCATGGCTTTTCGACTCCGACAGAGAGTGCCCTGGCTCCTCATCACCGTCAACAGTATCGTCGGACACACGTGGCTCTTTATGCCAACGCAAAGTTTTGATGGCGCTCCATTCACCATAGCTAATTCGAAGATGCGCAGCAGCGGGGGCCTTATCAGGACTTACAGAGCCTGTGCGCCGTAGACTTGACACATCTTTGACAGTGTCCTCATTAATTACTTCAAGAGGAGACCTAAGAGCAAATGTACATTTTAATATATTTTTCTACAGATTGATCCGTAAGGAATGCTCAACGACAGAGTATCTAATCTTCCAAAACAGTAATTTAACAGATACAAAGCATCACTGGTTAAAACATACTTCATTGAGCTTGACGCAAGACGATAAAATGAGCGCCTTGGTGAGGTCCTGCTGGTGTGTGTCTCTAGAGTTTCCTCATTCATGCACTTTGTGTAAGAAAAATCTGAAAAAACTTCCATAGGAGTCAGTGCAGATGACTCAGTCGACATATCTCAGCCGAAGAATGCCGTGAGACTCCTTTATATTCACTTGAAGTTATTGTACTTTTCTAATACAGATAGATTAACACGTGCGGAGCTAGCAGTATACTCATGTGCGCAGTGTGTGTACGGTGAAAGACGAAGACATAAGCCCTGAAGACGCGTAATCGTAACGAACTTTGACAGAAGTGCTGAATGTGAACTAGCAGAGTACGCCGCCCTCATGACATGTGGAACTGCTATTATGTACACTAGTATGTGACTCATATTATGTACACTGCATGCGGCTCATAATCACTCAACTCTCCTAGTGCAGATTTCTTGTAGGTAGGCATTAAAAGTTTCATAGAACATGTTCTTCAGACTCTTAGAGAATAAAGTGGCATAATGTTACTTAAAGGGTACATCAGTAAACTCCGATATGTGTAACATGCTGGATGCACAATCAGGCAACACTAAGTCAGATTCTTACTCCTCTAATATTAAATGTTATTCGTAGTAGCCGCTGTGATGTGACTGCAGGCTCATGTTCAAATTGCGCATGCATGCAGTGCGGCCTGCCTAACTGTGAATTTTTCCTCGAGCTGCCGTACAGCAAGTCTCGTCTCTCTGACGGCATAAAAAGTCTTTGAAAGAAACTAACGTTTATGAGCGAGAACATGCCTACAACTGATCATCTCGCCGTCCCTCTCCTCTGTAAGAACCGAGGGAGGACATATTCTGGGATCCCACTCTGTACCCAGTTCTAGCTGGACCTTGTCCAACATATGCACTGCTGAAACCTCCTACACCTCCTCCAGATCTGCCAAGGAAGCTAGACGACTGATATCTAGTAGACTGGCCCCCTCTACCACCGCCCAGCCCTCCTGTACTTCCCACACGTCCCACTCCTCCACGCACACCTTGACCCTGGATCGCAGTGTTACGAACCATTGACAACTTAGCTCCAGACCGCAGCCGCCCCTGGCTTCCTTCTTCCTCCACCCAAGCACCCCCCCTGCGCCCTGTACCACTCCTTGTACCAGGAGCTGCTCCCCCAGCTCCACCACCCACACCGTCATCATCATTATCTCGCAACCCCCCAGTCCTGTATGCCAGTGCACGCTCATTGAGATCAATCATGACCATTGCCTTGTCAGCAAACTGAAGCGCCAGCTGCTGCAGTCTAGATGCATCCATGTTGTGCATGACAATGGTGCGTGTAGGCTGATCCCAGCTACCATGCAGGTCCTCTGTCATCATCATCTTGCTGACTAGGTTGTAAACAGTCTTTTCAGGAAGCTCAAACATCTGGCAGAGCTGATCCAAGCTCAGGCTGTTGTATTGTGAGCTGTGTGTGAAGAGGTACGTCCTCAGCGCCTCAGACTGTAAGCAGACGCAATGACCATCATCAGAGTCACTGTCAGTCACTCAACTTAAATAAAACAAGGTTGTAAGAGCTGCTTCAGCAGTCTGAAGTACATTACAATCACAATCGATACAAGTGACCGCAAGCACCTTCACAAGGTTATTATTGTCAGTAGCATTTCATTTGACATGGTACTTCTTGATCAGTCTGTATATTGCAGAATTGGTAACCCACCTGAAGCTTGGTCTTCAGCATTCCCAACACATTAGTTTTCTGTGGCATCAAGTTCCATACCGTAAGCGCAGTCAGGTACTGGTATGATTTAGTCCAGTCCCCCCTCATCAACGCCTTGGTCGCTGCCATCACATGATCCCTCACATTTTCTGGGGGTCCAGTGAACATCTGTCGGTTATAGGTGTCCAGCACACGATGGAAGGACTTGCTGATCATCTTCTTCTTGGGGTTCAACGGGTTGGCTGCCATATTGGGCACCTCAAGCAGCATGGCGCTGATGAGGTACACGGACTCCACTAGCTCTAGGGTTATATGCATGTGGAACGGCATCTGACGACGCTTCTCCATGAGCTCCTGCTCAGGTGTCTTCTCTTGGTACTTGGTCATAGACATGCCTGTGCAGTTTGGACATGGCCAATCACTCCAGATTAGCATGTGTGAAAAATCCTTCACAGTAATATAGAGAGAAACAAGTTATGCTCACATCTAGTGTGCAGCCTTCTCCTCTATACTCCTGATAAACATGATTGTGCTGGACCCTTCAGGCAGAATCCAGCCTCACCTTGAGCCAGCAGCTCCTTGATGTGCATACTGCCGTACAGATCATTCAAGCAGGAGTGAGCTTCGTAGATAAGCCCACTCCTGAAAGCAGACAGACCCAACTGCGCCATACTTCTGTTGTACAAGATTTGTGTGGAGATGTCCATGTGTTGCACGCTGTCCTGCAGGTGGCTCATGAGCAGCATGTCACGAGCACCATAGAAGTCATCATGGATGGCTTTATGGAAGATGCTGCAGAGCATAGCACGAGCCTTGGTGCGCTCATCCCCGGACCTGAAAATCAAGGTCACAAGCTGCTGCAGGACGGCGTGGCAATCTTCACTCATCACGTAATCGCTTGGAACCTTCACCATTGAATGAGCACTATAAGTCACAATGACAATATCTCACACTAGCCATGACTCATGAGATGAGCGGAATAGTCTTAATATCACATCACAGGGCTTGTTATTTGTTTATGAAATGAGATGTGGACCTCAATTGTAATCCCCCATCCTCATCTATGTTTCTATTTGCTACCATCGTAGTGCCCAAGAACTACCTTGACTTCCACTTTTTCATCCCCCTCATCTTCGTCCTCTGGGACTGCAACATCAGCCTGCTGTTGCTGCTGCTGAGTAAGCTTGCGCATAGCATCATAGACGTTGGCAGTCTAGCATGAAAAAGCATTGTCTTAAAATAAGCATTCATTGTCAGATCACAAGAGCATTCAAATGCATTGCACTCATGAATACACATCTTTAAGGGCAGAAGTTTTTGAGTTGAGATATTGCAGCAGCTTGTAAGACTTCTGCTGTCTAATCTTGAGACTCTAAACATGAGAAGAAACAATTTCACCTTGAAGTAGAAATGCTCTACAAGACGTAGTGCTATCTTAGGCATGTTCTTCGTATCTCCAATGCGGGTGAGGTAGTCCAGAACTTTTTGAGCTAGTGCAAGGAAGACTGGCTCGTCTTTCAAGCGGGACATGTACTCATGGGTGTGAGGATCAATGACCTGATCACAAGGAATGACAGTCAGGGAAAATATGCAGACTGACCTTATATCTTGACATGAAATTGACATGATACAAGAATGTAGACTCCACTCAGGATCAACCCAGCAGATAAGTCACAAGTCACCTGCAAGCTCTTGAACATCTCGTCGTCCAGTCGCTCTACAAAGGCCACTAAGTTCCCCCACACCTTCACCTCAGACCCATCAGTTGCCTCCTCTGTCCTCTCCTCACTTTGGTCATAGTTTTCATCAACCTAACAAGTGAGGACAAGTGTGCTCAGATGGCTGAGGAGAGAACAGCATAAAAAATACATTGTAGAAAATCCACACTGCCCTGACTTTTCACAATACTAACTGAAGGTAAGCCTGAACATTTGAACATTCATTTACTGTGGGTACAGCATTCAGAGACCCTTGAGTTTGACTCACGGCCCTTTGATCCTAATCAATTATGAACACATATCACACACAGTGGCGTAACATAGCTATATTGTCCTCTTCATGAGCACAGCTTACCTTGACATGAGGATTCTCCTCCAAAAGCTTCACCATTTCCAAGAGGTTGATAATGCATTTCTTCCAAACTGATGTCTTTAAGTATGCACTCATGGAGGGGTTAAGATCGAACAATGAGGACACCAGCTGGGACAACACCTCGAAGCGTTGCGCAGGCCCCTTAGCCACAGTGGACAAGTAAGACAACATTTCCACCTGCTCCTGCTTGTCTGTGCCCCGCCGTCCTCGAGACATGATGATCTCCCTCAGCTTTTTGGTGACAAGTTCATATGTGATGTCTGCACAGCAAAGAAAACTTATGAGTACTTTATCATGTAAAGTGAACGCTCCTGTACAAAAAAACCAAGATTGGTAGGCAAAACAGAAGATACTGGACACAGGGACAACCATGTCATGAGATGAAAGGCTGACCTCTGGGGTCCATGGTCAGCAGCTTGTCCTTCTTCTTAGCCACATGCTGTGAAATGGAGACAATGGTAAGATCAGAGTATTTTTTTGATCAGCACCGCAAAAGGCCATCGTGTCACATACAATGAGGCACTGTACAATGTCATGCTCTTTAAATCACACTGATTCAAATCACCCTCCTTGTTCTTTTGCACCTGCTTAGTCTCAAAGCCTTCTTCACCACCCTCTCCTCTTCCCTCGTCACCGTCACTCTCTGATACCTCTTCTTCTTCCTCCTCTTCTTCCTCTGTACTCTCAGGGTTCTCACGGAACTTGTTTATCTGAGCATGGAAACAGCCAGTTCATCTAACAATGATAAAGACTGGTTCAACTGGCAAGCATGGAAGAAACTGAGGAACATGAGAAAATCGTCCCAAACTTACTGAGCTAGCTGTTTTCACTCTAACAGACCTGCTCAGCATACTGCACATTATTCTTCTTCAACCGCTGACGCATGGTGTTCAAAGCCTTGGCATTGGTAGGACTCATCTTCTTCTTCATATCCTTATTGCCCAGGGTCTCAATTAAGAAATCCTCAAGCTCAACAAGCAACTTGATGTACTGACGGGGCTCATTTGCTGAGCCTGGGGTTTTCTGGATCTTCTCTAAGCGCTTGTTAAGCTCATCAAAAAGAGACTGGATTGAAGACCAATCATTGATCTTCATCTTGTTCTGCATTCAGGAGTTAGTAACGTCATGCAAACAAGCATGAAGCTCACACATATGTATAACTACTGTTGCGCACCCGCATCTCATCACAACATGCAGACAATTCGCTAAGGCGCTTGTCTCGGGCACGTCTGATGACCCTCTTATCGTCGTCAGAATCAGAATTGCTGCCTCCGTCAGATTTCAAAAAGTCACTGCATGGCAACGTTCAAAAATATACGTGAAAGCCAGTGTCTCGTTTTAACGACTCTCCCCGATGAATAGTTGCATGGAGAAAGCAGATCTTTGTTTCATCACTTACTCGGCAGACTCGTCGTCAGAATCGGAGTCGCTGTCAGAATCTGAATCAGATCCTTCCTCTGAGCTTGAATCCTCTTCCTCCTCATTCTCCAACTCCTCCTCCTCTTCCTCCTCTTCCTCATCGCTGCTACTAGCTGCCCAAAATTTAGATGCCTAACGATAAAAAAATTAATTGAACAACATAACGATAAGGTGAAGGAGGCACTTCTCCATACCATGAGAGATCAAAAGTTTTTGACCTGTGTCTTTTGTAACTTTTGAGATTATAGGCCTTAGAGATACTGAGATAGCATACCCCTTTCAGGCGGCTGAAAAGTGGAAACTCAAAAATTGCACGTACTGCCGTATCGAGAAAGAAACCACCTCTTTTGCACGCAGCACAAAGTCTGAATCATATGAACTACACTTCATACCTGTAGTTTTCTGCTGTGCCTTTTATGGATGTTGGAGCCAGTACAAAGCAGGAAGAAGTATGCAGGGTTTACATTGATATTCTTAACAGCAGCTATTTGGATAGTAACTTCTTATATATCTGGGAGCCTTGTGTCCTCTGACGGAGGGCATGCGGCAGCTGTCCATCCTTTTCTTCTCACATACCTTGCAACATCACTGTTCACTCTGTATTTACCCCTAATTCACCTCCAAGCATGGTGCACAGAATACATGGATGCGAGGAAGAAAAAATTGAGTGTAGACAGGTGAGGAGATTTGTTTTATCGCTGACTCGTTCCTCACTGATGTTGTTGGTGTCAGCTGCAGGGTGCTTCATAACCAGCTACAGATCTCAGATGCTCAAAGACAATCAGAGACAGGACGTTTGATAGGCTGCTCAACGTTGTCAAGGAGAAATACCTCAGCACATGGACATGATATCTCTACAAACACAGTCATGCATGCAGCTGCATGGGTAAGATGAGGCCATGAAGCTTCAGTCAAACATGTTGCTATTTAGATTTTAAAATATCCCTAAAAACATCCTCCTCCAGGCTATGCCATTGTGGTTTGGTGCTCAGTACACCTTTAACACCTCCCTGGCTTACACCAGTGTTACCTCCAACACAATCTTGTCCAGCACATCCTCCTTCTTCACATTTCTGCTGAGCATGCTTCTTCTTGGAGAATCTTACTCCTCTTCAAAGCTTCTGGCCATTGCTGCATGCATTGCAGGTGTGCCCGCTGACATCTGTTTCCTTCCTCAATACGACTTTTCTCACCCTATGTGGATAACCACTCAGATAATTATACACTTTTACTCCACAGGCACTGCCTTTGTGACCCTGTCAGACACAGAATCCTCCCCTTCCAGTACTGAAACCAGCCTTCTGGGTGATGGTCTCACAGTCCTCTCCACATGTCTGTATGCTTGCTATACCGTTGTTATGAGACTAAAGCTTCCAGGGGAGGAGGCAGAAGCAAATGTGGGGCTTTTCTTTGGATACCTGGGTTTGTTCAACACGGTAATATTTTCTGAGGTCCTTGATGCATCAATCATGACAAATTGGGATGAGCAGTATCAGAAGTTGGGAAAGTATGCTTTTACTTGCCAATTGGATTCATGACAGGATGGATCTGCTGCAGGTGCTGATGGCACCTGTAGTGGTCATTTTGTTATCCACGGGGGTCTTCTCTTTGTCCTCAGTGCCAAAGCAGGCTTATCTAATCATTCTCCTAGAAGGTCCGCATTTTGTTTTCAAAAGTTGTGACTTTAATGACCCCCAGTGAAGTAACTCTTATGATGTACAAGGCTATTGTAGAGCTGATGAACTCTGGGTTCTGTGTAACAACTTAAAAAACTTGCAGTGTCTGATAAGTTTGTTCTTTGAAGTATCAATACACATGCTTGTATTCTGCACAGGTCTTTTGGATTATGTGCTCTCTGACTATTTATGGGCAAGAGCTGTGATTATATTAGGTCCCACGGTGGCATCCCTAGGACTGTCTGCTCAGATTCCTATGGCAGCTGCTGCAGATCTAGCTTTAGGACGGGCACAGTGGATTCATTCGGTGCAGGTGATATATGTGCTTACGGACAAGATGATGATTCCTGTGTGGATTCCGAGAGATCTGAAAGAAGACAGCATGACATGAATTTAAAGACTTTTGTGTGTAAGGCTTGTTTGTCTTCTTCCATAAATGATGAAAAACTGTGTGCAGACGGTGCTCATGACTCTTGGTGGCACAATGCTCATCATGTTGGGTTTTTTCGGAATCAATTTGGCAGCCAGTGCTACCTCCACAGTTTCTTTGGAAGGAGCCTCGGGCACAGGAGGTAGTGCACACATGGTGAAGAGAAAAAATTCAGATGTGTATGAGCAACAAGCTCTATTAAGCACAAATGTGGCTGAAAGAGTAACGAATGAAAGAGGATTTGCTCAAACAGAAGAGAATTTCTAGTTGCTTCTCAGTACCTATGTAGCATGTGAAATTTATCGTCCACTCATAAATATTTACCTAATATCTCAATCTGTCATCCACTTTTTTCTTCTACTTGTGTTTCTTCTAACCGGTAGTAATAACGGTTCCGTACAGTAGATTCCATCTGAAAGCCATTTCAGGGTTGTGAAAATCACATATATTGTTACTGTTGATATTTGAGGAAAGAACCCACCAGCTTGTGAATATTTCCGCCAGCAATATTGAGCATTGTTGACGTTAGTGTCGCTTATATTCAGAGTCGACCTTCAAAATGGTGAGCACTTTGAAGTTGGATTGGCAGCATGATTTTCAAAGAAACCTCACTATATTCTCAGGGTCGTCCCTTTGTAGAGTGGCTTGGAGATGGCCATTTGTATGGCTGTGCAACTTGCAGGGCTCCCTTAGCAAAAAAAGACTCTTTAGTTAGTAAGGTAAACAGCCACAAGATAAACGACAGTAGGGTTTTGTCTTCCTAAATGTTTTGGCAATGTGCAGGCGTTCCATGCGCGCTCTGGTAAAGCTTATCTATTTAATCATGCAGCCAACTTTTGCACTGGTAAGGCTTATGTTGTTGACGTGGCGATTTCCGACAGGCGACGCTTACATTATAGGAAACTGGTTTATATTGTGATAGGTCCTAAAGAGGAGAGAATGATGACTACGGGTCTGCATGTGGTTTCTGGTAAGGCCATTCATTCGAAATAAAGCAGGGATATGAAGGATGTATTTATTTATTTGTTTGAAGTATGTAGTTGCAAAAGCCTCACCATAATTAATGTCTTTGCTCAAATATGAAGCCCGTTCCTTTTCTGCCTGCAGATATTTACTGCGTGTCCTGCTGCAGTTGTGTTGGATGGCGGTATGATTTTGCTTATGAGAAGGCACAGAAGTACAAAGAAGGGAAGGTCATCCTGGAGAGATCCTTAATAGTTAGAACATTTGATGGTGAAGACAACCCCACTCCAATGTATGATGATGACTCTGAATCTGATGAGTACTGAAGCCCTGGCTCCCTTTGAGGTCAGTCATTGCAAGATACGAACAAGAAAGGATCACAACACAATCTGCAGTAATGAGACCTGTGTTTTGAAGCAGCTTGAGGAAACGCTTTAGATAACAGAGTAGGCATGTGTAACCAGCAAATATATTTGTAGTCGTGAGCAAATAATTGTATCATAGAATCTAGCTTCCTTAAACAATCTGTCATCGTACCAGCAAGCCTTTACTTGCTTCTCAATATGGATGAAACAACAAATATCTGTTCATAAAATCTTAGTGACTGGTAACTGTGCAAATGATGTTCGAATTGATGAGGATTCTTGTACATATTGCATCATTGCTTCTTCTTCATTTAAATTCTAAGGAGCCTGATCATACTTATAAATATTGTTTTAATGTCTTAGTTTCATGTAAAGATCTGCATCAAAACTTCATTGAAAACTTTCTGTATGACCTTTCACAAGATACAGATTTTGCCTCAAAAGAGAATTAAATGTGCTCACTTAATGACAGCTTTATTCTGACCATTAGTGCAGGTTGAAGAAAATGACTCGAAGTAAAAGCAACATATTCAAACCCTCCATCGTGATTTAGGCTTGTAGATCCAATGTCCAAGCACGAACGCTGCAAAATTAAAGTAGAATTCTGAGGAAACTTATGCAAATCAGCATGCAAGCAATCTGAGGGATTTTCCTCCCTTAACATGAGATCTAAGACATTTGCTGCAAGAAAATGTTCTGGGCATGCTTGACAATTTTCATTGCATAGTGAAAGCTTTCTGATGACCTTCTCTTCACCTTCACAGCACCTTCTCATCACCTGCAACCATTGATATCAGGATCAAGGAAACTACCGACACGAATGTACAAGGCCCGCGCCATGTCTGAGCTCATGGCAGTCTGCCATGCTGAGTGGCCTACCAAGGCAAATAAGGGTAGGATAGCAGTGTGTGAGCCTATACCCGGTTCCTCAGCCCCAGTAGGGGCCTGGCAGGAGCAATATGTAAATTTTCATGAATATTCAAAAAATGCCAACAGGGCAGATCACACATAGTGGCAACGTAGTCCTCACTTTCAAACATGATCCGTGCAAGTGCAAGGAACCATGCTCCCTGAGCAAAGGTGCCTGCTATCCTTGCCATCGTCAGCAATGGATAGTCTCTGAAACATGCCTCTGCAGCTGTGACAGCAGCACTTGCTAGCATGGTCCATGTGAGGGCCTCATGCACAAACACATCCATGGGGTCATGCTTCTTGTGCAGTCCCATAAGGAGAACCTCATACAAGAATGCCAGAGATAAGAAAACCTGCATCAGTCCATACCAGAATTCAAGGTACTTTCATAATACGTTCCGTACTGGAAACATGGTATGATCACACATTTTCAGCCAAACAGATCTCTGATCCCTGTTTCACAGCCTTTTATAAGGTTATGCACAGAAGAGAAAAGAGCACAATATGTGGTAGTATCTCATTATGAATTCAAGGTACCTGCAAGGTTAAGCACAGAAGAGAAGAGAGCACAACATGTGGCAGTATCTCATCATGAACATTCTTGATTGTTTTCATCACCTGACATATTCCTTGAGGCAGGTCCAACTTTAGGCTTGCAAGGTCAACCAAACCTGTAGGCACCTGCATCTGTTACTGTGAGCATCAGTCACACCTGACAGATGCATTTTTCTCTTTGCTTGCTCTAGTTCATTTCCACATCAACTACCTGAAACAATGATCTCACCTGACACCATGAAGCCAAGATAAGACGCAGCATACTACAAAGAATATCCTCACCTGATACCATGAAGCCAAGGTAAGACATAGCATGCTGCAAACAAGAAGTTAGAAAAGGACTGAGCAGCCACAACAAGAAGAGCTCAGGCACCAAAACAGATGATGCTCTCGAGTTCTGGTAGAAGAAAAAACGGCGGTGACCTTGCTCATTGTGAAGTGGTGCATGTCTTAAGACCTTCTGTGTGCTACATGAATTCCTTTCAGCAATGCAACACTGACCTGCCAGTTGTTGATATGGTCTCAATTGAAATGCCCAACGCGCAATGAGGCCTTTGGGCACACTAGATTTCTACAACAATGCAATCATCAAGTGTTTGAGGCCCCCCTCATGCTGATGATAAAAGAGCAGTAAGACAATGCATCACAAACAAAGCACTATTTTCACATGAAGAGCGATGGATATTGCTATCAAGTTTTAGCACATGTTAGAAAAGCCTCCTCCGTCAAAATGGGCTGAAACCTGTAGTTGTGATGCCCTATCCATAGCTCAGCCACCAGGCAGAACTAATTTTGCACTTGCCTCCACCGGCCACTTTTCAGGTAGCCAGAGGACCCTAAAACAGCTGCGGCTGTGGTAGGGCTGCCGGCTTGATTGGCACTCAAAGTAGTGGCGGAGGAAACCAAATAGCCAGTGAGCTGCCAAGAGCAAAAACAGCGTGCCTGATGAGTCAGCATGGAGATGAAAGCATGGCCAAAGGTGTGTTGTTCATATATCCATCATTTAATTTAATTGCCTATCCATCACTCAATTTAACCAGATTGCCTTGCAGCTGGTTTGACTGCTATGCTCATGCTTATTTTACTTCAACATTTATGCATGAACTATCTATAACAGCAAAATGAGTTAGCATTGCAAGGTTGTAGAGGAATGGCCCAGAAGCAGCATGAACTCGATCATTGACCATAACTTTACTCTTTAAACACTTAATCATTGTAAGGTTTTAAGATGAGATCATGCAAAGTACCATACCAGGCAAGATATGACCAGGCCAGCTCCCAGCTATTGCTAGGTATGTTAGGGAAACCATCGCATTGCCAAATAGGGTCACTTTGAATTTGTTAAAAACTTGAGTACAACTCTCAGGCCCTGGGCCCCAAGAACCATCACAGCCGAACTCTGACTGAAGCCATCTCAAATCGGTTTCTATTCGCAAGATGCTTAGGTCCAATGGGTCATAATTACTTGCTGTCATTTTTTTAATCTGGTCGTTATCACTCAGAATATGCTGAGGTAAAAGAAGTGGATTGTACGACAAGGTTAGCAGATGACGGGAACTATCTGAATATATGCTCTACATGTCACAGCTTAGCATAATTGCATTGCCTTGTGGAATGGAATACTTGGAAAAGCTAGAAAAGAAAGTTAGCATCCTCTGCCAAAAATTCAGGGTTGCATCCACCTCTCACGAAACCTTCGCTACAGAAGAGTTTTTAAATACCATCGATGAGTTTCAACAGTACCTGGCTGGATTAAGAGAAATTGCATTTCCTTTTTTGAACCACGCTACTTCCTCTGCGGGGTCCACGTCAGGGCTCGGTCTATCAGGTACTTGCATCAACTCTAACATGATCATATCCAATGCCGTAAACGTCATTTTCGGTACCTCGTCAGCTCTTTGGGTGAGTCAAAATTTCAAACACTTAGCTCAGGTATTTGAATTTCTGAGTAAAAATTCAGCTCCTTTTCTTGCGTGCAGAATGTATGTATTGGGTTCATGAATTCTTCAAAATCAATCAAACCTGCATCAGGCGGTGGTCAGATGATAGAAGGGAAAAATAAGATATTGACGTGTGTGGCATGGTTACGTCACTTTTCTAGGTAAAGACTGTCATGTAGGGTTAAAAATGAGCTTAACATTACAGATTCCTCAGATAGCTCTGAATGGTGAAGTACACAGTGAGAAAAATTTTACTTAATTCTACGCAGTCAAATTGTGGACCTGATTCCTGACCATGATCTGACACCACAATTGGCAATTCACAAGATAACTTTTTGTCAAGGAGCTGCTGCAGTTTGGATGGAAGTAGGAGACCCTCAGCATGCAGCGGTAATTGATATGTGCTCATTAATATTGTTGAACTTCAATTGTCAAGTTTCAGCCTAATCAGAGGTTCTATGACACTTTCCATAGGTCTGCTTGGAGATAGGGTGTCGCGGTCTCCCAAATGTGTTGGAGCTTCTTTCTTCTTGTAAAGGGAAGCTCACAAATACGGAATCATGGGAGAAAGCAGTAGTGGATGCGTTTCAAATCCAGGTCTGGGATATGCTCTACCACAATGAAGGCTGGTTCAGATTCATAGCGAGTTCTTGAAATCTCTACTATCAGAAATATTTCAACTAGACTCTTATGCAAAACTGAGTTGAGGACGTTGCGTTTACCACAGATAGCACGCCTAACGGTTTTATGGAAGCTTGAGCAATTTGATGCAGCAAGTCAACTTGCACATGAGTGCTGCCAGGTGGCATGTGGCACACACATTCACTGGCTGAGGGTACTAGGTCCTGATGTTCATAGTAGCCACGCATCAGCAGGCAAGCTGATGAGCCTTCACTTCTGCAAGACCCTCTGCCTAAAGCTGTACATAAGAGCTGAGGACTTGCTGAAGTCCATGGAGATGGTTGAGGCTAAAGAGAGCAGCTGCACTGCATTAGCAAGTACGTAAAAAGGGGACGACTGGGAAGAGGGTGAGGGGTTGTGTATGTTTAGGTATGAATGCAGCCAGAATGTTGAGACTTCAATTTAACGTGCTGCAACAATGCTTTGAAGTGCACAAATTTGATGTGCCATGCAGCCCCTACAATTCATCAAGCTATTCAGTACCTGGATATGTCATATCAATTAATCCAGCATTTAAAAAACTCCAAAGCTGATCAGGTGAGAGTGTCCTTGAGAGAATTTTGATGCTTGAATTGATAGTTACAGGTGAAAGACACCTGCGTTTCAAGTACTCTCTCCACATATCATAATCGCTTGGTCTTAGCTGCACAGGAGGATGGACAGGACGTGCCAGCACAGCAGGCCGTACTACAGTGGCTGATGTACTGCCATGTACATGTTGGAGACTTCCATAAAGCAGTTGCTTGTTATGACAAACTGACTTCTGGATTCAGTGAGAGCAACAAGGAGGGGCAATGCGCTGTCCATGCCCTCTACATTGTAACCTTGGCCAAGCAGTCAAAGTTGAACGTAGGTGGTCTTGTTGCATTTATAATTTATCTTGATTTAAATTTGTTGAAATCAGTACTGATGACATATTTCTTGAAGCCTGCTTGAAGCTGTCCCAATGATGATACAGGTTATGTTCAGTATGATATATGGTCTCATACTTCTTGTTAATTGAAATTATCACAGGAAGCAGCATGTGAATTGCTAACCCTTGCCGCCAATGATGCTGCAACCATGAAGCTGTGCTTTGAGGTAGTTTCAGAGCTGCAGGCTACAGGTATGGAGCTTGAGGCCCTCAAAAATGCAGTTGGTATTCTCAAGGACAGGTGTAAAGAGGAGGATGGTGGATTTAGGCAACTGAAAGTAGCTGTCTCTTTTGCAGCCATGATTGCATTGGACAACATCAGGATTGAGGTAAGACACCTTGCTGTGATTGTTTTGCCTAAATCACCTATCATCCAACTGTCTGAAAGCAACACGTTGCAAGTGGCATCCACCTATAATTGTAAGCGATGGCTTAGTGATAATATATGGTGTGTATTTTTGAATGGTGTTCTCAGCAAAAAATGTGTTGTTGAATAGAAGGAGTTAGACTTAATGACAACAAAGCACTAAATACCACGTTGTGCCTGAGCCTTTATATGTTTATACATTTTTAAAGGCAAAAAATGTTACGAAATGAACCTAAGGTCTGCTTGGTGCATGATGTGAATTAATATGGGCTGTAATTGCTGCTTTCAAATTTTTAGAGAGAGGGCGATCTTGTGGACCGAATCCTCCTCGATTGTGCAAGAGATGGAAAGTCCCACTTCCAAGACACTGCTAATGAGGCCGCACCCACTTTGAGTGCGTCCATGAGAGTGCTGCTGTGGAACCAAGCAGTGCACTGCTTCAAAAGCAAACAATGGGAGAGAGCATCTCCTCTATTTGAGGTAAGTGGAGATTTGTTCACACTTCAGCTTAATCTTCATCTGATGGCCTTGTAAGAGCACAACTGGCAGATCAAAATTCACATTACTCTCTGCTGATCATGTGCATTATGATCAGGAAGGGGTGTTAACAGCTATTTATAATGTGCAGGCCTCCATCCATGTATCTGCTAGCTCAGAACAGGAATCAGAGGCACACCGCAGCTTGGCGCTCTGTTGTCTTGGGAGGAACCAGCTTCAACAGTGAGAATGTGCCTGGCTGCTGAGTCAAGGAATAACATTGAGCTAGAGATCATACAGATGTTAAGATGATTTCCATATGTAACATATTATATATATAGTTTAGTGACATAAAACAAAAACACAAAACGATAGGTTGCAACTGTCTTGGTACTACATCCTGTCTCCACAGAGCTTTGATGCACCTTGATGATGCTGAGTCATGTCTCCAGAAGTCAGCAGCCATTGCTAGTGGCATGGCAGCCCTGGTGTTTGTGAGGCTCAAGATCTACCTGGATCTAGGAGACGTAGAGGCTGCAACTGCCCAGGTGCAACGGGCTTGCAAATGCGAGGACTTTTCACCCTGCATACTGGAGGTAACATGTGTGGTGTCACCATGTACAACTGTGTCAGCCTTGCTGCACAAGCGACCAGAGAATGGACAGCGACATTCCAAATGCAGTGCCCCTTGAGAGTTGTAATGAAACATTCTGTAGATTGAGGTGGCTGAATAAAGGCGTTGTTTCCTGAATGAAATGAAAGTCCTGTTTATGATGCAGGTTATGTGCCAGGAGGCAGTCAAAGCAGGTCAGTATTCGGTGGCAGTCCATGTGCTTGTGAGGCTGCATGAGCACATGGTGCAGTGTAAGGGTGACCTGGCCCAGGAGCCAGATGGAGGTCAAGAACAACAGCCTGGAACTCTGACTGAGGCTTCTGTCCTGAGATCTCTCATTATGTGCATCATCACGGGTGTGTGATCAAAAGCGTTATGCATTGGCTGCATCTGACATCCAGTTGTTTTTGGGGCTCAGTACTGCTATCATGTCATGCATATACAAAGGATGCATCATCCTCAGCTGCATTCAATGTATTTTCAAGTTTAGGTATCAGGCAGAGGCGACTAAGCGCAGTTCCTGCTGAGAAATCAAACATGAACTCACAAAAAGGTGTACAGGCTGCAAACAGCGACGCCCCAGCTTCAATCATCTCCCATGCAGTGCTTGCCAAGTATTTGCTCCTTGCATCAAACAGGTATAAACATCACTTGCTGTGCGCTCACACAATAGCATTGCGGAAATAAACTTGTATTGCTCAACTCAGCACTCTTTGTCTTGTATGAATCAGGCTCAAGGAGGTTGGCTTCAAAGTCTTTTTTGGGCAAGAGTCTGGGGAGTCACGCGCACTGGATTGGCTGTGTGCTAAGGCATGGGCTCAAGCATTGGAAGCTGCTGACGCTGGGGACATGCAGTCCTCCTCTGTCATGCTTGTAGCATATGCTACTTTCCTGAGCATGCAGCCTGTACAGCTTCAAAAGCATCTCCAGGTAAGCACATCTAAAACCCGATACTGAATGTTGTGATTATTGCCCATGAAGGCGGTCTACTTCTGCAATAAGTGAAAGGTGTCAAATACCTGCAGGGCCAAAAAATTGCATACTTGATGACAGCAGTGTCAGCTATAGAGGTGCACAAAGACAACCCTGATCACACGGGTAGCTTGATGCTAGCTTCCAACATGATAAAGGCTGTACGAGACTTGAAGAAGGAGCAGAGCATGGACTCTTCACCATGGATGTCCAGTGGAGTTATAAATGACCAACAGCCTCCAAGCACTAAAATGGATCAAGACGAGGCTTTCATGGCGATCCTGGTAAGAATGCTGCGGGGATGACACATATGCCGCGCAAGTGATACAGGGTATCAGAGGTCACTCTTGAACTCTGATTTTGTAACTTAGAGATAACCGACCTCAAATATCCTGTTGGACGTACGCACGTGTACCTCTTTTTGCTGCCATCTTCTTCTGCCTGCAAGGAATTTGTCATTGCCATTCGCCTCAAGGACCAGGCCAGCATTGAACTCCTGTTGTCAGAGACATTGCCTCTGGCTGCGTCCACCTGCCCCCCTTCAAAAATGCTAGAGCTTGTGGAGGAATGCAGAGGTGGACAGAGGCTACTCAGAATTCACTGCTTTTAAGCCTATGAATGACGACGTACAGACCTTACAAAATGAGCCATTGATGTCAAATTCAATTGAAAGAAATTGTGCAGGTTGCAGGAGTGTCAGCTAAGTGTTTGTGCAGTTTTTTTGTATAGTTTTTGTGGTTCCTCGTTTTTCAGGAGAGGGCTTTGTCAATGATAGGGCACTGAAGGGATGCCAGGTCATTGCTTTACATAGGTTGATGGCTGAGAGTGAACCAGACTTACAAGCTGTAAGCAAGGTGATTTGCTTTAGCCCTGCATTTGGCCTCACTGATTCTGGCACAATGCATCATGCATGCCAAAGAACTTTGCAAATTTTCTTGTTTGTTTCTCAGATTCTATGCTCCCTTATCAATGCTTCGGAAGATGATGAAGAGCGCCTGAGATTGTATAAGGAAGCAGCCACCATATTTACCTCTTGTCAATCAGCCAAGCATGCCATAGAGGATACAGATAAGCTCTATCCTGAGTTACATTGGCTGATCACCACAGCGTGGAATAGAGGCATTCACAATGTGCGATTTTCAAGGTAAATTGCTTTTTGTACTCTGCTCAGTTAGTAGTCAGAGCATCTGACTGCATCTGGGTGTGATTTTTATGCAGGTTTGAACTAGCAAAAGTTTACATGCAAGCTGCCATGCGGATGCTTCCAATGTGTCCCATCCTTGCAACGAATCACATCAAGTCAATGGAGACTGCTCTTGTCAAAGTTTCTTCCATGATTTGAACAGACATGAGTCATGTTATGAAAAGACCTTATGTCACTATGTCTTTTACGGTTTAAGCATAATTGCACTTTCTGTAGATATTCAAATGGGAATTCTATCCGTTTAAATGTCCAAAACATCTCAATTCATGACATAATACATGATGTAGCACTCTTCTCAAGTTCTGGAGCACCCATAGTCATCACTAAAAGAGTGTCCAGCTCAAGAGGAAATGCAAAATTTGTATGCTTTAACTCCACCACAGCAAATATGTCGAAAACAACATGAAATTCAACTGAACTTCCCCTACATGCTCATATTCTTAAAACCGGTGGCCTTTTCTTCAGCAGACACAAGGATACATCAGGCTCTTCAGCTTTTACATCTCCTAGATAACGTAACAAACATAGCAGCTATGCACCTACCCAGACACAGGCAATCTGACATATTCTCATTGTGTGCAGCTTCAAGACTCATGCGAAAGTACACAAAAAATGTTTCTACTTAGGATGCTATCTCATCTTAGTTAAGACAGAAAAGAGAGGTATGTTCAGCATGTACAGCTTTGAACACTGCCACCGCAGCAGCAGTGTAGTGGTATTCACTGTCACAACATTTTTGAAAATCCTGAAGAGTCACTAGCATGGCTTAGAGAATAATTCACCTAGAGAATCTGGTGGAAATCAGCTGAATTCTGATCAATGCATCTCAGTATAAATTTTCGTGACCATTGCTTCTATAGCCCTTATGTAGAACAAATTTAAGTTTGGATAGTCCGGTCTCATGCCTGAACATTGCAAGGTTTGTACAAAGACAGATTATTGCTTGCTTTGAACATTACCTGTAGTGCCAACAATAGCAATACATTTCTTCATTGAATGCACAGTGTCAAAAAGGATAGCTGCTTGTCAGCCACTATGAAGTGGAAAGCATTGGACAGAGGGCTTTGCTTTGATGTTAATTCCTTCTCATTTACTTCGAATTCCTATGCTGTGGACTGTCATTGCCACAGTGTTGTCAATTAAGGTACTTCGTAGAGGATTTTAAGCACTCAGTTGAGCTCATCGAAGGCCTTCTGGAGTGATCTCTCACAAGATGTCATGACACATCCAAAGAGTTCATTCAATATTAAGTAAGTTAATAGCAAGCTGGCCTTTACAGGCAAAATCAACGCTTCTCCACAAAAGTTTGCTGACTTCTACTGTCCATCCATCTCGCTTCTTAATTCAGAAAGATTAGGGAATTCGATTCTACTCATTATACAGACAATTAGTCCACTTCCTCAATCTTTGGTCCACTGCCTCCTCCAGCAGAAGGGGCACTCCCTGATGGGGGTGGGGCACCACCAGCACCTCCCTGGTACATCTTAGTAATGATGGGGTTGCAGATTCCTTCCAGCTCCTTCAGCTTGTGCTCGAATTCCTCAACCTGCAGCAGGTATGCATTCTTATATTCTATATAATGTTGCCTGACTACATCCTCAGGTACTTGTGCTGACAGTTTTATGTACAGGGTATCTCATTTAACTCATCTGCATCTGGGGGCATACCTCAGCCATCTGGTTGTGCTCAACCCAGTCGATGGTCTCGTTCAATGCCTTTTCAATCGCCTCCTTGTCACTGCTGCTCAGTTGTGAAGCAACCTTATCCTCACGGATAGTGTTACGCATGTTGTACGCATAATTCTCCACACTGTTCTTAGCTTCCACCTTCTTCTTCAACTGCTCATCATCATCCTTGTACTTCTCAGCTTCCTGCAAGGGTTGAAGACAGCATGGTGAAGTAATCCATGTTTAAATTTTCACTTTTAGATAGACAACTGCAACACGAGTCCCCAGCAGCAACATAAGACACGGGACTAGCTACATTCAATGATAGTACCTGGACCATGCGCTCAATCTCATCCTTTGAAAGGCGGCCCTTGTCATTGGTAATTGTGATCTTGTTCTTGATACCAGTGGTCTTATCCTCAGCAGACACATTCAGGATGCCGTTGGCATCAATGTCAAAGACCACATTGATCTGGGGAACTCCACGAGGAGCGGGGGGGATGCCAGACAGCTCAAACTTACCAAGCATGTTGTTGTCCTTGGTGCGAGCACGCTCACCTAAGAACAAATTTCAGAAAAGCACTCTTAAAACATGAAATTCGAGGATTGACCACTAAGCATGACACAATGTTTTCTCTATGAAGCAGGAGGGGTCTATGAGTTCTCATCAACTCCACATTGCTCACCCTCATAGACCTGGATGAGCACACCAGGCTGATTGTCCGAGTAAGTTGAGAATACCTGCTCTTTCTTGGTAGGGATGGTGGTATTGCGAGGAATGAGCGTTGTCTGCATGGAGGAGAGAATAGAAGTGTTCAGTATTCCATTCACACACCCAGAAAATCTATCAAATATTTGCTGACAACCAAAACGCTACGTAAACTTGTCCTTCTGGGATACCTTTTTAGTACACGTGACTCACCATGACACCTCCTGCAGTCTCCAGACCCAGGGACAGAGGAGTCACATCCAACAGCAGCAAGTCCTGAACCTTCTCACCACCCTCCCCAGTCAGAATGGCAGCCTGGACTGCAGCTCCGTAGGCAACAGCCTCATCAGGGTTGATACTCCTGTTCAACTCCTTGCCATTGAAGAAATCCTGGAGCAGCTGCTGCACCTTGGGGATACGAGTAGAGCCTCCTACTAACACCACATCATGCACAGCAGACTTGTCCATCTTAGAGTCCCTCAAGCATTTCTCAACTGGCTCCATACACTTGCGGAACAGGTCCATGTTCAGCTCCTCAAAGCGAGCACGGGTGATGGAGGTGGCGAAGTCTACACCCTCAAACAGCGAGTCCAACTCAATTGTGGTCTGGGCAGTTGAGGACAGGGTACGCTTGGCGCGCTCACAAGCAGTACGCAACCTGTACATCGAGGCCATGGAGGACATACATCAGGAGCACAGACCTAATTATTGACTATTCTTATTGACACAGGCCCATATATATCTTCATTTCTAGTATGAGATGCATAATACATACCTTCTGAGAGCGCGTGCTGAGGACTTCAGGTCCTTCTTGTGCTTGCGCAGGAATTCAGCAGCAAAATGGTTAACCAAACGTTCATCGAAGTCCTCACCACCCAAGTGGGTGTCACCAGCAGTGGCCTTCACCTCAAAGATACCCTCCTCAATGGTCAGCAAGGACACATCGAAAGTACCACCACCCAGGTCAAAAATCAGCACATTTCTCTCTCCTGCAGACCTGATCAAACAGAGGCAGAACATTTTTACCTTGGTAATCAAGCACCATAACAAATAGATTACCGAGGGTACAGACTTAGTGGAAACAAGGTAGTTTTAATGTAAGGACTCACTCTCCCTTCTTATCCAGGCCATAGGCAATAGCAGCAGCGGTGGGTTCATTGATGATACGGAGGACCTCCAAGCCAGCAATGGCACCAGCATCCTTGGTGGCCTGCCTTTGGGAGTCATTGAAGTAAGCTGGGACAGTAACAACAGCTCGCTTAACTTCTTTGTCCCCGCCCAAGAAGCTCTGGGCAGTTTCCTTCATCTTAATCAGCACCATGGAGGAGATCTCCTCAGCTTTGAAGATCTTGTCCTCACCTTTGTAGGACACTGAAGACAGAGAAGAGTGTCAGTAAAGCTGCAGGGCTCATCCTTATACATATGGACTTGGGCCTACAAACGAAAAGCTACTCAAGTCTTGTACTCACCAACAATCTCAGGGATGTCATGGGCACCAGATCGGACCTTGAAAGGCCACAGCTTAATGTCATTCTGTACAGTCTGATCCTGGAATTTGCGTCCAATTAAGCGCTTGGCATCAAATACTAAGGGGAAATCAAGCAAGTAGTTTTAGATTTCATCAGGAAATCATGAGTATCTGTGTTAGTTACCTGTGTTTATTGGATTCATGGCGACCTGATGTCAGAAAATGAGTTAGTACTACAACAGAAATCTGAGACATTTCAGTCAAGTGGCGCACCTGATTCTTAGCGGCATCACCAATGAGACGCTCGGTGTCGGTAAAGGCGACGTAGGATGGAGTTGTTCTGTTACCCTGAGGGAAAATAGAAAGAATGTTAAAGAGAATTACACGCACTACTTAAAAATGGTTACATCACTTCTTCTCTCAAGGGATATCCGTTACAAAGATCTTTGAGACTAACCTGATCGTTGGCAATAATTTCCACTCGGTCTTTAAAAAAAGCAGAACAACAAAAAGGTCAGCAAATAAACCCCGACAAACATAATTTGGTGAGTGCAAAGCCGTCGCAGTAACTCACCATTTTGCCAGACACCAACGCAACTGCACAAAATTACACAGAAAAGTTGTAATTATCACGCACGGCTCAGCAAGCTAGAGAATGTGACGCGCGTAGAAGCATCTTGAATGTCCAGTATTACCTGTATGTTGTCCCCAAATCAATACCAATAGCTATAGAAGAAAATGAAAATCGAAATTAGAAACACGGACGTAAACTGATTAGTCGGGAAGCAGGTAGTTCTAGAATGTGTTGGAATGCAGTTTGATCGCAATCTTGGCAGTCCCAAATTGCTAATAGTGTACACGCAATATAACATACCAGGTGCAGACATGCTGGCGGCTTAGCACTTCACAAATAGAAGATCTTGAGAAAAGCAGCACCTGTCGACCTTTGTTGTGATGTACTGTATTGAAAGTTGAGAGACTGTCAATCCTCTTAACAGGAACTCTGAGAGTAAATTAATTATGGTGGCAGTCGTACACACTAGTTCATACCTTTCCAGCACCTTCCAAGAGTAACTTTCTAGGATTAGACTAATGTTTCCAAGAATAACCCTGATGATTAATTAAGCATGATGCATCCTCACATTTTACTATCTCATGGCCTCGTTGAGAAGCGGTCTGCTTCACAGTGCATTAGCTGCCATATACGCAACGTTAGTGTGTAATGGTGCCATTTTTGGGTACAAGTATTCAGAGAGGGCTCGTCAGACGACTCTTGATGCTTCAGCTGCCCTTGGAGTAAACAATGCAGCAATGCAGACACCTTCGATCATCCTTCAAAAATGTGTAACCTCAGTTCTTACTGTTGGTGCAACCACATCAGTTGCAATGCTCCTCATGGCCTTTGCTAGGACGTCTGTGCACATGTGTAGGTTGCATGACAGTGAGCTAGGTGCAGAAATGATTTAAGAATGCATTAACACATTTGTATTCACAATCTGATGCTGGTACGTATCTAAGATAACTTTGGTGCATGAAATCGGAGCTAGTGAAGCTTCTAAGATACCTAATCAAGCATAACCAGTTTCCTGGCGATCTCCGTACAGGCATTAAAACACCACAAGATGAAAGGACAGTTACTTTCTGGTACATTGTCCTTGCTGAGGGAGTGCTTCTTCCATTATGCTGGCAACTTCTCATATTCTTGATGATCATGTTTGGCCTTTGCTTGTGCTGGCTTGTGGGGATGTTTTGCCTCGACCATGTTGCTCAGGCTGCGCTTTCAAACAGCTCTAATATAGGGTTTAAGTTTGATACTGCAAGAGAGGTGAAATGTGCTCATGGCATCGTGATATGTTTGACGGCACACTGATAACTCACAAACTTGAAAGGACTTGGCTGTTGGAATGCCTTGAAAGATCTCTGGAATACATTGCTGACTTGGGCATTTGTACAAGCTCTTAGTGCAGCCTCCCTACTTATCCTTTACTTTCCCTTCAAATATTTTGAAGGTTAACTATGCGGTATCTAGCTTATCAAGTCTCTGGAATAAAAATCAGGACAGTATCCCTCCACAGCTTGTCTCAGACTTGCAGCCTGTTATATCTCATTTGATATCGCTTCTTCAACCAGGCGCAGCTGAGTGCCCTGTATACTGCCTTGATCTCTCATCCTTCAGCGATGTATTTTTCCCACCACCCTTGTCCTTCAGTTTATATCACCCAGCCCCTTCAGGGTACGTGATCTCAGGCAGCTCAGTGGCTGCTGATGGTGGCAGTTGCATCTGTGACACTGCCCGCTTGACGCTAGTTCAGCCACTTCTACATAAAATATGGGGGGAGCAGCTTGTGTGGGCTTGCCTCTGGCTCATAGCAGCAGTTTTTGGGACCAGCTGGTTACTGATGGGGCTGACAGCTAGCAGGGAGAGGGCTTTATGTGAAAGACTTGATGCTACTCATAATACGACACTAGGACAGAGCTGTACTAAGAGGACGCACAGCGCTTTCATCAAGATATGGAGACCATGTGTCGCGGTGTAGCACTGCGCTGGTAGTAACGCTGCGCTAATGAAGGCTCTGAGGTAGTACACCTCATCACTAAAAGTGACACAGAACACGAAAAGGGANAAAGGTTAAAGGTTATCAATTAATTATTATTAATATTATTATTAATCGAACCTTTAAAAGGGGGTGTTTAGCTGAATACTCTGTAAACAGCAAGGTCTGGGAATATAACCTGCTCCCTTGGTGGCAGCTTACAATGTAACCTGAAGTGGTATATCTAGTGTATCGAACTTACCTGTTCGATAAAGGGCTTCTTCCAATTAGTGACTAAGCGTCCGAAGAGGGCTAAGCTGGCCTCTGAGGTCGATAATTAAGACTATGAGTTCGACTGAGGTCGTTAGGCTATTCAGACTTCTAACAGAGCTATGATTAAAACTAGGCTTTAGATGATTATAAGATTAGATTTAGCTGAGTTAGCAAAGTAAGTTGAGAAAAGAAGGCAGAATGCCTTCGTCTAGCAGTAAAGTAAAGTAAGGGTTAGGGCTTAGAGCTAAGATCTGCTGTACTATGCAAGCTTAATACAAGACGAAAATCAGTCATACTACCGGTTCACTCATACGCTGTGACAGCTGTCGCGGTGTAGCACTGCGCTGGTAGTAACGCTGCGCTAATGAAGGCTCTGAGGTAGTACACCTCATCACTCCCCCCCCAATTCAGAAATGGAGAACATGATGAAATGCATAATGAGGTGGACAGACAAGAGATGAGGAATGGGTAAGACTGCTATGATTAAGATTACTCAAAAGCCTGTAACTCTGAGCCAATGATTAAATCTCTGTAACTAGCGGTCTTGAAGATGAGAATCCACACAAGATGAACAATTGGGACTCCAGGCTGCTGCGGCTCCTCCGCTGTATCCAGCTGCTGCGGCGGCGAAGATGGGTTGATGATGTAAAGGCGTCCCTCTCGATGTAACCGACGTAACCACACATAACGAATGGCATTGCTGTCTCTGATGTAGGAGTGGGGAACTAGGAAGCAGGCCACATGCTGTGCATAAAGTTCGCCAAGAGAGAGGACAACATCAGCAAAGTGAACGTTGGGGCATACAATTAGGATATGCATGCTGTGGTCGTGCAGAATGGTTTCGTATGATAGGGGTTGTAGGATGTCCAGGTGGTAATCTGCTGATGCTGTCACGTCTGCATGGTTGGTGATGAGGGAGTATTCTGATCCGGCTGCATCCAACAAGCTGAAGTCCAGTGGATGAGCCCCTGCTGTCATTGCTATGATGGTAGTGCTAACAGTGTGATCCAAGTGATCCAGTAGTACGTAGAAATCCTCCGCTGAAGCATGAGTGTATAGAGAGCGAAAGAATCCCCCACCAGGCACCCGATTAGCAAAGTAGATAGCATAATATTCACTCCAAGGCCCAGGCATGAGGTAAGAGAGGCCATGAAGCACTCCGGCCATGTTGGTCCAGTCAAATGTAAGAGGTAAGGGTTCTGGTGAGAGGCTTGCTAAAGAGGAGACAAGTTTCTTGGGTCTACCTCTTCCACGCTTAACAGGCGAAGCAATGACAGCAGGTGGCTGAGCTGCTTGAGAGGGCAATTGCCGTGCAGCTACCGCGCGCTCTTGGCGCTGACGATTCTTGATACGCCTGAGGCGTGAGACTTCGGTTTGATACTGTATCTGAGACTTCAAGGTTTTCAGTGTCTCAGGATTAACTCCTGCATGAATGCACTCATCACAGACCCAGGAACCGGGTGGTACTTTAGTTAGGGGAGGTTTGAGACAGTACAAGTGGTAACCACGATCGCATGAATCACATAACAACATGCGTTTAGCATCATCAGGTGAATGGCACATGACACATTGTTGGTCAATAGAAGGTACATAACTGTCTTGATGTTCAAACAATGTTTGTACTGGCAGATGACATGGTGCACAATTGACAGCATTCACAGACATGGTTTTACCGTCGCGTCCAATAAGGACTAGTACTCCGCTAGGTCTCACTGACTGCACTCTCAACACAGTAGGATCAGCTTTCTTATGAAAAGAGCTCTCACTGTGATCTACCACATATACATACTGATCTTCAGTAAATTTTCTGAGACTTGGGTAATACGCACCAGAGCGCAGCTTAGCATACCTCAGCGTATCACGATGCTGAGCAATAAGCAAGTTCTGACCTGCTATGGCGCAGTTGGCAGAGAGAATCTCAGCTCTCTCAACAATGGAAGTAACTGCAGCTTCAGTGTTGTCAAAATCTACAGGTTCAGAAAGCCGTTCTCTAACAGAGGCAGGTAAGATTGGTTTGCAAGCGTACACCAGCTGAAAGGGACTTAGCTTAGTGCTCTCATGCGGTGTGACTCGATAGCCAAGGGCTATCCAAGGGAGATACATATCCCATTCAGACTCAGTCCCTGAGGACTCCACACATCGAGCCATGCCGGTCTTCACGGTCTTCACAAAGCGCTCAGAAGCGCCGTTGGCCTCCGGATGATGTGGGCTAGTGATTCTGTGATCAATCATAGCTCGTAGAAGCAAGTCATCGAATTCTTTCTGAAATTCTCCACCACCATCAGTCACTACTTCGGCACATGCACCATAACGAGCAAGTATACCATGCAAGAAGTGGTATGCAATTTCTGCAGAGGACTTATCTTTGAGTGGGAAGATTTCAACAAATTTGGAGAAGTGTTCTACAGCCACTAGGACTCTTGTGTGTCCTCTGGTGGTGACAGGGAACGGTCCACACGTGTCAAGGCTCCAGCGGTACATAAGACCTCTTATGGGTAAGGGGTGCAGTACAGGCTGCACAGAATTGAATGAGACCTTAGTGACTGAGCACGCTTGACAAGACTTAACAACTTTACTACAGTCATCCCACAGACCAGGCCACCAATAGTTCATCATGACAAGGGCTGTAGTGCGACGTCTACCAAAGTGTCCGTTGTCTGAATGAATTGTGTACACTAGCTTAGCGCGATCATCAGTCTTAGGGACAATCTTCATGACAGGGTCAGATGCTTCACTTAGCTTCCTGTGCAAGAGTGAGCCATCCCAGGTATAAGCAGAAGCTCTCCTTAGGACGCGTTTGCGTTCAGCATCAGTAAGGCCTTGCAGCAGCTGAGCTTGCTGATCATGTTGAAGATAAGACAGAGTGTTAGTGTCAAGCCATATATCAGGGTGAGTAGAGGAATGCACAAGGTCACTCTTTTCTGCTTCATATTGCAGGGTTGCATCGAGTAAGAAGCTGTCACTTAATGTAAATGCATGCAGCAATGACTCTTCTGAATAAGTGGAAAGCTCATAAGTTTCAGCAGCTATCTCAGACTCCTCCCCCCCCAACTCTGTGGTATGAGCGGAAAAGAATGGGTGTAAATCAGAAAGTCCAAGGGCCAATGCACAAGCAAGCAGATGGGACACAGCAAATGCATCAAAGGTACCACCAAGAATGCTATGACGGCCAGAAAAACTGATACCCGGGGCATTTGTACTTCCTGTAGGGTAACCTAGAATGCGCTCACGCTCTTCCAGAGTAAGATCCACAAACTGTTCTTGACCATCAATGTACATGACTAGCATACCAGGCCCAGGTCCATCAGGGTGCATGCGGTAAGCATATGATCCAACCTTGGCAACTAAGGTGGGGAGAACATTGAGGGGTTCATTGCGGATACTGCATGCAGCGTAGGGGTAAGAGCGCACAGCACGGCAAAGTTGAGGGTATCTATCAGGTTCCAAGACATCAAGCAGTGAAATGGATGGATCCCTTTCGAAAGAGTCGAGGACAAACTGCAGGGCAGAAGGTGAAGCCAAGTTAGTCCAGTAATTGCGTAAGCGGTGGGCGTAACTACCTACACGTGCAGCGTCAAGGACTACTGGTGGGCCTAAAATGGAACATAACTCCTCAAAAGACTCAAGCATGGCATGGGATGCACCAACAGCATGCTGGGGTGTGGTGTTCTCAATGAGGTACAAAAGAGGCAAGGACAAGGATTGTCGAATGGACTGCAGTTCTGAAATAATATCAAGAAGTGGGTAAAAAGTGCTTGACTTACGACCACTCAAACCTTCACGGGAGCCAGCAGCAGAGAGATCTGCACACTCAAAACCTGCGATTAGCATGATAGGTGACTCCTCAAGGGCACCTGCCTCAATGAGGTGGTCTGTTCGAACGTGATACACATCCTGAGGGAGGGTAGAAAAACACCTCTCCCAGGCGGACGCGGGAAGTTGAAGTGGGTACTTCTGACTGAGCTGTTGCAATCTGTAGTAAGCCACTGACCTAGCAACAGAGGAGCAGTCACAATAATGATAACGATGGATGTGAATTCCACATCTGAGGAGACAGTCTAATCCTGAAATCATGCCGCCAAACAGTTCGATGACATTGATAGGCCGGACAAGTGCATCATGCAAAACATGTTGGGGAAGTGGAGCAGTGTCAATGCTATGCAGGGTACCAGACTGAGACAGGCAGGTCGGGGACAGTGGTGTTGGGTCCACCACATTGAACAATTTGGTACGGCATGCCTCCACTTGGTCAGCCACAGTGCGCAGCAATTGTGCCTGTTCTGGCTGCAACGGTACAACGTCAATGGAAAGTGAGACAAAGGCTGATGAGCATTCATGAATTGGAAAATCAATGAGATGAAATGGCTGAATACAATCAGAATGTGTCTCCGCATGTGAATCATTAACGCTTGCAAGAGAATGCAGGAATGCAGGGGTAAACAAGGGTGACTCAAGGCATGGTTGGCCTAACACATCAGACTCAGAAGCACTACACCATAGTTGTTGAATATTGCTGTCTGGGGTGATGTCAGAGTATGACAGATCACTGCCAAGAGTGGGGCGCGTCTTGTCAGTCCCACAAGAGGGTGGGAAGAGGAGCGTAAGCAACTGTGATGCTGTTGGTCCACAAGGAGTGTAATAATGGGATTCTGCTAGAAGGCAGGGATCTGTTGGTTGAGGGATCACAGGGGTAGTCACCTGTGGAGGTGTGCTGATGGACAACATGTTAAATGATTCTCTAGTGCCAGTGGTATCAGCAGTAGTGTTGCGTGGCAGTCTGCTAGGTACATCAGCTACAGTGTGTGTGATACCTGGCTTGTACTCAATGATGAAGTTGTATTCACTGAGCATCACAGCCCATCGTGCATACTGTCCCTCAAGGTCCCTATTAGACATCAGCCAGGACAGACCTTTATGATCAGTGAGGAGGACAAATGGGTGAACCACGCCGAGGAGGTAGCACCGGTAGGAACGTACTCCCCATACAGCTGCCATCATCTCACCTTTGTAGGAGCCATACCTTGCTTCATGCACGTTGCACGATCTGCTAGTGCATGCAATTAAGAATTCTTTACCGTCATCATCCAACTGGCCAAGGATGGCAGACATACCCTTTTGGGACCAGTCGGTATGTAGGATGTACCTCTTTGTCTTAACGGGGTGCCTTAGTGCGTTACCTGGGCGGCACAATGCCTCCTTGAGGGCTGCCCATGCTCCTGCCCTATCGGCGGTCCAGTCCCACTTCATGTCCTTTTTAAGAAGATCTGTGAGGGGCTTGGCAATCTCAGAGAAATGGGGTACATAACCGCGGTAGTAATTAGCAAAACCTAACACACGGCGTAATTCAGACACACAGGTGGGTACGGGTAAGCATTGAATGGCAGCAACTTTAGCTTCATTAGGCGTAAGGCCAGTGGGACCTATGTTGTGACCAATGTACTCAATGCAAGGGAAACAAACCCTGGTTTTGCCAGGGTGCATCTTGAGGTTAACAGAAGCAAATGCTTTAAACAGCAAATCCAAAACCTGCATGTGTGTAGCAAGGTCTTTAGTGAACACCAATACATCATCAATGAAGACGCATGCGTGTTCAGTGAGGCCGGCATCAGCAATAGTCCTGTCCATGACGCGTTGAAAGTATGCAGGCATGTTTTTAAGGCCAAAATTGTTCCTAGTGGGCTGCCATAACTGCTTTTTCCACCAGAAAGCACACAGATGCCTAACATTCTCATCCATATGAGTCTGCATGAAACCACTCTTCATGTCAATGACAGAGAAGAACTTACTACCCTCCGTACGCCGGAACAAGTCCTCTGGGAGAGGAAGTTGGTAGGGGTCAGTGGGCGTATAACCGTTGATGCCGCCTGAGGCCTCGCTGTAGTTGTGGCAGCAGCGCTTGTCAGTCCATTCCCCTGTATCAGGGTTCTTTTTCACTACGATGACACTCTCATGGGACAACACAGCGCGGTGGGCAAGCTCAATGAAACCGGCATCAGCCAAAGGCTGGTTGTGCTCGTCCATGACCTGTTCTTCTATGGGGGAGCGACGACGAGGTTGCCGTAATTTAGAGCTCGCTGGGACCTGCATCTCAACTCCAGGGGGTGTTAGAGTGAATGTGCCTTCGGGGCCAGAGTAACCAGGTTGCAAGTCAGATAACTTAGAGGCAAAGCATGTTGCATGCTGTAGGAGCAATTCATGAAGGCGCGTGACATCATTATGAGTCATCAAGGGGTGGTGATCACAAATAGTCCAGCCTTGATCAGCTTTAAACACTTTACCATCTGAGATGACATCTGGTGCTCCTTCTGGCACGTATGCGTCCACAGACCAAGGAGGGCGGCCAACATCAGTGGAGGATCCAGCGTCCATGCTAGGCTCATCATGCAAAATCTTGGTTGTGGGGTCTATCAATGGTGCAGATGTGCAAGTGGGGGAGAGCATATGGACAGGCAGTAGGCTGCTATGTGTAGCTATAGTGGGTACGACTAAGCAGAATAACAATATCAGGAAAGCAAGAATAAATCTTTTCAAAGAGAAGCGCACACGGCTACGTAGTGGGGCTGGGGGAAAAGGCTCTGATTTCTTAAAGTGGTCAGACAGTGAAAGACCAGAGTCAAAGTCGGTAGTGCATTGCAATGGAGACCGCGTCAACCAAACATCACGACTACTTAAATGACTAAGCCTAGTGTCATAAATCAGAGCTCCTTCCTCAGCGGGCAGCCGCTGCGCACACCGTCAAGCATCAGCTAGGTACAAGGCGTACTTGACAGTCCTTGCAACCAGCACCCTCCGTGTGGCGATGGGGAGGGGGTCCAGGAGGGCTGCATTCCTTTGCTCCCAGGTAGCCCAGAACGTCGCAACGCTAGCCTCGCCAGCTGTGGAAGCCCTTAGGTACCCTTGGAGATCTTGAGTGGTCCAAAGTGCCTGCCCAGGACAACGCTCTGCATCGTTCCACAGGTCTCCTGGGATGTTCAAAGCATCTTGGTTTCTTGGAGGGTTTAAAGGTACCCTTGGACCATCCCCTCTACGGGGTAAATGCCTTTCGGCCGCAACGACACCATGGTGGTGCCTTGCGAGGGGGGGTGCATAGTCCTCTGTGTCAGGATCTGATGCAGCCCCCCGGTTGTCTGCCCTGTGACCTGCAGACCTGTCCCGGCGACGCTTGTAGGCTTGCTTTACCTTGGCTTCTCGGGCGGTCTCATCATAATCTGCAAGGGTGCGGTTGATCAGGGCTCTGCTTGCTAGATCTCTGAGGCGATGGTACTCGTCCCTGCGTTGGCGCGCTCTGAAGCGCTCATCATCCATCTGTGGGTCTGCGCGCCGCCTTGGGGGCGGATTCCTTCCCTCTGCGCCGGGTGGCTGCCTTGCACGTTGCTGGGGGGCTGCGTCGGCTATGGGGGGCGGAGGAAGCACTGGGGCATTTTCCTCCTCCTCGTATTCCTCAAGGATTTCATCTAGTTCCTCCTGGGCAGCTACTGTAGCTGGGATGGCTGGTACATCAGACATTCGGTGCGCCCGACTTGGGGAACTTGATATTTTTCCACGCTTGATGAGCGTACCTTGCTGTAAGGTAACCTACGGCATACGGGTAGGTGAAAGGTTAAACACATAGCATGAATAATGTCAGTAAATGGTAACTTGGTTAATTGATAACATGACTCTGCCGTCCTACTCCCCCCCCAAACCTAAGAGGCCGTGTGGGTGCGTGGTTTTGCTGAGATGACGGGCAGAGACATGATAGGGTCATGAGAATGCTTGTCAAAGATGTGGTACAGGTGTGACCCTGTGTCATGGACTGTTCTAAAGGAAAGAGCGTCTGGATTACCAATCAGCAGGTCGAAACATGAATGGGGTGATGCCTTAACAACAAGCAGACAGTGTGATGTATCCAGGGCGTGTTTGCCAGCACCATAGGAGATGGTGACGGGGGGTGTGACGCCAAGGATAGCACTCAAGCCGTTAGAAGTATTAAGGTGTAATTTGTATGGCAGAATGGGTATGCCCATGCGGGATGCCTCAGAATCAGTGATCAGGAAGACATTGCTACCAAAGTCTAACATAGTTTTTGGACTAAGGAACTTAACATCGTCCCAAACTATGCCTACACACTGACCTGGGGAGTCCAAGGGGTTTTGGAAGTAAAATAGGTGGCTTGGTAACTGATTAAAATAATCAGAGATAGAGGTAAAGTCAAGGTTCGATAGGCACGAAGTGACTAAAGCCGACCAGTGGTCGGGACTAACCTTTGGTTCCAAGGGAAATCCTGCTGGTAAAGGTCTTAAAGGTTGAAATGGCACCAAAGGGGTTGGTGAAACAGCAGATAGATCAGTCGATGAAATCGATGGATAAGATGGATCAGGGTTAGGTTTAATCGGGTCAGGTCGATGAATGGGATTTGAATCGACAGGGTAGGGTTGGGCTACACCTGAAGTTGACTGGGGCTTAGCCCAGCTGGCTGGCATCTCCGTCTTCCTATGCTTTGCAAGTCCGTCCCGAAGGGAGGTAAGGGAAGTTGAGAGAGCAGCCAGTGATGCCAGTCACAAGTGGTGTCCCCCATCAGGGGGATCATCAGTGGGTACCTCAATAGACAAGTCCAAGGGCAGGCACACAGATTTATGAGAGGATGGAGAACTCCTAACACGTTGGTATGCAGCCATGGCAGTCTTAAATTCAGGGCACAGATTAGTCCAATGTTCTTGACCACAAATGTCACACACCTTGTGGGTGGTCCCAGGGGATGGCCTGGGGTTACCTGATGTGGAGGCAGGAGTGGTAGGTGGTTTACCAGAGGACTGTTGGTGGACAGTGGTGGGCAAAGGTGCCCGGTTGTTGCCACGCGGATGCATGGTGGCGGGGTAGGTGGTGAGCGTGTCTACCACTGCAGGTGAAGGGTGGGAGGGTGGGGAGAATCCAGAAAACTCCTGTGCTTCATCATCAGGGGTGAAGTAGGGTGGGGAATCCTGAATTGGGGGAGAGTCCTCTAGGACAGTCACATGTGCAGCGGGTGCGGGTGCACGCCTTGGTGGGTACCTGTTGTATGATGGGGCAGGTGCATAACTAGGTGCTGGAGATCTAAGCGAGTGGGTGGCTGGCAAGGCACCTGCAGGAGGAGTTAGAGGGGTGGCGCTTTGGCCAGGTTGGGTGCCTGTGGGAGGGTAAAACCCACGTGAAGTCTTCTGGGCAATCTCAAATTCGTGAGCGTTCTGAGCGGCAACCACAATGCGAGCCAGAATATCCTCCTCAGAAGTGCTCTGAACACCTACTTTGCACAGTACATCATGAAGTACTGACTGGTACTGGCGGAGGCCTGAAAGCAGTACACGGCGGATGGAAAACTCATGAAGCAAGTCAGTGAACAGATGAGAGCCAGATGCTCTGAAGATCTCATAACTGTGGAACACACGTGAGCCAAATGCCTCAGGGTTCTCATCCGGCGACACCTGTGGGTGGAGTTTGTTGGGCAGACCTATAGTCAAGCCACTGGTCCACACTGACAGCTCCTCAGGGAGAGGTTTGCCTAGGTACCTGTTGGTGACAAGGATCCAAGCATGGGGGAACTGATGCGGACCTGGGGGATAGGGTGCATAGCTGTCATCTCCTTTGGTGGAGCGTGACGCTTTCAATTTCTGCACAATGGATAGCACAGACTGAGCGTTTGAATCTACGGCAAATGAACCCGGTGTGAGAGCAGTAGTGTGCAGGAATTGCTCAACTGCAGGTTTGCAATCAGGGCACAGGTTGTAGAGATCAGCCTTGAAGTTTATGACAAACTGCATACACATGGTAATGTCGGCAGTGGAGAACCCAGAGAAGAAGGCAGTCACAAGGTACTCATGCTTGTTGTGAAACCTATGGGCCTGTGTGGACATCACCTTAGCGCATTGCTCTGCATACTTCATTTGGTTGAACAGGCCTGGCTTGGCGGTAAACGTGGGGATAGACTTAGGGTCTAAGTGAAACTTAGGATCTAATGATGCAGTGCTATCGGGTCCATACCTCAGACTGCTGTAGCCTAATGAGGTGGCGGGACCTACGCTCAACTCGTGTCCGTAGTCTGGTGGCCTGGGTGGTTGCGCCGTGTGTGAGGCAGCAGCCTGATGCGTGGGAGCGACAGAGACTTCTTGCAACGGCTGCTGATCAGATGCCTCAACGGGGACCCGAATTGCGCCTCCATAGATGCCGAGTCTCATCCTGGGGATGGATTGCTCCTCAACAATGGTCCTAAGCTGCCGCTGTGGCGGGGCCTGGCCTTGAGGCGGTGGAGGTGGGGGTTGATGAAACCTTTTTGGAGCAGCGGGTGCTTCCTGAGGTCTGAAAGTGATGGAAGAAGGGGAAGAGTGAGAAGTAGATGGGGATGGGTCAGAACCAAAACTGCTGGGGGCAGTGTGGTATAGTTGATTATGCCCTGTAGCAGGTGTAGTGTCATACAACACATTGTCACGAGGCATGGGTGGTGATGGGTAAGCAGGTTCATGCGCATCAAATGGGGAAGAGAGTGCATCCCACTTAGATTTGATTTGCTCAAACTCCTGGTCATACTTACTGCGGAGTTCACTAAGCTGCTTGTCAGTTTCACCTTTCATGGCAAGCTTCATAGCCTCAAGGGCAGCGGCGGTGTCAACCTGAGCCTGGGCGGCTTTCTCACCTTGATGAGTGAGCTTTTCTACCTGATCCTTCAATTCCACTACAGCAGATGTTTGCTGCGAGATGGATTGTTGCATGTCAGATACCGCATCCTCCATACGTGCAGAGCGCTGCTTGGATTCCTGCATGTCTTGGTACAGACAGTCAATGCTTTTCTGAAAATCAGAAGAGTAACCTTGCAACTCATCAGTGATACCTGAAGCTAAGTCGGCAATGCGTAACGCTAGGTTGGTAGATACTGCAGCAGTCCTAGCATCAATGTACTTCTTAAGTTCTGGGAGAGACATACCTTCCCTATCACTTCTTGATGAAGCACTACTACCTGGCCTTGACCTCACTGTCTCAGCAGGTGCTGCTGATGTAATGGGCTTGTGGCTTTGATGCTCTTCCGTGGCGTTGGTGGCGCCTGCCTCATCAGAGGGCTGGATCTCTGTCTGAGCCTTTTTCCCGCCAATTTTTCGTGGCTGAGGAGATGGTAGGCTGAGCACAGATGTGAGGGCGTTTGTAACAAGTCTGCTTGGTCCAGCAGTCTTGTCTTCCTCCTCCTTCTTGGTCCGTTCATCTCTCTTTTCCCGCCTTAACGATCTTTTCAGATCGCTTGTAGACTTGTCCTCGAAAGGCCTGAACATCCTGTTCTGAGAGACTTGTAACACAGATCAAGTGAAAATCCAAGGGATACGATCGACTGTGTCAAACGATCGCCTTCTTTTCTCAACTTAAAAGGGGGTGTTTAGCTGAATACTCTGTAAACAGCAAGGTCTGGGAATATAACCTGCTCCCTTGGTGGCAGCTTACAATGTAACCTGAAGTGGTATATCTAGTGTATCGAACTTACCTGTTCGATAAAGGGCTTCTTCCAATTAGTGACTAAGCGTCCGAAGAGGGCTAAGCTGGCCTCTGAGGTCGATAATTAAGACTATGAGTTCGACTGAGGTCGTTAGGCTATTCAGACTTCTAACAGAGCTATGATTAAAACTAGGCTTTAGATGATTATAAGATTAGATTAGCTGAGTTAGCAAAGTAAATTGAGAAAAGAAGGCAGAATGCCTTCGTCTAGCAGTAAAGTAAAGTAAGGGTTAGGGCTTAGAGCTGAGATATGCTGTACTATGCGAGCTTAATACAAGACGAAAATCAGTCATACTACCGGTTCACTCATACGCTGTGACACATGGACGAAGCAACATGCCCATTGCCTTCAATCAAGAGATCTTGAAGCTACCATGTCAGCTTGACTAGCATGACTTGAAAATAATGAAGGCCTTCTTTCAATCCATTTGTCTAGTGACTTAACTGGCTGAGGCTGAGCTGCATGATCCACATTCTAACAGAACTCATGCCATTGAATCCTTTGTCAGTCTGATTGTTACAAGAGCCTTAGGCAGTTGATGTACATGACTAACTTGTCACAAAAGCCAGATCCGCAAAAGTATACCTTCAAATTCATTACTCACACACATGCTCTGCACTATTGAAAAAGCCTGTAGTTTATAAATGAGGTGACGGAAGCTCTGAGTGACCATTTCAAACTCCATATCCAAAAACCTGGCGAATTCTTTGAAGAATCTGACCTCTCCATCCTTTCTCAGTATTCTCAAACACAGGCTGCCCAAATGCATCCTCCTCGGGGATGTCTGTCTGATGCAATTTGAGGATTGTGGTTCCAACCTCTGGAGCATCCAGGGTTATGGTGACCTGACAGAAGAAACATCAGTATTTGTTTGTATAAGCATCCATGTCTCAGGGAAAAGTAATGTGTTTTGTGGGCTCAACATGACCTGTCCTACCATTCGCAAACTCCTTGTGTCCGACATAAGAGTCTTAGACAAAACATAGTGCACTTAAAACATAGTAAGAGGAGGAAATATCTTGATGTAATCTGAACCGTCAAATTTATACCTTAGAGAAGCATCCCTCCTTCCAAGTGCTGAATTTCCATTTCATAACAAGTTTCTTATCAGTGTCTAGCTCCAAGAACTCTCCGACTACTGACCCGTTGAACCAAGAGAATTGACCTCCAGGACGGGGATCCAGTTTGATGTTTGATTGAGTGTAGGCACGCATCTACATTACATTGCAAGAGATCAAATTCATATCCAAACATTCAACCAAAAACATCATGGGATATCCAGTTATTGAGGAGTTTACATTGTGTCATCTCTTCAGGAAGCTGAAGATTTAAGCAGTCACAGATCAAAGCCTCTAAAAACGTTACCCACCTTCCCTTCCACTACGAAACACTCAAATATGTCAGAAGGTCGTGCATAATATTTTTCTGTTAGCAACAAGGACTTTCCTCCTTCTGTCCGGGAGCCACCATTAGAGGCCTGCAGCTTTGGCTTGACTTCCTCTTTCTTGGCTGAGCTAAGCTTAGGCTTGGCAGCTACTTCCTGCTTGGAGGGGGCTGGCGGGGCTTCCCTTTCTTTGGTGGCATCCAGCACTGGGCCTCCGGCTCTAAGCTCCGTAATAAAGCCTGCCACAGCCTTAGTTACGACCTACTATGAAAGAGTAATAAATAAGTAGAGGACGCATTAAGGAAAAGTGGTACAAGAGGATTATGTGGACGGATGCCATAATGCAGTTGCTTTGAGGCAAAACAAAATCACTAGTTTCAGGTAATAATAAGTATGAAGCGCGCAGTCTTGAAATAATGTTATTATGATCATTTAAGTGTAATCAATAAAATGCTTACTAAATAATTTTGGAAGTACTTAAAAAAAGTCCACAGGTCACTTGATAAGCTTAATTTAAGAGGTGGCGCCTATTTCTCAGCAAGATATCAATGGCACATTGAGCCATAGGTGCAGGTGCACAGGGATCAGTTCTGCTATGCTGAGTTGCTAACACAGACCTTCTTGCCCTGACTCTGAAATGCCTCCTTCATCCTCTGACTAGCTGAATCCTCTGTTTCACTGCTAAACTTGATCTCCGGATCTTCATCATAGTTCTCGTCAGAAAGATATGGCAACTTGATGCTTCCAGTAGGAGCGGCAACTACAGCTCCAGAACCATCTAAAACTGTTCCTTTCCATAACAGGTCAAGGTTAAGCTCATACGCAGGGATGAGCTGCAGATTGCATGAGCACTCTCAGGTATTGGGCTGAGATCAAGTGCACCAACACTCAGTGCATCAACATCGCTGCAATAAGTGCACAACGGGCCAATTGTTCTACAAGTAAAACTGATTTGGTATTACTCATAACATCCAGTGTTCACCTTATTTTTGCGGTTATTTATGATGGCCTCGCCCTTAACATTAACTGCTGTAACTTTGAGGGTCAAGACTGGAGATTCCACTAAAGTAACGCCATCTAAGAGGCTCTTGAGTCTCTCCACTGACCAGTCAAATGCATCATACTCTTTCCAATGCCAGTTATTAACGTTTGTGCCCTGCTCCCCTAGATCTTTTACAATCCACCGTTCATCTCCCTGACCAAATTTAGCCATAAATGCAGTGGAGCTGTATTTACGCACTAGGTTAATAGTTACAACTTACAATTAAAGAGAGAAGGCTCCTATGCCTGTGTTTTTGGCAGAGCGCTTCTAGAAGTTTGATTGAACCCTATACCCCATTCGTTAGGTATTAAAATTTTGATATTATTTTTTGGCGTATGAGGCTACGGTGCTGTAAGTCTGAACACCGCGTATGTGAAAACTATGCGGGCGGGGGGGTTCAACACACAGTGTTTTTGAAAAATTGTAAACGCGATCTTGCCTGCACTGCATGCACACTACTGGCAATCATTTTTTTAACTTTGATTTATTTACGTTCTCCGTTCTTGGGATTTAAATGTCTAGTATTGTTCCTTGCAAGCAGCGCTGTTTCAGCATGTGCATTGCACAGCTTGAGAAGAGTGACAAGAGAGGAATTGATAGTTATGAGGGGCATGGGCGTATTATTGGAGAGTTACACCTCCCTTGGTCACAAGAGGAACATCAAGTATCTGGATTTTTATAAAATCACATCAATCTTCATTAACGAGGGCCTCTCATCAAGGGATGTCCAGTGAGTAATGTTGATTATTCACAGGAATGATGCAAGGCTGCTTTTAAATGCCTACACAGGTCTTTGAGGAAGGTTTCATTCCCCCCCCTGTTCTACTTTCTCTTGAAGGTACTACCTTGCTTTCCAAATGGAGGGAGAGGAGAAGCTTGTTGTGGCTTTCCCTCATATCCTTCCAAATTTAGTAATCCTGAAAAGTATCTACTCTCAGGTGCATGACATGATAGCAGCTGAAAAGAAGAGACGCTGCACGATAAAGCAATGTTGACAACATATGATCATTGATGAAGTACGCTTCAAAGACAGCTTGTTAAAACGAGTCATAAACGGTTCCTTCCAAGCTTGACATTCATCTTACAGACTCAGCATGTCCTTGCATGGGGCTAATTATACAGTTCGTTCAGAACTTCAACAAGAATGCAGGAACATGCAGAAAGATATCATGCAAATAAAAGTGTATTTGAAAAGAGTTACAAGTGAGATCAAATGCACAAAAGGGCTCTGTTTTAAAAGCAAATTTTAAAGACACAAAATCATTGAATCAGCAACATGGAAAAAAGTCAAGCAGCACTAATTCAAAACGCCCAGTCCTGACAAAAAAAAGAACAAGGACAGCAGTTGTTGTGTCGCTACAACATTTAGCAAGAAGGACATGGCTAATGTCACTCACATTTTGTAAGTTATTCAAGCAAAAATGGGCTGCTCCCGCTGTGAGAGTTTGGACAGACCAGGCCCACCGTCCATGCTAATTGTGGGCCAGCCAGGTCCTACGGAGGGATTCTGTTGTGCCCGATCTCTGACACGAATCACAAAGGACTTGAAAGAGCGCCAGTTGGCTGGCTCAAACATGGCGTCCGTCATGCAGTTGAAGATCATGCTTGTAGGCTGGTGAGGAGAAGAAGTACAAGACATTCTGTAATCTTGCTGATCTTCACAGGATGTGATAATATGGACACAGAATTCTTTCTGCACAACCAAACAACGAGGGTGCACAAAAATATAATCCAATGTAGCGTAATGAAACACACACTTATTGTTGTTATCCTATTATTATTTCCGTACTTGAGGCAGCTCTACAGACTGATTGACTGTGTTGTCAAAGAGCACTGACTCCAGGCGCTGCAAGGCTTGGTCATCAAATCGAAGCAGCTTGTTTTCTATATCCACTGGCATGCGAAGAGCTGCTGCCACTGTCCTTTGCTGTACCAGAAGTTTCTCAGGGTCACAAAATGCCTAGGTTGTCAGAATGCCAGATAATATGAGTCATCAAATGAGTTCTTTTCAACCTAGCGTTTGCAAGCATCACCACGGCCTTCTCAAAACGATTGCAGAATACATTAGAAGAATGACGTGCAGCAAGTGGTTATAAGTTCAAGCAAGAGCCTTATTCTACAAGTTAGCTCAGAGATTTCTCCACTGTTTTCTAACCTACTTGCTGGGGCTGTTCAGTATTCCTCAGCTCTGCAAGGTTTAGCCTCAAAGAAACACCATGCTGCGACAAAGCTTTAAAGATGGGGAGATATCCGTCTCGCTGTACAGTGTTATAGTACCTTATGAATTAAAATAAGTTGAAATGAGTCTTAGTAACAATTTAAATGGCTCAGGAGAAGGAAATGCTTTGAATACCAAATCTTTCAAAGTAAGTCATGTCAAAGAGAGACTTGGTAAGAAAACAAAATTAACACTATCCCTGAGCCTTACCCTGCTGTCATTTCTGGAGCATGAGAGGCAGTGTTGTACCACCAATGATGGCCAGGTATTCGAACGGACAACTGCACATTGCAGTCTTCAAAAACTGATGACGCTGAGTTCACTATGTCATTTGCATGCCGCGCCAGCATTTCAGAGTACCACTGTAAGCAACAATTTAACTGTTCATTTCAGAGTATCACAGAAAGCAAGCAGGCAGCAATACAACCTTTTTAAACCCTTAGTTACAGCAGCTCTTTTCATATAGGTATGTGGGTGTGATCACCACGTTCACATTTCTGAACTGATGACCCCTTTGAAAAGCTTTGTAAAGAGAATTGCTTCTGATGTGTAGAGTTGTGGCACAATTCCTGAATGCATGCATAGCAGCCTTATCCTACTACGTACAATGCCCTCAATTTTAGAAAGTGGACAATTAAGACATCCAAGACCACACCTGCATAAAGAAGTGTCCATATGGCGTGTTCCAGCTACCATGCTGGTGAAAGAAGCCTGTTTGATGCGGCCAGATACAATAGCTGCCAGCATCATGTGGACCTCCCAGACCCCAAGAGGGTTGATTCACTTGGTCAGCACATGCCTTCAACGTGGCCAGCATGAACCTGTCATAACACTGTGGTGGAGGACGGAGCATTAAACACTGTCACAGCATCTTAATAGAAGACAGAAGGTGAGACCCTATCACAGCATCTTAGTAGAATACAGAGGATTCATAACATTTCACAGCTTAAGGGTACATAAGCGTCTCATCAAACGAATTGAATAGTATTACAACACTTGATATATGCGCTTGTAAATAGTTTTACCTGGAACTCGCCTATGCCTGGAAAATTCCAGCGTTTGTCTGATGGATGAGAGGGGTACCTGAGCTCACTATTTGGCCCCAAGCCTGGCAAGTAAAAACATTCAGAACTGGTTTACTGCAGTTTTCTGGAGTTCAAGAAGACTTCATCAAAATGGGAGATCGAAATCTCATGCAAGCAGCAAGCAGCATCAATATTTTTTGAAATAATATATTCTGATGCAAGTCCCATTAGCTTCATGCGGGGCTATTTGAAATAATACAGTCTGATGCAAGTCCCATTAGCTTCATGCGGGGCATCGTCTTGAGGCTGCCTAGGCCAACACATCATCTGCACGTAATTTTGAATCACCTATAAGGCACTCTGAGATGGTGCTTCCAAACCAGCCCTTGAACTCATCCTTGAAAGCAAGCATGAAGGAGGTGTATACCTCAACGCCCATCCGGCCCCGCAGCACTGGCACTGTTAAGTCAACACAGGCACAATTACATCTGTTAACTTTGACTCCAATCAGATCAAAGTATAACCTAAGTTCATTTATCAATACACAGCTTCTACAAGATTTTAGAAAATTTCATGTACATGAGCTGAAGAATAGGCACGGACACTGCACTGTTATCCCTCATTGTCGCAAATGCTGTACCATCATTCACTCCCAAAGTCAAGCACTCTGTATTTCGACCTCCAGCCTTGTCAGTGTAGAAGATGTCTGGATTGACCCGCCCTTCCCTTACTATCCATTCCGGAAGAGGAATGTTGTCCGTACTATGAAAGCACAGTGACACCTGCACATCGTCAGAAGAACTGATGTAATTTGTGAGACAGACCCACAGAATATTCTTACTTACCTTAATCTTAAATCCAAAATCCGAGATGAGCCGCACCAATGCTCTGTAACCAGTCCAATTATAAATGCCCGGCTCAGCTCCTTCAACTAATCCCCAATGTATATCTACTGCAATGCCTGTTATTCCAAGAACCTTTAGAGCTCTCAATCCAGCGCTTAGAGCCTGCAATAATATATTGCTGTTAAGAAGACATTGTTTTCAAGTGCTCCATCAACATGGTACCTCCATGTATGCTAACGTTTCCGATGTCTTCATGACGTCTTTGTCCAGAGATACAAAAAGTGGCATCTGTTCCTGTGTATACGTCAAAACTTCAGAGTCTGAAATCTTGAACATTCATTCGCGTCGCGGTACCTTCAAATCGGTACATGACCTTGCAGACGAAGCTCTATAGGATAAACGAGCTGGATCTTCCTTTGAAATTCTGCAAGCTATACTGGTTTCTCTGCTAATGCATCTTCTACGCCGAATATGAGGGCAATGGTAGGTGCAGCTTGTGCTTGGGAGTTCTAAATAGGCAGATTGCGTACGAAGACGGTCCATTTGAGCAACGACCTCTGCAAGACGCAGTCCCAATTCTGAGAAAGACTGTCCTACGTGTCAATGTGTCAGCGAAACATCTTGATGTATCGAGCCTTCCTGAAATCTTGAAGTTAAATAGGTAGAAATTTGCTTGATAAAGTCGAACACTCCGTACTGCGGTTACAATAGCAATATATAGCAATTGGTTTTGTAAACCAAGGCATTTTGTCCGAAGATTCAGATCAAGATTCCGTTAAAAGGCAATGGAATTTAGCCGCCAATCGCACGGGGTGTGAGCCAAAGATACTGTGGCTCACAGTTACCATCAGGCATGTGATGCGTGGTGGAAACCCACCACAAAATGTTCATCTGCCCGTCCAAGATTACACCTACGTATGTTGCATACTACCTTGCTTAAAAATCTGCCCAGGCACTTGGTGTATGAAGTCTGAAGAGATAACAGCTCAATCTTTAAGATCATCTTTGTCTTTAATAAAATATGATTACTAAACTATCTGAGAGATTAAAGTACAATAAAAAATAACATTACAAGCCTGCACCATTATCTCAGTGCAAAGACACTGCATAACAGTCTGATGGGAACCGGACCATACTACTTAGGTCTGTAATATCAGAAGGGCTAGTGGCTATGTCCGGGATCTTGTCCAGGTACACGACTGGCAAGTCAAAAAGACTTGCTACTCTAAACTCAAAGGAAGTTTTTGAGATGCTTACATTCCATGACTGGCCCTCCTGCAAGATCCTTTTACGACTGTCTTCAATCTTATCACCAAATCTGACAGGATCTCTGCTGTAGATGTCAGCCTTAATCTCGTCTGAGGGCCCTCCAACTTCACCATTAAGTTGGAAGTCTAGCTCAGAAGTAAGAAGGTTCCTAGCCTGAGATGGTGATGGGACAGATGAAGTAGCAGATATGTCAACGGTGTTGTCTAGGTTCTGTCGCGCCATGTCGGCTGGCAAGGTGCTCAGCAGGTGCTGGAACTCTGGAGGCAACAGTCCCACCCCATTGTCTAGGCAGCCGGCAAAGAAATAGTCAGACCTATACAGGATGCAGCGAGGATACATCTTAATTATGGTGATTGAGGTTATATTTGAACGCAACAGAATAAGGAAATGCACCTGCGGTATAACAACATAAAAAATGGTGCTCAAATAAGTTTTGCCATGTTGTTATGAATATACAGACCCTACGCAGCTAAGAGCCCGTCCATGAGTTTACACATACCATATGCACATGCCTGGCTTCTCAACCACGGTCACATGCACAGCACTGGATTGATGGTAAAACCTGATGGACATCAGTGCAGAAGTCAGGGAAAGGTTTCTCTAAGATGAGGAAGGCAATTAAGGACAGTCCGATATTCAGCAGTACATATTCAGCAAGATCCTGGCTAAGCATTCTGTTGTCTATACTTCTCATGATTGCGCTTTAGCTCCTTCAGCCCATGCATCTCTAGGATCAATCTGTGGAGGGAGGTGCAGGGGAGCGCAGGCCATGCAAGGGCTCTCTGGCTTATTCTTGCTGCAGTGAAGAGAGCCCTAAGCGAGACCTATGGTGGGGATTCAGCATGGCTTGTATTGAGTGTCTACAAACTCAAATGCTTGTCAAATAAGGCAGAGAACTTACGTAATACAGAGTTTTTTCAGCAGGCGATATTAAAACTCACAATGAATTGGACTGCACCCATACTTGAAAGATGATCAACTAAGATATCTGATGCAGCCAGCACTTTAGGCACAGGTGTAGTCACGGTTGAGGAAAAGTACACATGACCTGCTTTCGTCGCATTGCTCACGGTCCAATTATACCTAGATAGAAAGCAAGGCATGAAGTCAAGGAGGTGACTGCTCTCCTAAATATGCTTCAAAAGCATAAATGTTTTCCAGACAACCCTGACCCCAGCGCAAACACTACTTCCAGTCATTCAGCTGCTCTGGATTGGAGAAGGTGTCCTCAGATTAAGTAAATGTTGGAATGGATGTCCACAGATATAGTACATGTTGGAAAAGATGTCCTCAGATTAAGTACATGTCGAAGAGGATGTCCTCAGATCTAGTAAAGAAACATTAGAGTGAATATTTGTGAAATGTTCATAGAGCTAAAAGGACATAAATGCACACATATCACAATCCCTTAGGTGCATAAAATTTGTCACCAAAGACAGCACATCCAACACTCACCAGCCGTACGCCATTTTCAGCACGTTCTTGTAGATTTTCTTATCGTAAGGCAGGAAGAGGATATGACCTAAGACCTGAGGTGAGGAGGTAGAACCAAAATTGACGTGAGGCTGGAGATATCTCTCACTAAGTAAAGCTTCTGCCTGACTCTCTATATCCATGCCAGGATGGGCAGCTGCACAAATGCAAGGATTCTAAAGATTTATCAGTGACTTGTTCTCCAGGTAAGCACTGGACATGAACATTTGAATATACGCTATCCAATTTTTATTTACACTTGAATTTCAAGACAAAGTACTGCACTACTAAATGAAACTATCCTTGAGTGTTCAAGGCAGCTACGCTACCATTGAGGGACAAAGCAAGTCTCAACTCTCAAGGGACATCTGTTTTCAAATCAATGCTACCAGTTAATACAACATTATGACATTGCAAGTACTGACAGCATTACCCGGCAGTAGGCCACACAGAAACACTACAAGTTCTAGAAGAGCCACCGGCTGTTTAGAAGGTAGCATAGTAAGTATAGTAAGTACCAGTGGTGGTGTTACCTGTGTAGGGTGCACCACACTGCGATTCCAGTGGTGGTGTTACCTGTGTAGGAGGCACCACACTGCAATTCCAAGAGCTCCTGGCGTCATGCATGGAGTGACTCCAACTTGTACTGAACCAATGTGGGAGCTGTGAAGCACGTTCTGGCTTTCCCCGACCTGGGCATCCTACTGCAGGTACCACTCCATGCATATCCCGTTCATGCTGTGAGCTATTGCTGCGGAGAAGCAAGCGCTTGCTTCTCAAGCCCTCTGAGTATCCCCTAGCTGTTGATGTCCTGCTACTAAGAGGGTATCCAGACAATAAGGTCCAAATTGATTTTATGTTCCCTTGGTGACCTGTCGCATGGTGTCCCTGCACACCACCCCCCACACTACCTGCCTCCCAAAGTTGTGCATCATTGTACTCCTGCCCCTGAGTAGCTGAGGTCAGCAGATGGAGTCTTCTTACAAACCTCTCATCATGCTTCCCCTTAGTTTCCAGCTGCTTACTTGCATCAAGCACTCCATCAATATTGTGCATTCTATTCCAGCGCCCACTTGCACCCTCATCATGATCCAGTTGGATGCTAAACTTGCCTTGGCGTAATACTGGCTGGACGTGCTTGTCCTCTAGCTTCTGGTCATGGTGCAGGACTAAGGAAGGTGGGTCATGTACATTCTTTGCTTCATCACCTACAAGGCTTTCTCTTGCAGAGAGCAAAGTCTGCTGGAGACGTCGCCCTGTGGAAAGGGTCATATCAAAGAGCTGAGGGATGCCATTGCAAGCTGGGTCTTCAGGGTCAGGCCACATGGGGCCTCCATCGGCCCTCAGATCCTGTTGCAGAGCTTCAGAAAAGTTACCTCGTTGAGTAGGGAAGGGTTGACCACTCAGCTCCTCGGGCCAGACTCCTCCAGTGAAGGGATGATACAGATCGATTGAGTCAAAACTGAACTCCTTCGACCTGCCGATAATGCGCACATCTAGGTATAAAGCAGGGATCTAAGGGTTTCTTACTTTAGAGGTTAGGGGATGCAAAAGGTTACTGGAGGACATCTCTGAAGGCCCCCAGAATCATGCTGTAGCTAGAGGCCTTGTATTATTATTGGTAGCCTCTAAAATCTCGTAGCTAGAGGCCACCTGACGAGAACTTTGTAAAGAGTCCTCGCCTCCTTGAGAGTCTAATAATGAGGGCACCTATACGTCCTGACGATTAATTACCTCCTTATGCTCGATCTTATCCATCCCATACCGAACTCATCATACATCTGGTTCTCTCTACCTGGATACATCTTGGATGTGCTTGGATGATGGCATTGCACGGTATGTCTTGTTGTTGTTGATGATGTGTGAGTGGTGAGCTGCCCACTTTTCATGAAAGAACCAAGAGTTCTGCAAGTGATGAGAATATCACCACAAGGACTGATTTCCTTATAAGCAGACATACAAGGCGGAGTTTCAAGTTCCGGTTGAATTCTGATCAAAGAGAGGCAATCATCAGTTTTTTGCTTCACAAACATCAATGCCTCACCATGAAGACTGGTCTCCCAAGAATGGCACTTAACAGAGCATCTCCAAAGTTTGGCTGATCCCTTACAGAAAAAAATAAATCCATCATATCAGCATGCAAGAAATATTACAAGTTCTTTCATCTAATTCCTGTCATTTAAATATTGAATAATAAAGCAAGAGAGCACTGGCAGTGCCTAGAAAATGTCTAATCTTTTCTCACCACATAGCATGTTGAAAGTTGGTTATCTTTGGATTGGATTTCTTCATAATGTATTCATGGTCCTCCCCCCACCTGCCCATCAGCGCATTTGCAAGTGAAGTGGCAACAGAAAGGAATGAAACCTTACTTATTTCATGTTCACTCAAAGCAACAAACCAGACAAAAATAGAAAGCCTTGAGAGGAGACATTGTTACGTAAAGGTCAGGAGGGGTGAAGTATGAGCTTACACACAAGCTGACCTAAGCGTACGATCCACACTCTCTGCAAAAATCCACGCCACTGGGCCATCAGGTGCCACGTTCTGGACGTACATTATGCCAATGTTTGGACTTAAGAAGCTACCTGATGTGCATGGACAAGACAGAAGTCGTAGACACACATCATGTCAAATAGTGTGATACTTTTGTGTAGGTGTGAAATTCAAATGATCTAGCAAAAAATAATGATATGGAAAAATAAAATCCTCTTCATAAGTTATGAGGGTTGCAGACAATTCAGATTCTCATTTCCTTGGATTAAAGATGTTCTCAACTTACTATTTAATTTACAGAAATTAAGAAACAAAATAAGGGTGGCAGTCGCCATCATTCAGTCAGCAGGCAGGTCTAAGTATTTGATGACTATGAACTAATGTGAATTCCTTTTACTGCAAAATGGAAAATATGGACAATACTTCAAATCTTCTTCAAGAAGATATGAAATTGTCAGTCTCACCGTCAAAAAATATATTTGTTTCATTGAAAGGGTAAGCCTTGAAATACCTTCAATGATAACATGTATTAGTGAGTCAAGGTAGTAATATCAGATCACTGTGGGTGCTTCAGAGAAGGGGAAGGAGGCCTGACATTAAAACATATATGTCACCACATTCAGTTAGCTCTTATGATTTATGGCACATATATATCTTACTTGTATGGATCATCAAATATGATGATGTCCGTATCTAGGAACAGAATGTTGTATCGGAGACGCAGTATCCTTGCTGCTAGCCGGAGCCTGATATTTTGAAGAACAAAAGTAACAGCTGAACAACAGAACCTGCAAATATGCATGCTGAAAAGCACGCTAATCTCACAGCAAAGCAGAAAAACACACTTTACAAGACTTAGCTGTATGGGGCAGATTAAAGGTGTGCAGGAATTGTAGTTATCATGTCCCCCCTCTGTTACGAGGCCGGCAAAATCATGAGGCACTGCAAACTTAGTGCTCTGACGGCAAACCTGAGGTGCATGAGGCGACGATGATTTGAGAAGCCATGTTGAGCCACATGATTTACTTCAGGCAGAGAGATGTTGTACCAGACACAACATGTGTCTTCCAGTACCAGGCTCATAAAACCCTGACACCCAGCCTCTGTGGTGGCAAGAACCAAGAAGTGTGCTATACCAAACCGCCTATGCAGGACGAGCATGTTACAAAAGATTGCAGAATTAAACAAAGATTCCACAAAGACATTTCACAGCATTGACATTTTAATTGCACCTGTAAGACCTTCTCACAAACCCTAGTTGGCAATAGCCACTTACATCCTTAGGGCTGTCCCATGAGTAAGACATGAACAGTATGATGTAGCTGTCAACATGTGCATCAGAGAACCATCATGCCAGGCTGTCTATGATCCCCTGCAACACCTATGTTGTATCGCTCTTCACTCCTATTAGAGGCTGATTGTTATCATGTGCATTCAAGTTCAGAATTGTAATACACAACTCAGCATGCTCTCCTCAGTGCGCACGTTAGAATATCAAACAGAATCAAAAGATAGAACTAAGTTTAGGGAGCTTACTGTTAGCCTGTTTACCTCAGCATGTTCTCCTCAGTATGCACATCAAAATATCAAGGAGAATCATTAGATGGGACTAAGCGCAAGGAGCTCACAGGTAGCTTGATCTTAATTACCTCAGCATGCCGATGGTCTGAGCAGCTGCATCCACATAGGTCTCGCTGGTTGTGATGAGTATCACCTCTCCTCTAAAGCTGCAAGAGGCCAGAGCACTTCTGAGACCTTGTAAGTCATTAACTTGGCCTGTGTGTGGTTTTATAATTCCACTGCTTGCATATTCGCTGAGGCTGGTAGGAGGAGGGGGTTGTGGCATGATGTAGGGATGCTGATTTGTTGATGCTGAGATACTTAGCAACAATAATAGGAGCCATGTTGAGGAGGGCCTCCAGCACATTAGATTACACGTCGATGCCTTGGCCTATTTCTGCGTGCACATATGACGTGAGATGATTTGAATGTTGAATGCACAAATTTCTTGAAAAGTGTGAGAAGTTTGTCGAGAAGGGCTGCGGACAGAATGCTATACTTCAGTAAGTTTCGTGTACGCGAACACTGTACACACATGTTGTCTCCAAAATCTCAGAAGGCTCGAAGAAAACTTTAGCACTCCATCTGTAGAGAAGTTGTACACAGTTGCGACTAGGAAGAGAGTTATTGAGTTAAACAGAGATTTAATGGAGATGATGTACTGTCCCCTAGGCATGATGAAGCCTAACGCATAAGCCCGAGGTGCCTGAAAACAGTCAGCTGAACTCTTACGCAGGTCAGAGTTGCTACTAAATTAAGTTTGGTGGCACATATGATATGCAGAGAAGTCTTTCATGAAGTCTTAGTCTGGCTGACCTCAGCAAGTTACAAACATCATCAATATTAGATTATCAGCAGGTCACATGTACTACACTTTCATTTACTCATGGAGGTGTTAGGAAAGGGCAGCCTCTCTATCTTGTTACAGCAGTGGCCACTCCTTCCCAGTGCTTCTTCTCCCACTGCAATGACGTAAAAATAGAGGTTGAGAATGATGTCAAGAAGAACTTCTCGCAAACATGAGTCATGCAACATCAACAAAAGCATCGAGGTTCGAATGTTCTCCGACAGCATACATGAACGCAAGGTCAGCTCGAGGTCAGCTCGAGGCAGAAACATCATTTTGAGACAGTGGCAGCAAGCAGTATTAAGTTTTTGTGGTAACAGTTTTCGTGTTCAGACATCATCACCTGTTCAGGTGTCATGAAATCAGGGTCCACGTATGTTCTGTGGTTGAACATGAAACAGTCCAGGCACAAGGTCTCACTTTCCCAGTGCTTGCGCCCTCTGAGGAACATAAACTCATGTCTCTTAGTGTCAAATATCCTGAAGGATTTCTTATGACAGCAATCATATTTAATGTCTGCAGACAAACAAAACAAACTATAATGTGATTTCGCGTCATGCTGCATACCTGCACCAAGTTTGTGTGAAGAAGTGCTCCTTTGTGCGACCTCCTCCACATGACAGGCACTCAGGGAAGTCTTCGTTTCTCTTCCACCTGTAATTTTCACAGATGGCGATGACTTCAAAAATGGTTACAATCTTAACCAATGGTAATATGGCATCCAATATAAGATTCGATACGCGACACTTCACTCCTTGCAGGTAATGATGTGTATGTTCTATTATACGCGGGGGCACTCCCCCAGCAATCATACCTATTGGCCCACTCCTCAACAGTCATCACCCTGTAGCCACTCCCAACACTTGGGTTGATCTCTACTGGGTCCCCTGCCATGACCTTCATGAACAGGACATCCTCTTTCATATGCTTATACTTCATGTTTGCGTTAAGCATGATTACTAAATTATGACCACGCTTCTGACATGATGTCAGGTAGGACAAACATCTGAAAATTGTTTTTTCACCATGATCTTAAGCACCTGATTGCCTCATGATCTAAATTTTCAGAGCATTTAGGTTTGAAAATTCAATTGAATGTGTTGATGATGTTCACCATATGTCCAGACGGCATCTCAAATCCCTATTAAAATTCTTCATTAGCAGCGCTAAGGATTACAACCTTTTTCCATTCTACTCTATGCACTCTGGCCTTTGGGGAGGGATTCACCTCCATGGTCACAGGAGCTTTAAGATCTTTATTGTATGGCTGCATGTCTTTGTAGGAGTGTTATCTGATTTATAATGCCACCGAATCTATACTTTTACATATACTTAATATTTTTACTTAGACGCGTACCGAAGAATGCTATTGCAGTGCATTACAAAAGTAGCGTAGAAATTAATGCATGAATGTCTAGGAGAGATCAAATAAACCAAGCGCTCGACTCTCAGCTGTTCTTGGAAGTCACGATAACTGCGCGAAACCTTCGTCATGCCCACAGAAGGAAAGACATAAGATTCAGCTATGTCAAGCAGAAGGACTAGCTTGACATGTTTATGTCGTCCAATTTAGGAGAGATGTGAAGTAAAAATCTGCGAGTGTAAGACACAATCTGCCGAATCTCCGTACATCATGATCTTCTTGGCACATGATTCTGGAATAAGCTGTGAACATCTGTATTAATCGAGGAAAATGCTTGTGAGACCATCAGGTCTCACAATCGCTGTCAAGGGTCATCCCTCTCAGTCTTCACGCTGTAAGCTATTGAAGAACGGTGGACCCTTTGCAACAAGCAGATCAGGGCATCCCCAGAATTTACGGATCAGAAAATGTTTTTGCTTCGACTCATCGGAGGGGCATCTAGTCTCAAGCACTGAAGCTGAAGGTCAGGCAGTCGTATCTTATAAGGAAAATCAGGATCCTGAGTCAAAGAACGAAGTACACATGGATACGAAACATGAGGTAGCATGCATGAAGCAAACACATTCTCGTGGAGCCTTAAAGAATGGAATCTTACCTTTCAATTTGGCTGAGCTAGCGAAAAAAAGTTCGAGAGCAGCTGAAAAGGATAGAGAGCTTCTTACAAAGAGGATGTCTACAAATAATTTGGAGAATGCAAACATAGATATTTGAATGTAGCATAACATTTGCTTATCTTGTTGAATGATGGAGCAACTCATTCAACAGATAAATAATTATTATGAATAATTTATATGTGGTCGGCAAGTAGTTCAAGTGTCCAATACTTACTAATATTGGCCTTATAGAAAACAGAAGTTGACAAATTTTGAAAGTTTTGATTTTTCTGTAAGCTTGTACTCTTTCGTTGTTGGTTTTTCTGGGTATCATCTTGCTGTGGAAGACTTGGTAACTCGTGCTATATCGTCTTATATCATAATGATTTGTGACCGGGTTTAGCATGTTTCCTCTTGAGTCCTACCTCTTCACCATGTAGGTATTAGGCATGTCTGATGTCTGTCTACCTTGAAGCATTGCTATGATGTGTATTCATGATTAGGCAGGCAAGCAGTAGGTCTGTGTATCAACAGCTCATGGAGGAATTGGTGTGCAGTGTTTTCTTTTTTGATGCCAATGCCCTTTGCATCTGTCTGTCAAAGATAGACTTCACAGGAAACATAGTTTTTGAAAGAGATTGTAATTTCTTGGGATGTGAAATATGTATGGAGCAGCCAAGGATAATTATGTCGAATCTCCCTTTGGGTCACCTTCATTCATTACACACATCAGAATGATTTTCAGAATTCTAATTTCTCCTTGAACAGTTCGAGCATGTATTCATCGGCCCATCAGCCATACCTACTTTCCTCTGCACATATCGAAGGCCAAGTTACATATAAGTTCAAGACGAAATCTTGCTGTGATTTCTTGTCAGCAGGCTTCAGCTGTTGTCAAGATGGTGGATTCCTCCCTTGCAGAAACTCATATATAACGCCACGTCGTTCTGCATCGTATTTATTAGTGACGTCGTTCTTAAAATGAGGTCTGTGACATTGGCGCTCATATGCATTGTGGGAAAAAGAAGTGTGGATTTTGTTATTGAATTCAAATGATGTTGCGTCAGGTCTGCCCTGCAAACTAAAGGTAGCTATGTAAGCAGGTATGAGCTACTGCTGCCAGGACGAAAGGGAATGCGCATGTGCATCGAATCAACTTAAAGTAAGAATTGCAGCAGGTTGTTGGTCTCAACATCATGCGATTTGATTGAATTGATTTAATGCTTTACAGTTCGATAGTGTTGCAGCAGTGGGGTCTGCCAAATTCTATGTTGGCTTGCCATTGCCGCCTAAGTCTCATCCATTGCTTGGTGCATCGTCATCATCCTCAACTGTGTCATTAACCTCCAGCACCGACCACTTCCAGGTACTGCCCTCTAGTCAAACCAACAATGCAGCAGGGTCTTTTAGACACGGAAGCATGCCACCTGAAGTGTTCATTCCCAACGAATTGACAAAAACTGCCATGCTCAACAATGGTGTTGTGCATCATGATCCACCAGCCTTATTGTATTACGTACTGCAACCTCAGAGGTGCCAAGATGCAGGCCAGCAGGAACGCTGCGGCCAACCCACAGTAGGTCCGACTCAGCAGCAGCAGCAGGAGCAGCAACCAATACATCCAGTGAGGGGAGAAAACTGCAGGACCCTTCAACCTAAGGCCGTGGCCCTTGATGCTTGGACCCTTGATCATGCAACACTCCATCAAGTAGGAGAGCGCTCAGCCCATCACATGTCATCTCTCTACCCACCAGGAGCTGACTCAGCCTCTGCCTATCATCCACCAAGAGCTGACTCAGCCTCTGTGCATCATCCACCAAGAGCTGACTCAGCCTCTGTGCATCATCCACCAAGAGCTGACTCAGCCTCTGTGCATCATCCACCAAGAGCTGACTCAGCATCTGCCTATCATCCTTCAGGAGCTGACTCAGCCTCTGTTTATCATCCTTCAGGAGCTGACTCAGCCTCTGTTTATCATCACTCTTTTGCTGACCTGCAGGACAGGGCCTCCACAGGGCACCGCATGTCTGTCTCACTGGAACGACACCAAATTCAAACGCCTTCTCATGCTGTACACCCGCATCTGCCGTCAGGGTTTGAAAGCTCCATCGAGGGTTCATTGCAGGCTGCCGCTTCATTTCCTACTCATAGAGACAGCTCACAGGCTTGTCACAGTTATGGGTCAACCAAAACAACTAGTTTGCGCCAGTCTCTTTCAATTGAAAGAACACAATATGTGAGGCCTGCTCCCCGACACAGCAATCCCTCTCATACAGCTAGTCATGCTGATCATACTTCTAGTTTTGTAGTCTCAGGACGGCCACCTAACCACCCACCTCCAAATCTAGCCCACTTTTTCAACACTGACTCTGGGAGCCACCTCCAACAAATTCACAGAGCATCCATCCATAGCGGTGGACAATGTGGAGTGAGGGTAGAGGCTGAGGAACTTCTTGATAGGCTACTGGATAGCTGTCTTGAGAGGATGCGACGGGGGAAGCTGATTAAGAGGGAGCAGCAGCAGCAGCAGCAGATCTTGCAGACTCTTTGTAAGGAGAGGCCTCAGCAGCAGCAGCAGCTTGGGCCTCAGGCTCTCAAAGAGCAGCAGCAGAGGGAGCAGATGGAGTTCCAACATGTAAGAGGGCAGCAGCAGCAGAGGGAGCAGATGGAGTTCCAACATGTAAGAGGGCAGCAGCAGCAGAGGGAGCAGATGGAGTTCCAACATGTAAGAGGGCAGCAGCAGCAGAGGGAGCAGATGGGGTTCCAGCATGTTAGAGGACAGCAGCAGCAGAGGGAGCAGATGGACTTCCAGCATGTAAGAGGGCAGCAGCAGCAGAGGGAGCAGATGGACTTCCAGCATGTTAGAGGGCAGCAGCAGCAGAGGGAGCAGATGGACTTCCAGCATGTTAGAGGGCAGCAGCAGAGGGAGCAGATGGAGTTCCAGCATGTTAGAGGACAGCAGCAGAGGGAGCAGATGGAGTTCCAGCATGTTAGAGGACAGCAGCAGCAGAGGGAGCAGACGGGGCTCCAACATGTTAGAGGACAGCAGCAGCAGATGCCTCATCTGTACGCGACAGAGTGTTTTCAAAGTTGCTCATTCCAATGTCAATCGCAACAGCAGGTAGAGAGCTTGTATGAGATAAAGAATGATGTTAAGGGGCCTCAAATGAGGAGCATGAGAGCATCAGTGTCGTCAACACCATGCCATAAGATTGGACAGCAGAACCTTGAGTGCATGGACTCTTGCAAGGCGCAGCCAGACCCAGCAGCCTTGCTGAAAATAATGTTGATGAACAGTCTGAGTGCTGCTGCTGGACCGTACAGGAACAACAACAGAGATCCTTACAATAAAAGTGAAGGAGCTATTGCATGCAATAGGCCCTCTCGAGAGGAAAGTCCCTCCCAGAACTCCTTCAGGAGCGCGACAGATGTCATAGATGTGGCAGTCATGGGGAAATACACGAGGGAAGATTGCTTCCTTCATCCACACATATCGCAAATGCAACCAGATGTAAGGAAAAGTGCATTTTCAGAGTACCCCATTCATAAAATCCAGTCACATAAAACAATGGTATTACCTAATGCGGATGTTCTTTCTAGATCTACTGGGGGCCCTGGCCAGCAGTGGCAAGATCATGCTGCAGGTCTCGCAGGCCCTGCAGCCCATAGGCCTGGCAGACCTGGCATGCATGCCAGTAGATCAGGGCTGGACTGTAAGGCAGATCAAGAGAATGTTGAGGCATATGGTTCCGAGATTAATCGATGCTTGAAACGAAGGCCCTTGGGGCAACAGCCACTTTTTGATCCTCGAAGTGAGAGAGAGCATGAAGGCGGCAGCAGGATCCTAGCAGCTTGCTCACTAGGCCATCTTCTGCGCAGAGACAGAAGTATGGAGGGTGTGGAGGCCTCTGTCATGAACGCAAGTGAACACAATGCATCTGGAGGCTCTAGACATCTTCACAGGCCTGCGGTACTAGGGTTTGACAGAGATTATTCCCAGACATGTGCTCATCTTGGAGTAAAGAGGAAGCTGATGCAACCAACAGCCACCCTGTGTGCAGGCACATACCCTACTCAGTCATCCAGCATCCTTCAAGCCAATATATTACATGAAGTGCAACGTGCTTCACAAGTTCACACTCATCAGGAGGGCCTACTGCTTGAGTATTGTGAAGTAGCTGATGTTGCTACTGCTGCTCCTCTTGATGAAGAAAAGGATGACGATGAACCTTTCTTCAACTCCATGCCTGGAGAGCAAAGACTGCCTCAGCAGTTACCAAGCCGGCAACTGGTACAGGCACACAACAGCAGGTCAACTTTTTCACTAGTTTCATGCACTGCCACGGTGTCCTTGGAGTATGATGCTTACGTGAGCATCAAGATAGATGCCGATGCCATGCTGGACAAGATGACAGATCTGTTCAGGTAAAGTTGACTCCCAGTTTGATGTGTAGTCCTTGAATTTGATGGATGAGCAATAACTAATAAACAAATGAACTGATGCTTCCTTTCTTATGTACCAGCTGCCCTGACCCTTTGATCTCACAGCACTCGCGAATATATGCTTACTCATTATCTCTAAGTATAAGCACTGATCTCTAAGAATGATCCGTGGGCATGAATTGATGAGCATGACATTAAAAGAACAGCGATTTAGCACAAGCTGCGTATAAGTGAACCTGACCTATAAAGGCACTGGGTCCAGCCCTCTTGATATCTGATCTCATTTCTTTTCACGTCAGGGGAATTGTAGGGGCAAGCTTCAACAGCCAGAAACATGTGTGGACGCTGCCATTCATGTCGTTGAAGGTCAGCAAGGGGAGCATAAAGTGGAATATTTAATTTGTAATTAGGATGGATCTCCGTTCCCAGGGTGTGGGATGCCTGCAGACAAGTTTGATGAGAAGGTGACTCATGGAGTTCCTTCTTTCTGAAGCAGGCTGCTAAGGAGGAGCTGAGCAAGGTCCCTGGGTTGACTGTAAGATGGGAGGGCCTGCCAGACTTGGTATGCAACGTGCTGCTTGCATCCATGCTGAACAGGAGAGACATAAGCCGGTCAGTGTCCATCCAGTGCTCTAATCAAAAAGAGATTGTTCTTGCTCTCAGCTTCCTGTACACTCTACTGGCTACTGAACCCTTTTCTGGCAAGGGTAGGATGTACAGAATGTCAGTTCAGGCAGTTGCAGCAGATCAAAATAGGATATGTTGGCGTGCCCACAGCAGATGAAATAGGGAGGCTTAAGATACCACGCCTTTTATCATTATTCCGACATTTCATTCCCAGGTATGAGATGCTGCAACAGCAGACATGTAGCAGCCAACCCTGTCTTCATGAACGGATGATGCAATTCCAAAGAGATGGTGTTATTTTTGGTCTCCGGAGAGGGGGGCGTGTCCTCATCGCTGATGAGATGGGCCTAGGGAAGACTGTTCAGGGCTGTGCACTTCTTAGGTATGTCATAGTAGTCTGAAAGTGTGCATGCATGCTTGATTGATTGATGAAGATTACGTCATAAATATTTGTAATCTAATGCATTCTTCTCTCTGACCTGTTTCAATGCTCTCATGAGAAGCCCTGCTGTATCTCTCACGACTCCTCACTTCATATATTTGGTATGATGTCTGGCAGGTGCTATCAAGAGGAGTGGCCTGCCCTCATCATATGCCCATCCTCTCTGAGAGGACAATGGGCTGATGCACTGAAGCAGGTGAGCCTGAGATGATATGCAATGCATGGAGTGTTGAATAGCATGGAGAAGTCAACAGCATGTATGGCTGAGAGCATGTACCATTTTCTTGTATTTTGAATATACCATTTTCTTGCAGTGGTTACACTTCCCAGAGGAGGACATCCTGGTGGTCTACAATGTTAAGGATGCAAAAAAGGTAAGGTAGCAACTATAGATTCCATCATTGAAGCGCATCTATCTGATAAGAGTGTCGAGAGATTATATGTCTGTTCTGTGTACACCTCTATCCTCTGACCTGACTTGCAGCAGTTTTTAGAGGCAATCACTGGGACAAGCTTCACAGAAACCTACATAATTATGTTCTGTCTGGCAGATGGGACAAGCCTCCATCACCATTGTCAGCTATGATTTTATAAGCAAGCTTTCGGAACAGTTGATGGCCTTGAGATTCAATGTGATTCTCTGTGATGAAGCGCATTACATCAAGAATTTCACAGTGAGCTGATTTGTTTGCTTGGACCCGAGTGACCAAAAAGATATGGCCAAGAATATGTGAATGAAGATTAAACTGACTTGGAAAATTATGACCAGGGATAGCCATCTGGGCCTGCTTCCCACACATGATATGATGAGGCAATTTTAAATGCCATCAAATGCACGAAAATATGTAGCTTGATGTGGCTTCGTAGTGTGCCAAGCCATGCCATGTGTAAAATGAGAGTTGTCATATATGCTATATGCTTTCCAACTTCTGCTGTAATCCCACCACAGAGTCAACGATGTAAAACAGCTCTTCCTCTCCTCCAGTCTTCCAAGAGAGCATTACTGCTTACAGGCACGCCAGCTCTGTCTCGACCCTCTGAGCTCATAACGCTCATACAGGTATCTCAAAATAATATTTCTTACATTCCAAATTTCTTTCAAGTCCTACTAACACTGATCTAGGCAACTTTGCCAGAGGCCAAGATGAAACCTGCAGAGTTTGCTGACAGATACTGTGAGGGAGACAGGTAGAGATGGATGAAGGCTACGCCTGATTTAATTTCACCTCCTCACTCAACTCCAGATGTGCCCAAAACTTTGTTGCTGTTGAATCCTGTCCTATTTGATTACTCATAACCTGTCATGACCGATCTGAAACCCTGCACCTTCCTGCAGGTTCTCCCAGTTCCGTGGCGCAAGAAATCAGGAGGAGCTCAACCGACTCCTTACAGCAGCGCTCATGATCCGCAGGCGCAAGATGGAGGTGCTACCTCAGCTACCATCCAAGCAGCGCCAGCAGGTATCGCAATGTCCTGTTCACTTTCAGGGCACTCAGAGGTAGTAGGAAATGAATGCTGAGAGATGACTTTCTACCCTTAAATATATCCTAGTAAAAAAGAAAGGTTACATCACATTTTACAGCAAATTGTTGCCTTGTCCTCTCTTACCTGCTCTGCTCATTGACATAAATCATTCCTTCACATGATGTCAGCTGTTTTGCCCTCATCTTCGTCATTTCTTCACATGCTGATAGGTGTTTTTACAGCTTGCTGCGTCACAGTCAGCTCAAATCAAGACTCAGTTTGATCAGTTGTTAGCCCTTGGCAAGATCACAGGAGGGATGGCTTTCAAGCAATCAAGTAGCGGACAACTGGGTGCGTGTTTAAGGCATCAGTATGATGTGTTATCAATTATCATGTATCACATCAATTAAGCATGCCATGTTCATGGCATAGTTTTGCCATTCTATGCTTGTATATTTTTAATCTTTATGAGCTTGAGTATCAAACAAGCATCACAAAACACATGTTGCAGCCTTAACGTTTGCAAGTTTTTCTCACTTTGCTTGGAATCTCCCCTAAGGTTCTGGCTTTGATACAGAGCAGCTGACTCTCCTCAACAAATTGTACATTGACACAGCCAGGGTCAAAGTCCCAGCTGTGCAAGAATATGTGAAGGCAAGGATGCTGAAGTATTCAATGAGGCTCGACCATTCAATAAAGTTGCATGTAATGTGATGTTGTACATGCAATGTGATGTTGTACATGCAATGTCAAGATCCTATGCAGAGCATTGCTGTGTCATGCTATGCTTTAGGATTTACTGGAAGTGGAAGGCTTCAAGTTCCTGATCTTTGCTCATCACAAATGCCTCCTAGATGGAATTGAACAGCAATGCAGGAAGTCCAAGGCAAGACATTGGGGAGCTACTCATGCTGCATGAGCGCTGCAGTTCATAGGCTGTGTCATACACCATACCTCAAGCAACCTGTGTAGTATAGCGCATCATGTCTCATGGAAATTTTCAGATGCAGTGTGAACCAGATGCCCTACATCCTGCATCACTTGGCACATGGCTCTTACCTCCTGCACTCACAACCACACCCAGGTGGGTTATATCCGTATAGACGGCACGACTGAAGCTCGGTCCAGGGAAGACCTGAGGAAGGAGTTCCAGGAGAATGAGTCATGCAGAGTAAGCAGTAGGATCAAGATCAACAGCATGCATGCAGAGTAGGCAGTAGGATCAAGATCAACAGCATGCATGCACAGTAAGCAGTAGGATCAAGATCAACAGCATGCATGCATGCATGCATGCATCAAGTTAACTGATTTGTAGGTGCAGGAGTCACACCACATTCTTGAGGGAGCGCACACTCATCCTGGTATCTTCTGGACAATGCTGTCACCACATCATGTTCAAATGCATCACAACCTTGTATTTGTCACCTCTTGACTTCATGCATTCTACTGCTGATGTCTGAGTCATCCCTCCTACCGTAATAGGTGGCAGTTCTGAGCATAAGAGCGGCAGGGACGGGCTTAACTCTCACTGCTGCGAGTACAGTGGTGTTTGCGGAGCTGACTTGGGTGCCTGGGGAGATCCAGCAGGCTGAGGACAGAGCGCACCGCATTGGTCAAAAGGATTCCGTGAACATTCTGTACCTCATGGTGAGAAGTTAGGATTGCACAATGAATTGAAGTGAGTTTCTTAGTGTACAGCTCGATTCAGAGTGCAATGCATGTACAAGTTAACAGTCAGTGTTGTAGGTAATTCAAAATCAAATTCAGCTTTAGAATGATAAATGTATTTAGGTGAGAGGCCTTGAGTCTCCCTGCTTCCTACTGCATCAGGCTAGAAACTCGATAGATGGTATGATATGGGAGACCATTCAGTCAAAGCTGGACAACGTAGGCAAAGTACTGGATGGAAAAGAGGATAGCCTGAAGGTAGGTGGCGCATCGCTCTTTCACACATGCAGCCGCCGCCTGTACATGTTTATTCAGTGAGATTCAGAACATACGTGAAGGCATTAAAAATGTTATGGTAGGTAACTTCTCAGTGCTTTCACACAAGGTAGTATCTGGGAATGTCATTTCTACTAATCTTTTTAATTGCAGGTTGTGTCCACTCAACATCAACTTGAAAAAGGGCAGCCTGGGATCCTTAGATTCATGCCTGCTTGCAATAGTAGGAGGATGGTCACTGGCAGTCCCCCTCTGGCTGCTATAGTTAGGGACGAGAACAGAGTAAAAGACCAGCAGCAGCAAGGAGCTACTAGCCCAATACCCTTAGCAATAAGATTGCGTCAACAACAGGCCTCCATACACAGCTTTTTAAAAGGAGAAGTGGCTTCTGGAGCCAGAGAGCCTGAAATTCTGAATGTCCTGGATTGTACTAGTGATGCTGAGGACTCGCTTCACATCTCAGAGCCTGCTCAAGAACAACGAAGAATTGAAGCTGCTGAGGTTCGTGCAATTGATGACCATGGCATGCAGCCATGTCATTCTGGCTCGATGCCCACCAATGCTTCTAAACATGGATTACTTTATGATTGGTGGAGCCAAGATGAGGGGGAGATGCTTGATCAGCGCTTAGCGATAAAGAGGATGCGCACAGATATCTAGAAATTATGACATTTTACAAGTTGACAAGAAATGCTAGGTTTTTTTTATAACCATCGTTGATATACATCGTTCTGATAATGTACATCACTTCACAGCCAGCTTGAGTGGTGTGAACAAGGAATACTTTCATGCAGAGCCCATACGAACCCTTGCAATTTATGAAATGTAGGTATTTGTAATAACTAGTCGCTAAATGTGAGAGGCAGAGGACTTGGAGCTCATTCGATCACTGGAACTCATAGATATTGAGAGTGTTTAGCAATGAGGGCCTTCAGCACATCATGCCTTGAAATAAGGCCAACAACTTTATCCTCTTGAACCACTGGCAGGCTGTTAAATCGGTGCTGCAGCATGATCTTTGAGGCCTGCAGACCAAGAATTATAACATTACAAACAAGGTCAAGCAGCTACCTAGTATCTGATACGGCCTTTGGTTCCCAGGCTGAAGCTCATGAGACATGTAAAAATTACTAGCCCTTAAAGCAGCCGCCCTGCACATTATGTATTTTCATAAGCAGCCGCCTTCTCTGACATCATCATTTGACAGATTGTAAACATGAAGATCCACACCTCAGCTATGGATGTGCCTGGATCCACACTTCGTGCCTCAGTGGTCATGGCTTCAGATACCTAACAGGGAGGATTATATCAGCTTTAGGGGACCCACCCACACAGGGAATCAACGATACTTCTGTAACAATAATTAAAACAGCAAATCTGCCACACTCTTAAGCGTAGGCTCTACTAGCTAGCGCACTAATATAAGAACCTATAAGAACCTATTTAAAAAGCTGAAAACATCAACAGGTTTAATGGTGCAAGTTACCTACCTTTTGTGCCAAGATTTTTCTAATTTCAGTCTCCACTGCTTTGTTGTCCTTGAGGAAGAAGAACAAGTCGAATGCTCCAATGAACACAGGCGGAACAATAAAGTGATCCATGGGGGATTCTGCGCACGGCATTGGTGCTTGTGTTATCTTCAACATGGCTTGACATCGAGAGGTGAAAGTTTTAAAAATTGAATTTTTTAACGGTAGCCAGTTGTAGCAGTTGTTTGCCAGCTACAAACACACCTGCTCCTTTCCACATTACATCTGACTCTGTCAATACTCCTACAAGATGTCCTTCATGGTCAACAACGGGTCCACTACTGATGTCCTGTTCCACCATGATTTTCGCAGCATCCCTGTTGCGAACAGCGACGTAAGATATAGAAAATAACATCAACTTCTTAATAATTGTACTCACTTTATGGTATCATTTTCACGGAAACAGATGGGCTGAGTCACCATGATTTCACCTACTCTGACTTCCGACATGGATAAATCAAGACCTAGCGGCACTTGTGTAGCCCTTACAATACTAGAGAATTTATAAGGGTTATTCTGTACGTGGCAAGGCAGCTTGATTGACGCTGATGCGTTACGAAATGAATACCTAACACCTCGAGGCCCTCGGTGCTGGGGAATCATAGCATAGTGACAAAAATATATTTGTTGCAACATACGTAAACTTATAAAACTTGATAGGGAACTGCGAGTACGCATATTACGATGTGTGAACTGCAGTGATGAACTGCTTAGGTGTGATAAGCAAAAATAACATCTCTCACTTAATTGTGATCCCTAAATGGTGAGACAGGGTGATGGAAGTGCCAGTGCAGAGGGAAAGTACAAGCGAAAGAAGAAGACTTCAATTTCCTCCCCATTCGCCGGAATAAAATTCGGAAGTAAGATTTGTTCTTGGGGCAATTATCACTGATCGCTCTTTAATTTACCTGACAAGATAGATGTAGTTGACTTACCCTGTGCGTCAAAACATAATATGTTTGGGCTGCAGCCAAGCAACGTCTATTTAACAACTTGCATGGTGATCTGTGTTTCACGAGATAAGATTGCAAATTTGTACGCTGCTAGCGCATGCTTTCTGCTTCACAGTAAACAACAGTGACCATTGTCATGAACATATTGGGTTTTCCCACCAATTGAGGGTGCAGCCTCAGGTTCCTTTGAGGTAAAGCATCACCTTCATTTATTTGAACATCTGCACAGTTAAATCACTTTTATTTCATGCCTCCATTTGTGCAATGGATCTTGGATAGGTTCGCCTCTCATACAGCGCTCAAGGTGGAAAACTTTCATATGAGTTTCCCATTACCAAACCTGAGCATCCAGCTGTCAACAGAGCTTTGATTGAATAGTAAGGAGCATGTTTGTTTTTGCATGTTGAATGTTTGTTTGGGGCATGTTTGTGCACAATTTTTAAATCAAATAATAATCATGTAAATGCTAGTATGACTTAATAGACTTCAGATCAAGCTGCACAAAATGAGAATGAGCTATGAGCGTTGGGATGATGCATGCTGCAATATTGTGATGCTTACGTCCTTCTATATGCTATCATGCTGCTGTCATTCATAATTGTGTGCTATTCTCTTTTTTCAGCCCGCTTTCCAGCGTTATTGCAATCGAGGTAGACTATGATGCTGGTGCCCTGAGTGTTCTACTCGCGGCTCCCCCCACTACCTTCTTAGGACAGCTACCTGAAGCTCCCCCAGTAAGAGATGTGTATAATTGGCTTAAACCTTGAAGTTCTGAAAATCCGATTGCCCTAATGATTTGACTTTTCTCTGTCCAGAACAGTAGCAAACAATTGTATCGACCTGCTTTGGTAGGGGCAGACAGTATCAACTCAGTTTCAAGCGCAACAGCTTGATTTCAGTGCTGGACCTGTCAAGACGCACCGATGCCACACATTGTACTTTGGACCCTCAGGAGTCGGAGTCCCTGGCAGCAGGGGCAGGAATGCAAGGATCAAAGCAGCTGCCATGACCTCCTGGGGTGGACGCGGGGGTCCTGCTACTCCCTCTGCCATTGCGCGGAAGTTCATGACCATACTGTGCCAGGATGAAGCTGTCAATGACATTTTGGAGCAGGTCAGGATCTTAGTGGTCGCTATGTAACAAGATGTGACTGAAAATGAATGATGATCATCTGATGGTATCCTCTGCATGTGCTGGTGCTGGTGCATATGTGAGCATGTGAAATCTGGTCACTTGAATGATATTTTCTAATGCCCGATATCCTATGCCAATCCTTGTTCTGCTAGATGAAAGCATGTTCTTAGGTTCCATTGTGAGAGAATGTGCAGGAGCGACAGACAGAGCCGGGAGGTAACTTTGCTACACAGGACATAGAGAACTCAATGCGCCCTGTGGTCGTAGTGGATTCAAGTTCAAAGCCTGCAAAGGCTCGCAGGCGTGCCTCGGCTGCTGATGCTTTGGATGACGATGATGAGGATGTGGTGATACCGAAGAAGAGGAAATCCTACAAGCCTAGAGCTAATCCAGGCCAGCAGCAGTCCAAGAATGCTCTAGATCCTCTGGGAGCTCATAACTTTATGCTTGGAGAAAATGGGTTTCAACAAGACCAGGCAGGCCATCAACTACAACAGAATAATTTCAATCTGCAAGATGGCAATCAGGAACCATCTGTAATTCCAGCTCACACATTCAGTATGGTTCAGAATTAAATTTCAGACACTTTCATGGGTTAATAGAAAATTAGGGTGACGATTGTAAGTGGGTATGAAAATGTGTGGGAATCAGACCTCGTTCCAAGATGGCTACTTTTTAATATTGTTGCGTTATTGATTTTTATGGCTATCATCATGAACATCCACTTATTTTTCGTATGCGGTCTTCTCTCAATTTCATCGTCGTTTCTATTGAAATCCACCGTAGCAAAGTTCTCGAATGAAAGAGATTCTGAGCTACTCACAAAAAAATACAAGAACACAAAGCCTTTGATCGGAATTATGACCCAGCCCTGCACTACTTGCCCAGGTGCGATACATCGCCTTCTCAAGGGTCGACATGCATGCGTCAACCTTCCAATCTCCGCCTCAATTGCAGGCAAGTCTTACATCGCAGCAGGGTTTGTCAAGTGGGTCGAAGCTGCGGGGGCACGTGCTGTCCCCATAAGGTGAGATACAGGAGTCATCACCTGCCCTTGACAACACATGTAGAAGCATACAATTTAATTGTAAAATTTGTAATGTTTAAACTTAATATCGCTGATGATGTCAAGTGAAGCTGCAGAGTAGTGAGAACTGTACCTCAATCATGTAGACAACTACCTTGCTGCATACTTAAATCAGTTGTAACTGGGAACCGGAGCATCATTTGCTTTGTATATGTAAGTGATAACTGCAGAACCTGCGAGTATGTTGCCGCCACATACCTGCGGTGATCTCAGTGTTATCCCATCTGCTAAGGTTTTATGCCACTGATCAAGAGTTGGCAAGGCTTTTCAAATCCATTAATGGACTGATTTTCCCAGTAAGTCCCAGTACTTTGTAGATGAAGAAGGCTTATGTCAGGTGAGCTACAGTATTTGTCTTCTTTTGCCTGTGTTTATTCGTCCTTGGTTTCCCTACCAAGAAAGGCAACTGAGTCATGTTGAGGTGTTAATAAAGTTGAGGCTATGGATTTACACTTCTGCAGCTTAGTACTGTTAAGATTCAATATGTATGCAGGGGGGCCTCACTTGGTTATGGCTGGATGCGCCTTATGTTATCACTGCACGGAAGATATTTAACATGGCTGTCAAGGCCAACCTGAACGGAGACATCTTCCCAGTGAGATTTATCTTCATAACATAAATGGACTTGACTTCAATATCTCAGAAGCCATACCGATTCACTTTGCTGCCGTACATGTGTATCATGGCTGTGATGTGTTGTGTAGCTTCTAAACTTCTACAAAACCAATGACGTTAAAAAGGCTTCACCTCAGCTTGTGTCTTAATGTGAAACACGACCTGTGTGGTGGCAATTAGATCTGGGGCACCTGCCTTGGATTTCAGCTGTTGCACATCCTTCCATCAAATGTCAGTAGAAACGTTCTGCTTGTGGAGACGGACTCAGTGTCTCATGCTACTACCCTGGAATTAAATCATGACGCAGACAGCAGCCGCATGTTTGGAGGACTCGCGGTAATCTGAATCATGATGCGACATGAATGAGCATGAGATCTACATACATATATAAAAGCCAATCTTCATGTAAGTCTTATTTTCTTTGCTGCTAGTATTTGTACTTTCCAAACAGATATTGCATGGGAATTCCTTGAAAAATATGTCCATGTCACCTCCATATGTGCATGATACCATGCCTCCTGTATCCCTTCAGTCGGATTTAAAGAAGAAGCTGCCTGATTCCAGCTATAACTTGACCATTGAGAATCATGAGTATGGTCTTTTGCCAGATATGTACCATCGGTACCCAGTGCTGTCAGAGTGGTACACTGTGCTGTCCACCACCAAGGATCGCAACGGAACAGAGTACATTAGCAGCATGGAGGGAAAGAAGTACCCTTTCTTTGGTGAGCTCCATGACAGGGACATGTGAAAAGTAATCCCATCCTCCTTGCGCTCTGCCCGACATATTATCAGTTCTCAATGTAGATAAAGGTGTATTTCCTAGCCAAGCCGCTGAAAGCCGCCAAGCTGCTGGTTGAGAGTACATTATCAATGAATCACCACCATTTTCTCTTTCATGTTATAAGGCACTCAATGGCATCCAGAGAAGCCCCCTTATGAGTTTGGTATCCCTGAGATTCCACACACACTGGATGCCATAAGGGTCAGTCAGCACACCGCAAATGTGTTTGTGGACATAGCTCGCTACTCTGCTCACCGTCCTGAGTCTCATGAGGAGGAGATGAATATGGTTATTTATGGCACACCGCCAACCTTTGTGGCAAGGGATATGGTCACAGAGGAGGATAACTATGATGGTCCAGATATAGCCTATTACTTGTAAGTGTCTGAAGTTAATAGTGATAGGAGAAAAGTTCTAACAGTCCATGGGGCTTGCCAATACATATTTTGGTAGTGACTAGTCTAAAGCAGCACACAACATATTGACTGTGAAGTTTTATTTGGAAGGCTGTGGTGGATGAGATATTCATTTTACATACTGCAGTGATCCTCAAGAAAAGCCTCCTTCCGGTCCAGATGACGGTCCAGAAGATATTGCTGAACTGAGAAACTTCGGCTTGCACGCAGAGTATAAGAATAAGCTAAGAACTTATATATTGTGACATGTGTATCTATATATCTATGTACATGACTTCTAACATCTACGTCTACGTGAAGACATCTATTGTTAGGGTTCGGGACTTCGGGGTACAGAATTAAGGCATAAATATGTCGAAAATCCTGTCCAGTGAAGCCTGAAGTGCAAATGTCGTTATCAAATTTGATTATTACTGTCTTGCTAACATGCAGCCTTAGCTCTGTAGTCTCTCGCTCGATACAGAACATCGAGCCTTCAACAGAAGTTGAGAGATGGGAACTGCAAAAGGACTCAAAGTATAAGAATGTGAAACCTCTCATCGGAATTATGACACAACCATGTCATTCCTGCCCTGGTACGTTGGTAATTGATACCTATACACGCTCACGTGAGTCCCTTCAGACAGTTAACTCTCATTGCAGGCAAATCTTACATCGCAGCTGGATTTGTGAAGTGGATCGAGGCCGCAGGAGCAAGAGCAGTTCCCATCAGGTAGGTATTTTTTTCTTCTCAAAACGTGATTTTTGTGCACTGACGTAAGGATTGTGTCTTTCTTTCAGGTTTTATGCATCTGATTCAGAATTAAAACGGCTGTTTAAATCCATCAATGGTCTCATTTTTCCGGTAAGTAATGTTTGCATCGTAAGCAACGTGTGCCTAACTAGGTATGTGACTTAATAGACTCCCTTTCGTCTAATTATTTTCATATCGGACAGGGAGGTTTGACATGGCTCTGGAGAGACGCTCCTTACGTCATTGCCGCTAGGAAGCTCTTCAAGATGGCAGTTACTGCCAACGATAAGGGAGATGTCTTCCCTGTAAGTTCAATGGTTGTAACCAAAGGTACTCCATAGATCTATTGTGCTCTCTATCCATAGCTTTCTTCCCCTCCTCCCTCAACTCAGCCTTCCTGTTAAGTACATATTTTACACAGGGCTCTGGGCCAGCTGTTGTTTAAAGTTATGTGCAATATTGTGCCAGGAATTGCAGCAGTGCTAAGTTCAGTATTTTCATACCAATTTCAGATTTGGGGAACATGCCTTGGATTTCAGCTCTTGCACCTTCTGCCTTCAAACATCAGCAGAAATGTGGTGCTGATCGATACTGACTCAGTTTCTCATGCCTCAACTCTTGATTGGAGCCCCTATGCCTCCAGCAGCCACATGTTTGGTGGGATTGAGGTGTGATAAATTGAATTTTGGACTTCAGCTTGTTGTTTTTAATGATATGTGCTCTTTACTCATAAACTAGTTTCAGGATGAGAGGAACACTTATTCTCCTCTTGGTCCTGTTTCTTTGTAGACTACATTGTATGACAAGATCCAGGACCCCACCTATAACCTTGCCTTGGAGAATCATATGTACGGGATGCCTCCTTACATGTACGAGAGGTACCCCGTACTTTCTGAGTGGTACAACATCATCTCAACTACCAAGGACCGCAATGGCACTGTGTACATCAGCAGCATGGAAGGAAAGAAGTACCCTTTCTTTGGTGAGGTTTTTTCTAGGTGTGCTAACATTCTAAACATTTTTTTAACTTGAGAAAGGAACCGCTGTAATGTACGCTCTGGAATGCCTGCAGCTCCTCTCCCTGAGGCAGCTGACTAATGCCCTTCCAACCTTCCCATCCAACAGGTACTCAATGGCATCCAGAGAAGCCCCCTTATGAGTTTGGTATCCCTGAGGTCCCTCACACACTGGATGCCATAAGGGTCAGTCAGCACACCGCAAATGTGTTTGTGGACGTTGCACGCCATTCCGGACACACCCCCGAGTCCCATGAGGAGGAACTCAACATGCTGATTTATGGTACTGCGCCCGTCTTCTCTGCCAGGGACGAGGTAGCTGAAGAGGACAACTACGATGGACCTGATATCACCTACTACTTGTGAGTTACTGTGACAGACCTGATATCACCCACTACTTGTGAGTTAATTCGATCTTGACAGGAGAGTTTTAGTTACCAATTAAATCTCAATGTGAAGAACTACTGCTGACCACACCTGCCGAATAACTTTTGAGAAGGAATAAGTGAAGGTTCATTTTTTACACTAGTAGCTCTCATCTACCCTTTTTACCTTAAACCTTATGTTGTCTTGTAATCTTAGTACTGTACTTCTCATGTCTGTTCTAGTGACCCTGCTGATAACCCTCCACTGGGACCTGATGATGGTGGTCACCCTGATCCGGATGAGCCAGATGAAGATGATTTCAGAGCCTTTGAGACTTACAAGGAATACAAGGCAGCTAAGAAGTTGCGCGCTGCACATAGGCGTCAGGAATATCAGCGCGCACTTAATGTGAAAGTTCTTGAGCTGTAAATGGTGATGTTATCATGATTACCTGCGGCTGTTTAAGTTGCTAGGGATTGTTTCTATATTACAGATGAGGTAGAAGGTAGGGACCTGCATGCAACTGAAAAATTGTAATGCTTGAAACAGTTTTGCTTCTGATGGCTACAGTTATTCAAGGATCTACGGTCACCAGGTCACAAAGGTGCTATACGTTGTCAGGCTGTCATCTGCAAATGTACAAATAGAGCTCCTGAACCTGACAAGAATATTCTGCAAACGAAAATCGGCATTGTACTTGAGATTTTATATGAATTGATTCTGTTATGCCGATCACATTTAGTGAAATTGACACTGTGCTGGGACCTAGACAACCGGAAGTGCGAATCGAGACAGAGCCAGAACTGCAGCTTCACAATTCAAATGAAGTAGGAGTAGATACTCAAGATGATGGCTACAAATCAACTGGGTCTGGAGATGAGGGCGGTAAGGACTCCGGCAGAAGCAAGAGCAAGAGAGAGAAACTTGGTGCTGCTACTCAAAGAAGGTGGCTTAGAATCGATGCTGATGGAGAGTCATACATAACAGGTTCTGCTACAATGAGGACTGTCTCGAAATTAGGCATCCAGCCTCGAGACCTTCGCTTCTTGGAACTCCATGCTGTGAGCTACAGTCCTCCTGCATTGCTGGCACGTGAAAATGCAATTGTTGTGTCTTTCGAGTGTATTCGGTGCATCATTACTTTAACTTACGTCCTGGTCATCAATCCAACCGATGAGAGAGTAGCTTCGTTGATAGAAGACTTGAAGGCTCAACTAGTGGGACAGCAGCATAAGATGCGGTTTCCTGGAGAAAGCAAATTAAGTGATGTTGCAAGCAAACTCAAGTTTGGCCGGGCTGCTGCTGTTGAGCTACCATTTGAGCTTAAAGCCTTAGAAATCTGCTTTGACAAAGTGAGCGTTTCTCTCTCTGTAATTCAACCTAAAGGCAAGAAAGTTAATATGGCCCTGTCATAACCACATGTATCAATCTTCTTGCAGATTGCTTCAGAGCTGAGCTCTGCAGCCACTGACTTAGAAAAGGAGGCTTTACCTGCCCTGGACAACCTCACAAAGCGAGCAAGTGCAACAAAAACTGGAACATTCATAGCTTGTTGTAAACTTGTGCTTTTGCATGGATCTGAGATTGCTGTGTAATGAAGTTTGCAACTTGTCGTTATGACCCAGGAAATGCTGATATGAACCTTGAACTCCCTGCTCCCTGTCACACAGATACATGCACCAGACTTGGAGGCTGTCCGGCGTGTGAAGGGAAGCATTGTGAGACTGAAAACAAGGATTGAATCTGTGAGTTCCTGGTGTTTGTGTAATGACGTGACTGTAAGATCCTTGGTAAGCTTATGAGAGGATAGCCAACATGTTGTGATGCAAGCTTGAATAGGGATCATGTCATTGCAAGCATCTACATTGGAAATTGTGCTACTGCTTCTGACATCAAGTGCCAGGCCTCATTTCTCCATCGCATACTTTCAAGGATCACCTCCTGTGTTTAGTCACATAGCTTCCACTTTTATGCATGGATCTTCCTCCCTTCCACTTCCATGCATGTATCCTCCCCCCTTCTCACTTCCTTGCATGGATCCTTCCCTCTTATCACTTCCATGCATGGATCCTTCCCTCTTATCACTCCACATCATCACCTGACCTCATGAGAGTAAAGAGGCTCACTCTGTCTGCCTTCTCGTTAATCTTTCGTATAAATGCTGCAGCTACATGAGGTTCTGGAGAAGTTTTTGAACGATGACTCCGACATGCATCGCCTCAATCTGACAGCAGAGGAACTGTCCCGCCAGTCAGTAGGGGGTCCGCTGGCCAGGCTGTCACGTAGGAGACTTGGCACTCGCAGCCGCTCCACTTTCCAGGATCCCAGTAAGTCCTTGGGAAGACATAGTCGACCTCTGGCAACCAGTGGAGCTGATACACCAGGGTCTATGAAGGTATGAGTCAATCTCTGTCGTGAACCCGCTGAACTTTTGACAGCTAGAGCTGCCCATAATGTGAAAGACTTCCATGTTGAAATTGTGAGGAGAAAAGAGTGCCAGTGGCAAACAGACTGTGCTTGGGCTTATTATAACATGGAAGGAGAAGCGTATATGAAGCTTACATGACTCATGCTCTCACTGCATACCTCCTTAGGCTACATCAGAGAGCAGCACTTCCTCAGCATCCTCAAACGGGCTTGATGATGCTGAGGTGGCAGAAGTAGAGATGCTTTTGGAGGCATATGATATGCATCTTGAGCAAGCACTGAGCAGGATCCAAGTAGGTGTTGAATGTGACTCTCTCATCTATGTCCTCCTGACGTTACATGAGCAAAATTAGATTCCTTACATGTTCTCATAACAGTTAAGTCTTTGCCCTAGGACTTACATGACTGATAAACTTTCTGAAGCTCATGATAGTCTGTACATAACATGTACATCACACCAGCAGACACTCCATTGAATATACAGTGTACTGCATTGTTATCAACCACCCTTGAATTGGCAGTGATTTCCCTCCAAACAGACCTTAGATGAGTATATCCAGGACACTGAGGATTTGGTGAACACTGCTTTGGACCAAAAACGTAATGAGCTAATAGCTTGCGACTTGCTATTGAACTCCAATATTGTGGCGTTAGGGCTCATCACCACTTGCACTGCTCTTTTGAGCATGAACATTGTGCCCATGACAATTCAGGTGCGTATTTTGAAGGTGTACAGAGACACAGATGTTTTACACTTAAACTTAGAGACTTTACGCCTCTCAGTTTTGATTTTGAATGTGCACTCCAAATTCAAAACTGGACTGTTATGCCTCTGATCCCTGTCTTGTTTACTGATGAGTGCAGCTGGCTCCAGATGTGTTCAATCAGGTTGCAATATCTTCTATGATTGGGACCTACATTCTCCTTGGGGTCTTCCTATTGTGGGCGGTCAAAGAGAACCTTCTGGTGTTCTAGAATAGGACGTTAAATTTACTCCCCCATTGTTATGTAGGATTTTGAATGTCATGAATAGTATCGATGGTCACATGTTCATAATGGCTGACATTACTTTGATATCGACAATAATGATAAAACTCAGAGGATAAGACAGCTGCACGATGTAGGAACTGAGATTTGCAAGTTAAGCATTGCTCTTCTTAAAGACGATTGGCATGTTAAAGAGATCTACATGACTGGTTTACGGCACCAACTATAAATCTACTGCCGCTAATGAAAAAATATCCTTTAATCTACCACCTAGTGCAATTTCAATGCCTCTCATTCTGCTTGAGAGACTTACATCTACAGCTGCATGGTCTCCTTAGACAGTTCCCACTGTCCAAGAGTGCCAGCAGCCTTTTGTGTCACAAACCTCTCATACTTCCGCCTTTCGAATCCTATACCTCCAGGAGGTGGTTTTGTTAGTGCCATCCCAGCAGAAATAAGCTCATTGGGGGCTGCATGGCTGCTGTACATCACAAACACATCGCGTGGATGGTATGGAGATTCAGAGTCACTATTGTTATGATAATCACCAGTCTTTCTATGATGGGAGGATCCCCCCTTGCTATGATAATCACCAGTCTTTCTATGATGGGAGGATCCCCCCTCTGCGTCAGCCAGCTTCCCTGCCATCGTTGAAGAAGTTTGTGAGTTACTCCCATAGTATTCAGCCATGGCTTGCATGGTCCCAGCATTTGGAGGCAAAGATTTCCCTCGGGGTATGTCTGGATGGGGATTGTAAGAGAACAGCTTCAGCTCCTCCTCTCTCTCCCGAATCACTTTAATATCTCGTACCCTTGCTGCTTCCTGTCAAATGCATGTTGCAACAGGTTCGTGAAAAAAACAAGACGAGATCCAAGTAACTGCATGACACAACATAGCCCACATGTCTGCCTGCAAAGCGTTTATAAACACAGTGACCTGGTCATTACATTAAGTAGTGCAGGAATCCCTGTAGGCCATTCCAGACCTCACACTGCATTTTCATTCAACCAAGTACGATTTTATCGCACCTTGACAAGCTCTTCCTCTAGCTTGGATCTCACAGGCACATACTGCAAGTTACGTGGAGGAGCCCGTTTCCCAAATGCTACTGTTAGTGCTGCTACATCTCCCCCTATGTTTGCCCTGGCTTTTATTCGCTCTGCTTCCATTATCACATGCTGATCTAACACTCTCAGACGAGGCATGGCATACACAACCTGTAGCCGATAATCTGGTTCTTCACAACAAGGATTACCCTGCAGCAAGTAGCAAGATGAGACGCTCAACAGCAAGTAGCAAGATGAGACGCTCAACAGCAAGTAGCAAGATGAGACGCTCAACAGCAAGTAGCAAGATGAGACGCTCAACAGCAAGTAGCAAGGTGAGACACCCAACAGCAAATCAAATTACTGAAGAACCCAGAGAGTCATAGACACAAAGCATTGAGGGCCGGAGTAATCATTACTTTCACTATTGACATGCATTTGCATATTATGTGTCAAGAAGAACGCTGCATATTTACCTTGAGGTTCAAATGAGTCAAAAACTGGAAACGCTGCAGAACAGGTAGGAGTTTGGCCAGATCTCGGAGCTCATTGTTTGATATGTCAAGATGTTCTAAGTTTTTTAACTCTGATAGGCTTCCTTTCAGTGTGCAAATCTGATTGTCCTAATGACATTGAAGACATGAAAACGAAACAAGTTGTAATGTAGAACTGAAGGATACAGAACGAGTACATCTTAATTATATACAGAGATGAAGTTCTGAGGAGAAAGTACATCCATTCAGCACTAAACAGCTTGTTCTATGCAATACATCGATTGTTTAAGGCCTAATGAAAATGCCAGATTGATATTGCTTTATTGATTACTGGCCCCTGATTAGGTACATGACTGATGACTCAATATACTTATCACCCACCTGAACGCTTAGAACCTTAAGCCTGAAGTTTTCCTCGAGATTATTGACCTTCTTTAGCCTGTTCCCATTCAGACACAAGTATTCTAGATTGACAAAATCCTCAAAACCTCGAATCTTTTGAATGCCTTTGTTTCCAAGATACAACTCAGTACATTCTGCACAGCATTGTGGACATTTTTGGCAGAGTAGCGGAAACAGTTGTCAATGTCATATTTGAGGAAATGAATACTCACCTAGAACGTACTTGACGTTTTTTCCACCACCCACAAGCTCTTTACGAGGCTCAGAGATAATGTAAGTCTGTGACATAGGTACCTATGCCGACAGTGTCACTACAGTTCTTAGAAGCACCACTTTTAAGGGAATAAAACAGGGCAAAAGTTTCAAAATTAGCTGAGCTATAGCCTATATCTTGCTTTAATTGATGTTGTTTTCCTTAACGAAATGAAGTCAGCTACACTAAGCTACCACTGACTGTATCACGTATCTTGCGCATGATATCACAATTGAATTCCAGCCCTCAGAGTGGAGGACAGTACTGATTATACTGTGTAAGCGTTTGTCTCCATGGACTCAGATCGTGGGGACTATGATGAGTACCTTGACGAAGAAGAGAACGAGATTATAGGGCAGGTAATGAAATAGAAAAAATGTAAGCCTGTTTCAAGCTTTGATACGTCAAGGTTATCCATGCACATTGTACCAATCTACTCATTCAACACAGTTTTATCACTTTCACAGATGGGTTTAGAGACTTTCAGAGAGCATACAGTCTTCCTCGTTGATGCCAGCGAATCTATGCTGAACTCATCCCTCTTTCAAGTGAGACAATTATATGCAGATTCAGGAGATCATCACAAGGGTTTATGTGAAGGTTTTATTCAAAAGCTGGCCCTTTAAATGAATTGGATACAGAGCATGAATAATTGCTCATTTGATCATATACAGGCAGGAGACTCACCTGAAAAAACTGGCTGCACTTACTTCTCTTACGCGATGACTGTCATTAAGACATTTATGAAGTCCAAGATATTTGCAGAACCCAGTGATGAAGTTGCTGTTATGTTCTATGGAACTGTGAGTTACTCTTTAAGATAGAATTCAAAGGATTCCCAATTTCCTCAAGACAGATATCCCTTCATCATCAAAAGAGTTATGCAAATGCTCGGTCCCAGTCCTCCAAAAGTCCTGTATGAACAAAGGAAATGCAGATCAGGAGTTTAAATCTATTTTATGTGACTTTGAAGACCAACCTCTATTATCATACACAGAGCACATCTCAAAATGCCAGTAATCTGGATGCTGTTCACACTTTCCTAAAATTGGATCTCACTGACGCTTCAAGAATTAGGGAGGTAGAGGAGCTCACAGGTAGGTCTTAACAACATTGAGGAGTAGGAACCGGACATTGATGATATTGCAGGCAATGTGTTGCAAGTTCATAACTTCTTCTCACATCATCGTCATGAGCTCATTATGTCTTCTGAATCATCACTTTGTTCACAGAAGAGGTATTCAAGGATACAATAGGATGCCTAGAAGCTTCACACGAAGCAGGGACCAACTTTCAGGAAGCTCTCAGAATGGGTTTATGGGCGGCAGGGCAAGCACTGATTACAAGGTACTGATGGGTTGACAGGGCAAGAACTGATTACAACTAGGTACTGATGGGATGACAGGGCAAGCACTGATTACAAGGTACTGATGGGATGAATTTGCATTGGACACTGAAATATTGGTGTCATTTTGGAGAAGGCCGCTCTAATTGCCTGTCCTTTGAGATGGCCGCTGACATTGCCTGTCCTTTGAGAAGTCCCTTCTGAGGCCTCTAGAAACCTCAAATCTTGACGCCTGACTGTGAGCATGCTGTCAGTCTATTCCTCTAGCCCACCATTCATTAAAATCTTCACTGCGTAAGCCGCATAATCTCTGCAAGCTCCCCTCTCCTGCGTATTCAATCTTCACTGCGTAAGCCGCATCATCTCTGCAAGCTCCCCTCTCCTCTGTGTTCAATCTTCACTGCGTAAGCCGCATCATCTCTGCAAGCTCCCCTCTCCTGCGTATTCAATCTTCACTGCGTAAGCCGCATCATCTCTGCAAGCTCCCCTCTCCTCTGTGTTCAATCTTCACTGCGTAAGCCGCATCATCTCTGCAAGCTCCCCTCTCCTGCGTATTCAATCTTCACTGCGTAAGCCGCATCATCTCTGCAAGCTCCCCTCTCCTCTGTGTTCAATCTTCACTGCGTAAGCCACATCATCTCTGAAAGCTCCCCTCTCCTGCGTATTTAATCTTCACTGAGTAAGGCGCATCATCTCTGAAAGCTCCCCTCTCCTGCGTATTTAATCTTCACTGAGTAAGCCGCATCATCTCTGCAAGCTCCCCTCTCCTGCGTATTTAATCTTCACTGCGTAAACCACATCATCTCTGCAAGCTCCCCTCTCCAGCGTATTTAATCTTCACTGAGTAAGCCGCATCATCTCTGCAAGCTCCCCTCTCCTGTGTATTCCATTCTTTATCAGGCACAAGGCTCAGAAACGTGTCTTCCTCATGACAAATAACCATGATCCTTGCAAAGGAGCTGCTGCATCTAGGTGAGAATGCACAGCTTTCCCGCCACTGCCATTGCTTGATCCATGACGCTGCTCTCTGCTGCATTTAAGCTCTCTCAAGGCATAGATCACGAGTGCGTTGCTGAAAAATTTCCTGTCTGATTCCCAGGAATCCTCGTAGAGTACAAAAGTACATTGAGATTTTAAGGGAGTTTAGTTTGCTAACGCTTAAACCATTCACCTCGCATTGATTTTCTTGTAGAGCAAGCACCCTGGCTCGTGCTAAGGAGCTGAGGGATGCCCAGGTTGGACAAAATCATGCGCAAATTAAAGCACAGACATTTCCTACAAACAATAAGTGGATGTCTATCTGCACCAACTCCTCATTATGATGGCAACTTTGAACACTGGCTTCATTCTGTCACAGAATAACCAGAATGCAGAGCTGATTCATCTGCTTCTCCATCTCCCCTTACGTTGAGCCAAGCCTTTGATATATTTATCTGAGAGAGACCATGATGTCACTTCCTTTCTCAGATTATACTTCAGTTCCTACCTCTGCCAACTCCGGGTGAGCTCTTTGACATGTGCATCTTCTGGCAAGACCTGCTTTTGGCCAGTAGGCCCAGGGACAGCGAAAACAGTAGCCAAGAGAGTGTCGCCTCTGAGTTTGCATACCTGTTGGAGATGTCAAAGCATCAAGTACGTGGGTCACACAAATTTCAAACTCTGATTTTGAATCCACTATTAGATTATGCCTACATTGTGATTTTTGCGTTAGTGCTGTCCTCATACTTCAAAAAACATGTAAAGGATTTGTTTACAAGTACATTAAATCCTTCATCTATGCACTAAAAGCAAACGCCTTCTGCCATTAATGGAGTCCTGGAGGCTGTTTTGATATTTCTTCTGTGCACTCATTGGGCACTTCTTCGATACCCATCACAGTCATTCAGCCCTGAAGAAATGAGCCTGTGCATGGCCAGCATGGACACCCTGGTGCGCAAGAAAAACTTTAAAAGACGAGCAGCTGCTAGATTGAAATGGACCCTAGTAGACGGAAGAGACATTGCAGTTCAGGTGACGAGACTGACAGTGTCGCGAGTTACTGCAGGCATGCACACAACTTAGGGTTCTGCACAACAGGTACAATGCCGTCTCATTTTTGCCTGATTCTGTAGCAAGAAGATTTGTCTTCTACTGTTTATAACTTGGCTGCAAAGATGTTAACATTGGAAGTTGCTGTATAACCTCATGACCCTGTGAAACTTCTATGCCTCTCATTCATCCAGGTCTTTAATCTAGTGCAGCCTTGTTCGGGACCCTCTCACACATATGTGGATGCGATATCTAACTCCTTACTCAGGTCAACTTTAGCTCTCAGCATCGTCATGGTGATCGATTTTTTAAATATTGCATGCTATTTTAGCCTCATGCCTAGAAATATGCCTTGAATTTAAAGCATGTAAATGTCATGGATTGTAGTATCCCTTGTCTCCTAATGTCATGGACTGTAGCATCCCTTGTCTCCTTATGTCATGGACTGCAGCATCCCCTGTCTCCTAATGTCATGGACTGTAGCATCCCTTGTCTCCTAATGTCATGTCCCTTGTCTCCTAATGTCATCGTCTGCAGCATCCCTTGTCTCCTAGTGTCATGGACTGTAGCATCCCCTGTCTCCTAATGTCATGGACTGTAGCATCCCCTGTCTCCTTATGTCATGGACTGTAGCATCCCTTGTCTCCTAATGTCATAGATTGTAGCATCCCTTGTCTCCTAATGTCATGGACTGCAGCATCCCCTGTCTCCTAATCAGCATTATTATTTGTCTCCTCCTTTCTTCTGCAGCTCTAAATGCATCTCAGAATGATTCCTTAGAGAAAGAAGTAGATTCTTCCAGAATTATGATTCAGCTCATGTGCTGACTTGTGTTTCCCTTGAATGATTGTTCAGAATTGAGCGACGTCTCGTTAACGTTGAGACAGGTGGCGTTCTGACACATCAAGATCAAACTACAGTTTTTCAGGCGGCATCCAAGTTGATCGCAGACCGCTTCCCTGCTCATGTAAGTCAACCATGAACCACTTCCCACCTCATGTAAGTCAACCATGAACCACTTCCCACCTCATGTAAGTCAACCATCAACCACTTCCCACCTCATGTAAGTCAACCATCAACCACTTCCCACCTCATGTAAGTCAACCATGAACCACCTCATTCTGACCATGATGTGCTGATGGCCCTGACTGTGTGTGCCTCTGCACTTCTTCCTACTCATGACATCTGGTTCACATTAAAGGTTGCAGACTCAAGCTTTCCAGGCTTAAGCAGGTTTTGTAAAAGAGAGCCCACAGAGGCTTGGGGAGGTCACATTTCTGCATGTAGTGTAGCAGGCAGTTAATGACTCTTGACAGGTGCTGACATACAGGTATCCATTTCCCACAGCATGGTAGCAGGTAGTTAATGACTCTTGACAGTTGCTGACATACAGGTATCCATTTCCCACAGCATGGTAGCAGGCAGTTAATGACTCTTGACAGGTGCTGACATACAGGTATCCATTTCCCACAGCATGGTAGCAGGTAGTTAATGACTCTTGACAGTTGCTGACATACAGGTATCCATTTCCCACAGCATGGTAGCAGGCAGTTAATGACTCTTGACAGGTGCTGACATACAGGTATCCATTTCCCACAGCATGGTAGCAGGTAGTTAATGACTCTTGACAGGTGCTGACATACAGGTATCCATTTCCCGCAGCACGGTGGCAGCAGTGAAGGCCTCTGTCGATGTAGGGTTACTGCTGCTGGGGTTTAAGCCACGAAGCCATTTGAGGGATTACCACCAAGCCAGCCACAGGTACCAGAAACTGGTGGAGCATCGAGTCAGATTGCATAGTAACTTCCAGACAATTGCAGACTAGGGAAGAGGAATGGGTGTCTGTCAATAATGCTCCTCCTATTTCATGGTGTGAGTTAGAGTACTTGTTGTATGTTCTGTAGCAGATTCATCTACTAGAGGATGAAAGATATGGCAGTGGTAGATGATGTTCATATCAGTCTTTTTTCTTGCCCCCATCGAGAATTTGTATGTAACTTGGTGCAGCTCCTTTTTGAGGCCTGATGAGGGTGAGATAGGAGGCAGCGTGACTGCCTTTAAGGCCCTACTGGATGCCATGATACGAGAGGACAAAGTGGCAGTATGCAGGTGAATGTCCCTTGCATAGGATCTGACTCTGCATGTAGCAACGCAACTTCATCTGCTTATGATTGTGTGATGTTCACTAATGTGCAGCAAGAGATGATAATCATAACGGTGAGCTATGAGAGGTTTTGAGAATAAAGAGCCTTGTCTGCAAGCTGTGAGCTCAAGCAATTGTCCAATGACCTCATTGTTCCTTACATTGACGGCATTATTGTTCCTTACATTGACGGCATTATTGTTCCTTACATTGGCGGCATTATTGTTCCTTATATTGACGGCATTATTGTTCCTTACATTGACAGCATTATTTTTTTGTTATGGTAATGTGGCAATTGACACAACTTAAGTTGTTGTGTTTAGGTACAAGAGAGGAAAGGTCTCTGATGCACGCTTAGTGGCTCTGTTGCCTCAGCTTGAAGTTAGAGACACATATGACGTTCAGGTGTTACTACAGACATAAGGCACTTGCATGCTGACCCCGGAATGTTGGGCTTTTGTGTTCTGTAGAGCACGTCACTTGAACCCTCTAGTGCATCATTAAAAGCCTCCAGAATGCATGATTTAGTGGAAATAGCATGGAGCCACCATGTTTTCTTAGCTATATTCATCTTGTATCACATCTGCAGTGGTGCTTCATTGGTGTTCTTTAATCCAGGTTTTTCCTGAGGGTATGCATTTGATACATCTTCCATTCTCTGACGACATCCGATGTCCAGAAAAGGAGCCTTCTGTGATCGGGATGAAGGTGCGCTCTCTGGACAGCTTCATCTCTGTAAGTTCAGAGCTTGGAAATCTACTGCACATTTAACCACAAAAAATATGATATTGTGTGATCTACGCTCCTGTCCTTGCCACAGGCTTCTCGTGCTGACAGGGACCAAGTGGAGAAGGCAACCGCCCTTATCAATGCTCTGTCTTTTCCAAAGGATGACAGCTCTGGAATATCAACCTTTGCATGTGACCAAGTGCCCAATCCCTTCCTCCAGAGAGCCTACACTGTGATAGAGGTAAGGCTTGCATGTTGCACTAAAATCTTACAAAATTGTGCGCCAGCAAGGAGAGAGTGGATGGGGCCCTGAATACGCCTCATCTCATCCACTACTTCATGACTGTGCATCCCTCCTAGTAATGCCATGATGAGAAACTAGAGAAACTTGGAGCCACCTTTTTTTTGAACATCAGGAACCTTGCATTCAGACAAAAGTAAATGAGTCTTCTTTGAAACATATGCTCCTCTTAGTCGCATACCCACATATATCAATTGTCTATGTTGGCTATCTGCTGCAGAGCCGTGCCATGGGTCAGGAAGTTGAGCCCTGGGACCTGAGAGAGGATTGCACATACGACCTTACACTGCCTCATCTTGAGGCGATAGAGCAAAAACATGATGTGATCCAAGATTTTCTTGACTCTGTTTATGGGCTTGCAGCAAGCACAAATGGTAAGGCATGCAGCGCATTAAGTCAATGATAACTAGTGATGCGATGTTATGGGTTTCACCACATTCTCCACAATTCGCTTACAGGGGGGCGAGGTTTAAAGAGAAGTTCATGTACATCCAGTGCCCAAGGACATCATGCTGCTGCTACTGCTAAGGATAGTTTGGATGCGTACTGTGATTATGATTGGCAGTATTTGTCAGCATCTGAAGGTTTAACCAAGTTATCTGTGAAAACTCTGAAGGTTTACTTGGTGAAACATCAGCTCCCAGTTACAGGAAAAAAAGATGAGTTGTGTACTCGCATTACTACACATGCTCTCAAGCTGTAATTCATGTTGAACCTCAACTTTAACTGACGCCACCAACCATATTTTTTGTTCATTAGTATAATGTTTCATTAAGGGATCATTTCTACATCTCATGGATATAATTATGAGAATGAGCTCAATAAAGTAGACATTGAGTATCCAAGGCGGTGAACATGTGACCAATTGAAGTGCCATCACATACAGATTTGCTTTTTAAGCAAAAGTACGTAGCAGTAATTATCTCTCACAATTATCTCTCGCTAATTATTTCAGAAAGTTCATTCCAAATTTGTCTCGTCTTGCTGCGCCTTTGTATCGCATGACAAAGTTCTTTTTGAAAAAGGGGAGGAAGCCCTTCTCAGCTTTAAAGCTATCAAGGAAACTCACGCATCTCATCCTGTCTTAGCTTATCCCGATCAAGAACTCCCTTACGAGTTTATCTCCGATGCAAGCATTACTGGATGCGGAGCAGTCCTTGTTCAAGAAGGTCGTCATGTCGCGTATTACTCCTCCAAATTCAGCGATGCTGGACGGAATTACAAAACTCATGAAGGATTTTTCCTGGAGCTGCCGTACAACAAGTCTCGTCTCTCTGACGGCGTGAAGATGGATATTGGACATATCATGACAGAGTTGTTGTTCCTGCCTCCATGCGCAGTGATATCATTCACATGCATCATGACAATCTTGTTTCAGGTCATTTTAGTTGGTCAAAGACTCTAGATCTCATTTCAAGGAAATGCTGGTGGCCTAACATGCGCCAAGAAATTCAAGCTTATGTGCAGTCATGCCTTTCCTGTCAGAAGAATAAATCCTCTAATTTAAGACCATATGGTTTACTCCAGCCCCTTGTAATTCCAGATGAAAGATGGCATACTGTCACTATGGATTTTGTCTTTGACTTAACTAAATCTAGTTCTGGTCATGATGGCATCATGGTAGTTGTTGATAAGCTCACTAAGTATGTTTGTCTTGCTCCTGTTAAGAAGTCCTGCACATCTGGGGATGTTGCACGTACTTTCATTACTCATGTATTCCAGTACCATGGTATACCGCGTGTCCTTATCTCTGATAGAGATGCTAGATTCATTTCAGAATTTTGGAAAGAGGTTTCCAAACGTCTTCTAGTCCAGCCCAGATATTCCACTGCTTATCATCCTCAAACAGATGGTCAGGCAGAGCGAACAGACCACATTTTAGAAGAAGTCTTGCGCCATTTCATTGATGGTGATCATGTTGGGAAGATCTCTTACCCATGATTGCTTTTGAAATCAACAATGCAAAATCCAGTTCTACAGGTCACAGTCCTTATTTCTTGAATTATGGGAGAAATCCAGTCACACCTAACTTTGTCCAGATCTCAAGTGCTAACATACCTTCACTTGATTCGGTCTTTCATGATCTCCAGTCTACTCTTTCAAGGGTTAGAGTTCTGCTTCTAGCTGCTCAAGATAGGCAAGAACCTTATGCTGATTCTAGATTTCGAGCTCCTCATGATTTTCAAGTAGGAGATATTGTTCTGTTGTCCACCAAGAGCTTCAAGTACAGAAAAGGAGTGAAAAAGCGTCATCCTAAGTTCATTGGTCCTTTCAAGATTCTCAGCATGGCCTCTGGTCAAAATGCTGCAAAGCTCGAGCTTCCTGTCACAATTACTCGAATTCATCCAGTCTTTCATGTCTCGTTGCTCAGGGAATTCAAAACTTAAGCTACTACTGTTGTGGATGAACATCCTCCAGAACCTGTTGTCGAAGACGGAGTTCCGTTTTACAAAGTCGAGAAGATTCTATCACAACGAATTTGAAAATCTGGTCGTAGAAAAGTCAAGGAATTCCTGATCAAGTGGCTAGGTTATGATGATATTCATAATTCCTGGGAGCCAGCCAAATACCTTACAGCTGACTTGCTTGAGCAAGCAGAATAATAAAACAAAAAATAGCAAGACATAAGTACAGAATTGTTAGAGGAAAGAGAACCTGATCACACGCTGGCATGCATCTATGGCATGTACCAAGGGCACAAATTAGTCCAATGGTCATGGCCACAAATGTCACACACCTTGTAAGGGCTGCCGTTAGCAGGAATTGAGTAACCTGGTGTGTTGGCAGAGTTGCTAGGCTGTTGGGCAGTAGGACGGGACAACGTCGCCCGATTGTTGCCACGAGGGTGCGTACTAGCAGGGTAACAGGTGAGGGTGTCAAAGATAGCATGTGAAGAACGGGAGGGTGGGGGGGAAACATTTAAATCCTGTGCTTGAGTATCAGGGGAGCGGGGTGCATGAGATACATCAGGATGGGGTCCTCCAAAACAGTGGGGAGCATTGCTGTTGCAGGTGCATGCCTTGGTGGGTAGTACCTTCTGTATGATGGGGCAGGTGCAGTAGAGGGGGAGCAGTTGGGCGCCGGCCGGGACCTAAAAAGAGGAAAATAATCTGCTAGTACATCTCTTTCAGGGAGGGGGAATCCTGAAGCCGAAAGGGACAGTGTTGGAGGGTAAAATCTTCGAGGGGTTTTTATGCAATCTTGCACTCATGAGAACCAAGATGTCTTCTTCAGAGGAACTCTGAACAAAGACGCGTGCCAAGGTACCTGTTGTTTTTGAATATATTCCATCTACACTTCATTTATGTCTTTGTGAGAGTGTTGAACAGTACGCAGTTTTGTCTCAAAGCAATCATGCTTGCAGCTGAGAATTGTCTTCATCATTACACATGTGTGAGGCAGGTACTCATTGGTATACCACACAGACTAATGAAAATGGAAAGGAAAGAGCATAGTCAAATGTAAAATATCCTTAGTCCAGGTACTGTGCTAGGGGGGGTGGTTTGGCAATAATTGGTGCAAAAGCAATATACTCACCAAATAGGCAAGTACAATATACTCACCAAATAGGCAAGTACAATATACTCACCAAATAGGCAAGTACAATATACTCACTAAATAGGCAAGTACAATATACTCACTAAATTTAGAAGCTGATGAAAGCTTTTAAATGTGTAAATGACAGGTGAAAATAAGCATAACTTGTTATTGATATAGAGGAAGATGTACATCTGGACCCTAGGGTTGAAACAAAAGCTCAAACCATATGAACATGTATCTCCAAGGATATCAAGCAATATGTTAGGATTCCATACATACAGAAAATTGATTTACTTCCACTAATTCCTAGTTGGTAAGAAAATCAAACAGTGACAAGGACCCAAGCGCGGGTAAACTGATGAGGTCTCTAGGGGTAAGGGTCGTAGGACACATTGCCTTTGGTAGAGCGGCATGCTCTCAATTTCTGCACAATGGATAGCACAGATGGAGCATTAGAGACTGTTGAGAAGGAACCTGGTGTAAGAGCTGTAGTGTGTAGGACCGTGGGTTTGCAATTAGGGCAGAGCTCATACAAATCAGTTTAGTGCTGGCATACAAGTGGTTATGTCAGAGTGGAAAATCCAGAGAAGAGGGAAGTCACTAGGTAGAAGAGGGAAATCACTAGGTACTCATGTTTGTTGTGAAACCTATGGGATTGGGTAGACATCATCTTAGCTCCGCGTTGAAAATGCCAGGTTTAGCAGTGAATGTAGGAATATACCTAGGGTTTAGGTGAAATTATTGTCATAGTGGGAAGTGGTATCAGGTACTTAAAGCTTTTGTGACAAAGAGAGGAAGTTGGACTTACGCTCAGATCGTGCACATAGTCTGGGTGTCTGGATTGTGGCGCTAGGTGTGAACCAGCATGGTGCCGCATGGAGACGGCGGCTGATATTGCCTGCAATGGTTGCTGATCAGATACCTAAACAGGGACACGGATGGCGCTGTTGTGAATGCCAATTCTCATCTTGGGTATAAGTGGTTCCTCAATAATGTCCTAAGCTGCCGCTGTAGCGGGGGCTGGCCTTGATGTTGTAGCCTTTTAGGAGCAGCTAGTGCCTATTGAGGTCTGAACATGATGGAAGAAGGGGAGGAGAGAGAAGTAGATGGGGATGTGCCAAACTCCCAAAGCGTCCGGAAGAGTTGCTCTTGCCCTGTAGCAATTGTAGTGTCACATAACTCATTGTCACGCAGAACGGTGTAGAAGGGGATGGGTCAGATGTATCGAAGCGAGTTGAGTCCATCTCACTCAGGTTTAACGTGCTTAAGCTCTTGGTCATGCTTACTACGCTGTTCACAAACTGCCTGTCAATTTCATATTTCAAAGCGAGCTTCATGGACTCAATAGGGGCGGTGGCATCAGACTGAGCCTTGGCGTTTTTCTCATCTTGCTTTTCTATCCAACCTTGTATCTCCACTACAGCTGATGTCTGTAGTGAGATGGGTTATTGCATGTCAGAGACAACGTCCTCAATACGAGCAAAGCGCTGTTTAGTTTCCTGCACATTTTGGTAGAGGCAATCTATGCTCTATTGAAACTCAATTGAAAAACCCTGCAACACCTCGATAATATATGAAGCTAATGCAACAGTTCCAACAACAGCATCCGTGTACTTCTTGAGCTCTAGGAGAGAAATAACTTCCCAATCACCTCTTGATGAACTACTTGTACCTGCTCTTGACCTTACAGACTCAGCTGATGTATGAGGCTTTGGACCTTGATGTTCACTGCCTATGTCTCCAATACGGGCTTAATTCCTTTTAATACAGAATCTCTTACAAATTTTAGTCTTAAGCTGTACATTTTTGTGTAAAACCTTGTGTTTCATGAGTGATTGTTACGACAAAAAAGTTAGCTTTTTTGTATGTCTAGTAGGCAGGATGCTCACAACTTGCATAGAAGGATTGTGTAGACTACCTCTAAATCCTCACGTTTTCGCTGTTATGCACTACTCAGGTTGATTAGATAAACACACAGCCGGGGCTTTTTAAACGAAGTTAAAATCTTCACATCATACTCAGAAGAAGGTAATTTATGATCATAATTATTCTTTCAGAACAATTCAGTGACATTTCCTGTCTCTGGTTTTACACTAGGAGTGGAGTATTATCTTCAATGAGAACTTAGTTCAAGGATTCTGCAGCAGAAATCTGCTAGTTTAGATGTGATAGTTAATTAAGGGAGAAAAATTGGAGCATGCCATTTATTTGGTTTTATCTTGTTGATGAAATCACATATTTGGTTTTTTGAATGCCAGCATATTGTTGTACATTTTCAGCACTCTTATTCACTAGTCAACCATCTACTCGACCAATATGTCACTACATACTTAGGTGATCAAGTGATTTTATTGCCATGAGGTTAGACGTCAATGTGTTTAGGCATTCATGTGTGACGCCTTGTCCACAATCTCCACAATGTCAGGGGTAACAAGGGACATTCTCTTCATCTGCTCTGTGCCCTCTTTGTTGGTCAGAGCAAACTGCTTGATCTCAGCCTCAAACTGCTCTCGATCAAGCTCAGGGTTGTAATTCTGGACAAGTAGGATGAGAGAGTACTTACACAGTTGGAAAAAACAGGTCATGGAAATGAGTAACACACTGTGCATACCTTGTGCCATCCCTGTACGTAGATCTCCCAGAGGGAAAGGTGCCTTGGGTTGATGGCCTCTCCATGGTAGTCATTGAACTTGCCCTCTCTGAGCATACGATGCATGCGGTCATACTCCTCCAGATCCAGACCAGTGGTATCAGGCAGCCATATGAAAGTGACAATTGCGCCACTAATACCCCAGATGGCAGAGATGAGGAAGATCTTGCGATTATCAGAGATGTAAGAGATCCAGAGAGCTGAAATGATGGCACCAACTTTGCCCATGGCAGCACAGAATCCATGGTAGGTTCCACGGACATCAGTGGGGAAGATCTCGCCTGGATTGCAAATTTTTGAGGTATGAGTTCATCTATTGGGAGATCCTATTGATTGTTATCATGTGTTGTCTTGCTCAACAGATTTATAACTGTGAGAAAAAAATGACAACAAAAAAATGACTAAGCATCATTGACCCTTTCACTTACCAGCCACCAGCCAAGTGGTTGCATTAGGGCCAAATTGGTTAAAGAAGGATGATAGATAGTACAGAGCTTGCATGGCCTGAGCTCCTGCTGTTGTGGACCCCACAATCCCCAATTTGGGGTTTGGTGCAATGGCCATATTTTCCCACTGTCCATAGATGATGATGTAGAAGATAAACATGGCCAGGAATCCTACCCACTGGCACCTCACGCGGCCATACCAAGGCTTGTCACACAGAGCAGCCGCTGTATAGTATCCCAGCAGTGCAATGAAGCTGTTCAGGACATTCCACTGCTGTGCCTTGTAAGGTGTTGACTGCAGTTAAAAAACAAAAAGCTGCACTCTTCAGTTCATATTTCAAGGATAACCTTCAATGCTTAATATTAGGAATCAGTGTGCAGAAGTTCCTGGAAGATAGATTACTCACAGTTTCAAAAGTTTCAAGAAGAAATTAACTTACTCCAGGGAAGAGGATTCCCAAGAAAATCCCTTGCTGAAGCTTGTTGCCATAGAAAGCGAAGTCACTAGCAACCCAGCAGCCGGCGCCCACCCACAGACGAAAGAAATATTTTTGGAACGAGATCCAATGCTTGTACAAGCCATGTGCAGTGGTTGAAGTCAAAGAACTTCTAATTGCCTTCTCCTCTTCAAACATCTTTACAGAGGGAGAAGAAATAAACATATCACAAGCAAAAAATGTTCAGGAGCAGGGTTAAAAATATGCGAACTAAAATTATTGCATGGTAATAGTATACAATCGAATGAGAACTGACCTTCGACTCATTCAAGAAAATGAAGCGGTACGACAACGTGAACAAGACCACAAGGGCCCCAATTCCATATTGTAGAGTAATGATCTTCTTGGATGCATCCTCTGGAAGAGGCGCCTTGCCAGTTGCACCGAAGATACCCATGCAGGCAGCGATCACGAATGCATTGGTGAAGGTTCCCATGCCCTGCAAAAAGATAAGAAGGGGTCTTGTATCTCTTAAATGGTCAGTTTTGTATCTTTCAAGGGGTAGATATCTCAAAAGGTCAACAATCTGCTGTTGCACTGCTGTCACAGCCATCACCAACTAGTGAAAGAATTCACGAGGGATCCGATCTCATTTGCTGCCTGTAAGTACCTGGTTTGAAAAGACCAGAATGACTTGCTGGGCCCTCAAATGACGCAGCTCAGGGGTTGTGGCTGATCGCTCAGCAGCAGATGCGGAGGCCATTGGGTACTCACCACCCACACCAAAGCCATACCTATTGTGACCATGTGCATGTTAAGAAACGAGTTAAGGGCACTGTCAGTGTCGTGTCTCTAAAAAGAAAGTATATGAGTTTTGATGCATGTGCATGAGATGAGCATTTCAAGCTGGGATGATTTCATTGCTGAAGGACAGAAATCTTATGTTCTCACCAAGTTTGGGCAATGAGGAAAAACACGAAGTAAGCGAATGCATACTGGGCATAAGCTGTGAAGGTCAACATAATCACTCCAGAAAGCATAACGGAAGACGCACAGATTGAGCCCCATTTCCTCCCAACGAGATCGCCAAATGTACCCCACATCAACATTCCAGCTATAATACCAACAATCTGAAGGTAACCAGACAAATGCTTGACGTAGTTCGGGTCGCAATTGACCGTTGTCACGAAGCACGAAGGCCACAACGCCTGCTGGAAAGGGGAGATCTGTCCAGCAGCTGCGAGAAGAAGCGAAATTAGTTCTTTAACTGATGAAACTTCCGGCAAAGTTGAGACTTGAGATACAGGTGCCAGGTTAATACAACAAAACTACCAATATTCATTTTTCACTTACAAAAGATAATGTAAGCCTCGCAGAACATGCCAAGTCCGGGGAGAGCCCATTCTAGGTACCACCATAGCCACCAAAATGGCCCTGAAAACCTGGCCTTACGAGGAGGAGCCAGCTCCTCCTGATTTATTCTGAGGAGGATGCGATAGGATGTAACAACAAACGAAGCCAGTCAGGACTTAACTTTGGAAATAGATATCACATGTGAATGTAATTTAAATATTTTAGTAATAGAAGCCTTTGAGTAAAAAAGTCTTACTTGTCAATATTAGCCATCTTCCTTTTGGTTCACCTGTGACGCTGCAGTGAACAAGGACTCAAGTCAGATTCAGAGAGGATGCAAACGATCCAATTGTGCAAATGTGACCGGTGCTGTTTTCTCACCTGTGTAATTGTCTTGACAAAGGCGTGCTGATATATGTGCACAACACAAGTTAATGTTAATATGTGGTTTGTCAGGAAAATTACTCAATATGCCGAATAATATTGCTTACTAATATGGAATATTCAGTTTTACCAATCAACACTGTACACATGTACGGAACATACATTTTTTGCAAAGACTAAGGTGACGTTTGAACTTCTTGCACATTGTACCTCAACAACTTTATGTACATGTCTCGTTGATTGATGCAAACTGACGTTTGTGCCCACTCCCACTACGTTCTCGTCGTCGGTAACAGTCTTCATCACAGTTGATTTTTCTTGCATTTCAAAATTCAGCAGAGGTATACGAGTTGTAAATGTATTGTCAGGGTTTAGAGCAAAACTGTTTAATACTGACCGGTAATAAGAGTCCCGAGCACCTTCTTTTTGAGATCTAAGCCTTGATTTCTAAGGGTTTGTTAGGATTTTCATGTTGCTTCACTGTGCGAATTGATCATGATGCATGTAAACAAAGCAAGGAATCCAACCCACTGACTCCCTCTCAAGGGCTTGATGTATAGCAACAGCAGTATCCTTAAAAAACTGATTTGCATCATTGAGTGAGATGGATACTATTTAAGTTGCATTGAAGATACCAATGCAGGCAGCGATCACCATGGCATTTGGTAAGTAGCTTCTGCCCTAAACTGATTTGTATGAGCTCTGCCCTAATTGCAAACCCACGGTCCTACACACTACAGCTCTTACACCAGGTTCCTTCTCAACAGTCTCTAATGCTCCATCTGTGCTATCCATTGTGCAGAAATTGAGAGCATCCCACTCTACCAAAGGCAATGTGTCCTACGACCCCTACCCCTAGAGACCTCATCAGTTTACCCGCGCTTGGGTCCTTGTCACTGTTTGATTTTCTTACCAACTAGGAATTAGTGGAAGTAAATCAATTTTCTGTATGTATGGAATCCTAACATATTGCTTGATATCCTTGGAGATACATGTTCATATGGTTTGAGCTTTTGTTTCAACCCTAGGGTCCAGATGTACATCTTCCTCTATATCAATAACAAGTTATGCTTATTTTCACCTGTCATTTACACGTTTAGAAGCTTTCATCAGCTTCTAATTGTAGTGAGTATATTGTACTTGCCTATTTAGTGAGTATATTGTACTTGCCTATTTGGTGAGTATATTGTACTTGCCTATTTAGTGAGTATATTGCTTTTGCACTATTTGCACCAATTATTGCCAAACCACCTCCCCTAGCACAGTACCTGGACTAAGGATATTTTACATTTGACTATGCTCTTTCCTTTCCATTTTTCTTTTGAATGCTATAATTTTCAGTAGTGAGTAGTGTTGTCTGCGTGGTAGACTAATGAGTACCTACCTCACACATGTGTAATAATGAAGACTATTCTCAGCTCCAATAAGCATGATTGCTTTGAGACAATACTGCATACTGTTCAACAATTTCACACAGTCATCAATAAAGTGTACATGGAATATGTACAGAAAAGGCAGATTTGGCCAGCAGCTGTATGATGAACAGCGAAGAAAATCTGATGATAAGTCTTAAGGAGCAGAGATATAAGAAGACTTGCATTCCATTCTATCATGAGCCAAGCTGCTGTCGTATTTTTTACCCTCATGCCAATATACTTTGAGCACGATGCTACTGGAGGTAACGCAACAATCGTGCCCTCCAAACAATTTCTACCACAGCTGCTTAACAAAGCTCTCGCCTTTTGAAGAGGAAATGATATTTTTACTACACACCTATGCGGAGGAGAGTCATTGTATTCCCCAAGATCATCATTAGCATAATTTCCGACCTGGTAGACCTAGCTTTCAAAATTCTGCTCAGAATATAAGTTATCGAATTGGTCCGAGTTGCCAGGGGCAATGAATTCTGGATTTGTCGCTTCATGAAGGTGATAAGAAGTTCGTTAATAAGACTAGTTCGAGAAAGTGCTACTCTCGTAGCACAAAAAACGGCGTGCTGGATATAAAAAAGGTACAAATCAAAACTGTAAGTGCAGTTTATATTATATATAAGGACACAGTGGTTAAAATATACTCAATACTCATTTGCAAATGTTTTAACGCTGGGTTTAATATTAACAATAATAAAACGCCAAAGCGTAGCTTGACGTAGAGGACAGAAGAACTCTGCCTCACCGTTTATCTGGGTTGATAATGTGTCAGGTTCAGTCACAACGTCTTTGTGATCTGGAGATTTAACCTGAGTCAAATTTACTTATTTTTACATTGTATTTATCAAACGCACACACAAAGAGTGTTCATCTACAGTCGTGTAGATTAACATCCCAGTTCCTCACTGCATGCGCGTTGACCGTGGTAAAATATGGCTACTAGAAGCTAAAACTAAAATATATTTGTAGCACTTCAATAGTTAGCGGTCAGAAGTGCCGGTCAACTCAGACACACGCACGGAAACGGACTGGGGCGTCGCCGAAAAATAATAAACTTTTAAGAAACTTTTGAAAAAATCTAGCCTCCTAGTTCTGCAACTTTGTCGGACTAGAAAAACTAGCTGTTTAGTGGAAACACTTCGACGGGGAGCAGCATTTCGGTTGCCCCAAACCGACGACCCAGTTCTAGTCTAGTCCGTCAGTGGAAACACCCCCTTATTGTGTATGTGTAAAATCGAATATCGAGGGAAATGGTCGTATTCGTTATAATGGGCAGACACTTAAGAATCGCCACATGCCAGATCTGCCAGAACACTTCTTCTGCACAGTACTACTACAAAGTGATTGCAAGTTACTACAAGATCGCTTATCCTTTACCTAACAGTTATCTTTTTATCAAACTAATTACCACGAGTGACATGCATGATACCCTTACTGGACAAGACATATGCATAATGCACACATGTGTGCGAAAGCTCATCTAGGAAAGGTTTTGAAGATAAAATGTTTCCGCCTCAGAACCAGTGGATACCCTACTCACTCATACAATTTTGAGAGTTCAAGGTTGGCTAGCTCTGTGGAGCCATCTCTTTCTATCTCCACAACACAGATTGTGTTTGGTCGACTTCATGACCCCTGCCTCCCTCAAGCCCACTGTGCACTACCTCCTTTTCACAACTCCCAGACTTCCGGCTCCCAAACACATTACTGCCCCAACATGTGATATCATCGTCTCCAGCCAGTTCCATATTGCTGTTGTTGCACCTTGACCTGGCGCAGGAACTCAGTCCCTGGGGGGTCAAGTTCTCAGAGTTGCATGTACAGGGCTGATGAGATGATGAACACTGTTTGGAAACTCTAAGTTTAACAGAAGCAACTTAAACTCCTTGGGTGCTGGAATCTCCCTGTCTGCTGCACAGTTTTGTCAAGAGTTCATGAGATTCTTAGCAGTTTTTCAAACCGTAAACTGACTGCTTTTGCAGCTGCTTGGAAGGTGTTCAAACCATTGTTGTTTGTGACTGAGTCAGAGGAGCGAGGGCAAACAGTTGCTAGAGAACAGCTTGTAACCTCCGAGCTGTGGGTTCTGCGTGACGAGATTGCTGGGAGAGTCATCTGGGGGGAGGGATCACTGCTGCCAGCCGTCGGAATCATCTTAGAAGGTTTAGGTGCCATTAAGGGTAGCATACAGTGTCCTGAGGCGGGCAGCTGATGTCCGACCTCACAAATATTCACAGCAACTTGATTTGTTACTCCTGCCAGCTGGAAGGCGTTTCGTCCCATCAGTGAGGCGTCCTCAGCAGATAAGCTGTGAAGATAGGCACTGGATTGCACCTCACACAAACTTTGCTTAGTTGCCTGCAGTTCAGGCACCAATGTGCGAGGAACCAGTCTTGCCTCAATAACATGAGGTCCAAGGACGTATTCACGCGTGTTAGAAGTGCAAGCTGCAGATTTGGAGGCCTCTTGAGATGAAGCTGCAGCGGACATGCCTAGATTACAAGATTGTTGAGCTGTTGTGGAGGAGGAGCATGGCTTCATTGGCTGTGAGTACAAATTGTGGACAGGGGTGCCCTTTGTAATATCCCTGACGTTTTCAAAGTACGGATGTGCAAGCAGCTGCACAGAAGTACTGCGTGTACTGGGTTCTGGATCCAGACATGCCTTGATCAGATCCAACAGCTGAGGGTCGGAATTGGGAAACCTATGCACAAAGCTGCTCATTAGTATGTAACCTGTGTCAAAATGTCTTTCAACCTTTCTGCAGTGGAGCTAGGGTAGACATAGGGGACATAAGGTTCAACACATTTAAGTTGGATTATTGGGGTGGAGGCTTCTTCACACATGTGTTGCACCTCCCTCACTTACCAGAGCTCAAGTGGCTTGTGAGCTCCATCTGGCAGGTTCTGCAGTAATGGTGTGAGCTCTTGCCGCCGATGTATCCGGAGCATCTGCTTTGCAGGCAGATCTCCCACTGTCCTCATTATCAGCCACAGCTGGTCTAGTGTGTTGTGCCCCTCAAATAAGGGCCGACCTGTGGCAATTTCAGCGATGAGGCAGCCTACAGACCATATATCTGCAGAGACACGAGGAATGCTTCATAAACAACTGAAGGGCATAAAGGGTTCTACACTTTTCATATATCAGGAATGTCTGGTTAAGCTGTAGGTCCACACTTCAAATAGCTGACATCACTAAATACATGACACCAGGATGGACTGTATGACTAAAAGGTATCATGTTGGGCCGGCTGCATTGTAGAGCAGGTGTGATATCAGGGTTTATTTGGTGGGTTCATACCCTACCTGAGGCAACTCCGTAGTCATGGTCACCAACAAGAAGCTCTGGAGCTCTGTACCAACGAGTGACCACGTAAGGAGTGTGAGGGTCACTCTTGTCGTCACAGGATGAAACATGGCGTGCCATACCAAAATCACATAGTTTGACTTGCCCCTCATTAGTTAGCAACACATTGCTGGGCTTTAAATCTCTGTGCATGATCTGAAAAGGAAATACAGCTGTCAAGGAGCAAAATATGGGGCTTTTATGAAATCTTTTGTGAATGCTTGAATGAATCCTTTGCATGTCAGTTGCTACTCTATTGCATGTCAGTTGCTACTCTATTGCATGTCAGTTGCTACTCTATTGCATGTCAGTTGCTACTCTATTGCATGTCAGTTGCTACTCTATCTCCTGGACCTGTACATGAGGGGATTCTGTCTCATTTACCTTTCTTTTATGTAAGAATGCTGTGACATGAAGCAGTTGCCAGCTTATCAGCTTCACACAGTCATTTGGTAAGCCAAGAGGGAACCGCCACAGCTGCTGGCTGAGACAAAATTGTACATGCTCCATGACCATACATGTGCGACCACTCCTCTCACTCTCAAATGCATCATACAGTTTTACAATGTTGGGATGGCCAAGGCATGATTTTATGAGACAAATCTCCCTTCTAATCATAAGGGCGAGTCTCTTAATATGAGCTGTATCCCTCTGATGAAAGGAGAAACAAGGAATGTGCATATTTGAAGGTTACAATACAAACAGCCAAGCTTCGGTATTTGTTTATTTGAAATTGTCTAGTGTGGACTTGTGTCTTGCTTGCCTCTCAACCGTTATCTCCTGTAACTTGGCTACGTATATGACCTGTTAAAGTGGCACATGTTCAGAAATACCTTGAAAATTTTCACCGCTACATCCCCTTCCGGAGAAAAGTGTTTCTCTTTTTCTTTGCATCGCCACACTTTTCCATATGTGCCTGCAGATTATACCTATACTGAAAGCTATAGACTAGCAAGGACTATAGAAGCTTAAACACTCACCTTCTCCAACCATTTTTACAAACTGAAATCGCTGCGCACAAAAAGATGCAAATAAATGAGGTATTTTTTTCACACGCTCGTAAGATATGCATATTTAGGGTAAGAAGATAAAGAATAGTTGCTTGCTCTGTTCGCACCTCCATTTTATTTACAATGGTTGTGAGAGGAGACTTGTTGAGATGTCACAACTACTTTAAATTTTAAAAAATCTGTTAGGATACCTTACTCTGACGTTTTGATGCAGATGATATATTTCATTGAACACTTTTCTTCACTCAAACCTCCACAAACCTCAGCTACAAAAAATGTGAAAAGGCGACACATTTCGATGCCAACACTGCTGCAGTTTGGATCAGATGATTGTCGCCCCGGTATGAAAAATACTCGAAAGAAACAGGTCTCTTATCGTCATAGGTAATATTGAGATGAAAAAATTTAAAGTTTAAAACATTTTAATTGATTTGCCAATTAGGTATTACGATTTCCCAGTAACTCGAACAGCTTATTGTTTGGCTTCATCAGCCATTGAGATAAATACTAGTTTACATGGACTGAAAATGCATGCAGGTACGACAGCGGCTGCTTTATTATCTTCAGCTCCAATGCAAGTGCTGTCCATTGCTCAACAACACTTGTAGTACACATAGGCATTGCCTTCACTATTATTAAATCATTCAAAACCTAAAGATACCTTCTACAGCATTTGAGAGCCGCCGCATTTGAACTATTTGAACCTGTGCAATATAATATTTTTTCATGTCGCCATACTTGTGCAGGCATCAAATGCTCTTCATTTATGTATGACCCCACATGTTGTGATGACAATAGAGCTAAATATGCAGTACACTTCTACAAGCCTACATTTCTAGGAATTTTGTTTAGGACTTTGTTGCCCTATTTGGATTAATCCCCCTTTCGCTCTCTCAACCATGTCATTGTACAAGTAAAAGGCGTGTCTGACGAGCATCCCTGAACATTGTGCTGTTGCGTGTGCTCCGCGTTGATTTGACGGCAGCGGGAGGAGAAAGGGCTCCTAGTTCCATAATGGGATCATTCGGGCTAGTATCACGCTGCTGGTAGTGAGCGGCAGAGCGAAAGGAGTATAAGGCAGAAGAGCGGTGGGTCATCAAGGCGTCTTTGGTTAGCGGCAGCAAGGCTGGTACCCATGGGTTGAGTGTGGCTGTTGCTCGTGATGTGGTGACTTATGGTCCAGATCAGAGGGCTGTGATGGACATTCGTTGTTACTTTACTTCACCGTAAGAAATATCAGCATGACTAGGCAGGAGGACTGAGACCTTTCGTGTTCTTTGTGCATGGGGGTGTATAATGAGCATCAGGAGAAAAATGGTGAGCAGTGCACTATGCTGCCTAGGTGCAATAACTTGATATGAAGGTCTCCTTACATTAGTTCTGTCATATGCATGTAGAGGTACATGCTTATAGCCAGGCGGTGTTCATTCATAGGGTATGCATGGTTTCTTCAAGCCAAATTTGCAACACACAGCAAGGAACAAACAACAGGTAATGATTGATGTATAATATAAACATCTTAAAGCTCATGCTATGACTACTATAACAAAAATCCACAAAGGCCTAAACTTTGTAATAGGGTATGGATATCATGGTTTGCCCTCATACTATGATGATTGTTCTACATAACTCAGGCATCATTTCTTCCCATCATGGCATGACGTTTATGTCCTTTCTTTATGCTCTGCCACGTCTTATTATTCTCAGCCTCTTGGGTTGCAAAGGAGATAGTCATGTACCAGCATGACCAAGACCTGTCATTAATTATCCTATTTCTACACATGATGCAACATGTAGTGCAGGCATTTCGCCCCGATGGCCACCCGCCACCTAGTTCAGGAAGGTTTCAGGGTGGTGGTTCCATTGCACAATCTGTACCCAATAACTGTCCTTGTGCTGCAAATGGTGAGATGAACTAGGTGAACACAGTAGTGATTATATATATCCACTATCATATTAGTGTGTTTAAAGGATATCATTTATTTTCGTGCATTGCTTTCAGCAGATTACCTAAGATTACCCAACTTATCAGGTGCTGTGAAGGACCTACAGTTTCTCCTAATTCACATGAATAAACTTGTCATCAGTGAGGTATCGTCCTCTCTAATAAGCTGCTGAAATGACATACTAAACATGCAAGAGCATGGAGGGGATACAAAGCGGATACCTGTTGTTGTAGCTGTGGCGGGGCACTCTGTAGGGGGACACTTGGTGGCCATATTCATGATATACAGAGCTGCTGCTTTGTAGCTGTGGCGGGGCACTCTGCAGGGGGACACTTGGTGGTCATATTCATGATATACAGAGCTGCTGCTTTGTAGTAGTATTGTTTTCATGATATACAGAGCTGCTGCTTTGTAGTAGTATTGTTTACATGATATACAGAGCTGCTGCTTTGTAGTACTATTGTTTTCATGATATACAGAGCTGCTGCTTTGTAGTAGTATTGTTTTCTTTTCAAAGTATAATGAGCTGGATTAGCTGGATGCAAAGGGTGTCTTGGGCATCAAGAGTTATCTCTCCTGCTCTACACTCATCACCAAAGTCACAAATAAATCCCTGCTTGTCATGATGACTTCAATGACTTCAATGACAAACAGGGATTTGGCGGCTGTGCATGTTTACTTTGACGGGCTGATCAGTACAAACAGGCAATGACATGCTCGTGTAATGCTTCTGAGCATTTCTCTCTAGCTAGCAGCTTATGAAGTGACATTCTTCTGCAAGCTTACATGTAAGTAATCCAGACATAGTGTCCACAGTGGACACTAATATGGTAAGCCACAAACTGCTTTTTCCTCTAGCACAAAGCTTGAATTATTGGAAAATCATCATAATAAGCAAAAATAATTTCAGGTCGTCTTGCAACAACGCAGTTATTTGAGCACTGTGGGGATGCGATCATCATCTGAATTCAGGAGGAAGCCAAAATAAAGACCGGAGGGTTCTTTCTCTTCTAAATATTCCAAAGTTCATTTATCGGATAATTTTTTCCTATCACATCAAATGTATCTTCCATCTTGATGCGACTGCTGATGCAACTTCGCAGATCATTCTATCACAAGGCAAATATATCCCGCTCGTCGGCCGGTACCGCACGCCTTGCTTTTAATTGACAAGTATTCATCTGTGGAGAAAACTAGGCCGCTGATATATTATAATGAGTCAGGTGAACTGTGAGTTTGATTTCCTAAAAGCCCCTAAAAGTTGTTTTTTCTTTGACCCGCAATTCTTATAATTCTGACGCATTTCAAATTAGTCAAATGCAAAGGTTAGGAATAAATCAATTGGCCATTACGGTCCAACAAAAAAACATGATTTTTGCTCATATATGATATAGATCAGTCATAGCTGCTTATAATGCTGCTTTACTCAAAGTTTTGAATTTATGTACAACTACAGATCAGCAAGCAACAAGATGGCAGGTGAGGACAATTATGATAAATCAGAACTCGCCCCTCCGCCACGCAAGCCTAAGTTCACTGGCCCATTTTGGATAGTCCATTGGTATCTGGAATGGGCATTACCTGGTTTAGGCATGTTCAGCGAAGCGTACATTGTATTCTGTAAGTATGCTTACATATAACTACGTAGTTATAGCAATACTGCTAGTTCTGCGGCATAATCATCATGTCGAGTATTAAAAAATTTAGATAAGCTGATATTAAGTAATCATGCATTCAATTCAAAACATTTACACTAATTATGCATCCATTCATTTAAATGTCTATTCAGCTGCTGGCCAAATCAAGGTCTTCCAGCAGACCATGTGGCCTACTTGCTACTTGTCACCTTATGCTGACTGTGACTCAGAATACATCCTTCACTTGGCGAACTACATTCAGATCTGTGGCATAATCGCTGGTATGCTGTTCTGGGGAGTATTGCTGGCTGATTACACAGGACGCAAGTGGGGCTCGCGTTTTGTTGCTGCCATCATGCTTTCAGGTGTCATCTTGCTAGTTTTTACGGGATGGGCCACCTGGGCTTACGGCCACTTCATTTATTTCATGACTGCCCAAACATGGTGTGTGTGTGAGATCAACTCTGCTGCTCTATTTAATTTTATGTACTGCTTGTAGAGCTGGTAGTACTGTACGTAATAACTATAATAACTACAAAGTACAGCTACTGCCTGCCAAGAATGGTGTGTGTGTGCAAATGAAGTCACAACTTGCCTCTCTGTTTATTTTAGAGTTGCATGTAGCAGGACTAGTACTGTACGGAACTAGCTACTACCTCTGCCAGCAGTTGTATCATTTTTTTTCCTGATGTCTGCCCAGATGAGTGAACTGCTTGTAATAGAAGTACTTCAGTAAAAGAACTTTTTCCTAGGTGTAATTAATACTGCCACTGACTTTTCTGAAACAATTTTTAACGATTACAACTAGGTATGGATTTGGTGTGGGCGGCGAGTATCCCATGGCTTCCTCCTCTGCTGCTGAGCGATCTGCCACTACCCCTGAGTTGCGTCATCTAGGGCTCAGCAAGTCATCCTGGTCTTCTCTAATCAGGTGAATCATAATGGCAGTCGTGGACATGTGTAGAACATGTATTAAAATCATTCTACTATAATCCTTTTTATAAAATTTCAAGGTCTTAAAAGTTGAAGCTGAATCCATTATTCCTGATGATGATGATGATGATGCAGGGCATGGGTAACTTGACAAATTCTTATATTATTGCTATTTGTATGGCCATCTTTGGTCAAACTGGGGATAAAACTACCTTAACCGTTACGGGATCCAGAAATTGCCTTGCAGTTATGTATGGATTTGGTGCTTTTGCTGCACTGGTTATGGTCTGGTACCGCTTCACTTATCTTGAAGAATCTAAGGTATGGATACCTCAATTATATGATATCACAGTCCTAAGGCTCACTGAAGTACTAGTTAGTGAGCAATGAAGTCTCATAGCCCACAACTTAATTACACATCATGAGTCCTGTAGTTGCTGCATACCCTAGTAATCGTAAAGCCTAGCTACGACTTAGTGTTTGCTAACAAAGCTCTTGAGGGGATGAGTCATGCTTCTCCCTACTGTTCCACACAATGTGCACAGCTCAACATCTCCTGGAAAAGCTCCTTGCACAGCTTCCTGCTACAATTATAATTGATTTGTCATGACTATCATAACTTCTGTGTTATCATATACAAGTATTCCTGATACCTGCCAATTATACAGATGTTCGTGGAGGAGAAGGGTATCCAGGCCTTCTTGGAGACCTCGTCCACGCGCGTCACAGGAATGAAGAAGCATGTGCGCTCTTTTATTTTTTACTTCTGGAGGCAATTTGTAGCCTCGGGGGCTTGGGTAGCTAATGACTTCGCCTTCTATGGAAACAAGCTGCAGCAAAATGTGTTCCTGAACGTTCTCTTCCCAGGGGTGAGAAAGCAGGCCTCATTGTGACCAGACATCTACCTGGTTTTCATTAATAATGACAATTTTCATTATGGCTGTTCCATGATCTTGTTGATTGATTGATTGATTGTTGTTAAGAAGAGAGTAAGAAAGTGGTATCTCGAATTGTCTAGTGCTGCCAACTGCAATGCTTCACAACTTGTGGATCACAAACTAGCTGCAGTGTATGCAGTGCTTTCATGCTTTATTTTCTGCTTTCATAATTGTAGGATACTTAAATCAAAATTGTTATATTCATATGACTCATGCTTATTACTGCTACTTATCATATTATCCACTGTATGCAGTCAACACCTTACAAACAACAGCAGTGGAACGTTCTGAACAGCTTCATTGCCTTGACGGGATACTATGCAGCTGCTGCACTGTGTGATAAGCCATGGTACGGGCGCGTGAGGTGTCAATGGATTGGTTTCCTCGCCATGTTTGTCTTCTACATCATCATCTATGCACAGTGGAACAATATGGCTATTCCAGCAAACCCCGCCAAGGGGATTGTGGGGTCACCAGTAGCAGGAGCTAAGGCAATACAAGCTCTGTACTACCTGTCATCCTTCTTCAACCAATTTGGCCCTAATGCAACCGCATGGCTGGTTGCTGGTGAGTTTTCTGCTGTCTCCCATTTTCTTAGTAGACTAGAGGATCAAAGAATTGATGGTATTCATTGCTGCTTGACATTCCTCTCAAGCTTGCAATAACAAGTAGAACCAAACTGACACTGATGCCCAGGTGAGATATTCCCCACCGAAGTACGTGCCAGCTATCATGGACTGGCAGCTGCCATGGGCAAGGTTGGTGCCATCATAGCATCTCTGTGGATCTCTTATGTCTCAGACACGAGGAAGGTCTTTCTAATATCTGCCATTTGGGTTATTGGCGGTGCTGTTGTCACTTTCATCTGGCTGCCTGATACCACTGGTCTGGATCTTGAGGAGTATGATCGCATGCAGCGCTGCTTGCTGGAGGGCAGATTCCAGGACTACCATGGAGAGGCCATCAACCCAAGGCACCTTTCATTGTGGGAGATCTACGTCCAAGGCTGGCACAAGGTAAGGGTTCAAGAACAAATACATATATGTACCCACTGCATTCTCCAAGTGAAGTATGTGTCTGAGTAAAATTATGTTTTAGGTACACTAGCTAATAGAACGACCACTCAACATAGACGTTGCTCAGTCATCATGATAGCTAAATTGAAAATGGAAATGATGCTCTCTCCCCAGAATTACAACCCTGAGCTGGACCGAGAGCAGTTTGAGGCTGAGATCAACCAGTTTGCCCTGACCAACAAGGAGGGCACAGAGCAGATGAAGAGAATGTCTCTGGTAACTCCTGACATTGCGCAGATAGTGGACAAGGCCTCTCATATGAATGCTTGACAGACTTGTTCAGGATACCTTGCATATATGATATATGATACAGCTGAGGATGACTGCTGCTATTGGAATGGTATTGCTGAAAATATAAGCTTTTACATGGTGATGATCCTCTGTCAAGAAAAAGTTTAATTCAATTGGCAGCTTGTCACCTATCAGCAATTATCGGCATCATGGACGCCATCATGGAAAGAACAGGAGTAGCATTGCTGCAGTAATTGTAATTCCTCTAACTGAGGGGGAAGATCTGCCTATTCTGCCTGATATTGCATCTTTTAGCTGTCTTCGATAGATTATTGTATGATGCCCTTGTATATAAATTGAGCCGTTGTCTTAAATTGTTTTATTGCCAACAGTACTTTGCAGAACTAAGTGGTTGCATCTGAGAAATGATGTGATTTTTAGCTAGCAACAGGAACATCACATTTCTGTTTGAAGTGTCAAGCTCTTGAAAAGCAGTGCACGAGCTGAAATTGAGGCTCTCTAAGTAGATGAGAGCAGTTGTTTGAGAATAGGTGATGGAAGTAAGATTTGCTATCATGCATGTAGTCCTTTACTTGTCTTGATGTGGGTAATTTTAGTAACGCAATCTTGATATGATGTTCTAAGAGGGCTCAATGATGCAATAGCAGCCCTTATTTTGTTGAGACGACCAATGGTGGTGATTTCATGCACCCTCGTTAAGAAAATAATCTTGTAACGACGCTATCAAAAAGGCACAAGTGAATTACACATTCTTCTATCTTGGCCTGCATCAAAATACTGCAACAATCTCAGACTAGAATGTGTGATGCGTCACACTCAGCCAAACTCATTTTTGAAGCTTACCACTCAGAACTAGTAGCGATGCTTGCAGCACATGCCTCACTACAATCTCATATGGCTGCTTGTCTCTCTAGAACTCACAAAACAACTACATTATCCAGATTAGGACACTGGTTATTCATCATTACTAAGTCTCTTAGCCGACTAAAGAGAACAGAGATTAAGAAGCAGCATAGAGACGATGGGGTCGTTAGTATCCACATCCTTCTCAGAGCGCAATAGACATATCATTTTTGTAACAGTGTGGGCCATTAACGATTCCTATCATCTTGCGGCGAGTTGTTCTCGAGTTATTGTTCAGGTGGGATCCTAGCGGCGAGTTGTTCTCGAGTTATTGTTCAGGTGGGATCCTAGCGGCGAGTTGTTCTCGAGTTATTGTTCAGGTGGGATCCTAGCGGCTCCTAGGAGGCCTCTGGTACCTCTGGTCAGCTTGTGACCTACACAGCTGTAGCACCCTCACAATTAGTCTCTAAATTATTCAGGTGCGATTATAGCGATTAGTGTGAATGCCTCGAAACTTAGTCACACCACATTTATGGTGGGCTGGTGGGATCGCACCTGAATATTTTAGAGACTAATTGTGAGGGTGCTACAGCTGTGTAGGTCACAAGCTGACCGCCAGAGGTACCAGAGGCCTCCTAGGAGCCGCTAGTGCTAGTGCATCAAGGTTTTATCTTGCGAAGGGGGGGGGGGTAAAATACTTAGTGGCTATCTGTGGCTTATTATGCAACAGGGCCTGCTCGTTTTCTTGTAACAGCGCAAATCCAGCGCAGATCAATGTCTGGCCGGCATGTAGGGCTATTTATTACAATAATGGTGTTATGAGGTGAAGTCGCTGCATGGACAGGTATGCTTTGAGTTGCAATGATCAACATTAGTTCCTGAATGTGGGGAGACCCTAGTGATACTATTGGACTCTGTCAGCAGGGGTAAAAACGTGTTAGACTTATAACAACAACGCTCATTATGACATACCTGATGGAGGGCAAGTATCTTGCGATATGCTCTACGACGTGGGGCATCGTCACCACATCCATGGCCCCAAAAGTGAAGACAGAGAAGCTTTTTACGATCTTTCAGATAAGTAGGCCCCCGTACCACAAATGGACAGGGCTGCAGCCATCAGACAAAAAAATCACAGATTTGACGGCCAAGTGCCACTACTTCAACATTGCAGCACATAATGGCTGAGCGCTGACAACATTATATTCATGAGGCTGGCAGCCTAGTACTTTAAAAGACTGAGTTGTAGAAGTCCTGAATACATTTATGAATACATGCCTTAACAACACACTTCTTATGGCACCTGCATCCTCACCTTCCCAAGTGCATGTGTCTCTGACCAGAACCTGGGCTCCAATGTACACAGCAGTGTCTTGATGTGGTCCAAGTCTAGAGGACATACTGCAATCATCTGCTTGGGGCCTGCCACCACACCCTCCTCATCTATTGTTCCAATAACATCATGTGGCAGCTCCACTTGTTTGTATGTAATACACATACATGCAATGCTGCAAGTTGGAGTCTTGATACCCCCAAGGCCACTAACCTGATCCTCCTCAGGCCAGAGGTTGTCAGAAGTGACAGAGGCTTCAGAGAGAACCTGCCATGCTCAACTTCCTCTCTGATGAGAATGACGGCCATGTAGTAATCAGGGGTTTCCTGGATGATTCCAGGGTCTGATTCTCGAGGGGGGCTACTATGGCGTAAGTGCCCCTTACCCAACCTAACACAGGCGCACGGTACAAGCTGCGCAATGCCCTCCCACCATTACTGGCCTGTACAATAGTTCACACAATGTGAAACATTGTTACTCTGTCTGGGCGGTGGGTCAGCATGTACTCAACAGGACAATAAACTAAGATGATGACCTGAGTATTGGAAGCTTTTGGAGATAACACTTGACTGTTCCCTGATGCTGAGACATTGCAAGTCCAGCTCTATTCATCCACATCCACACTACTGCTGAACAGCACAACATGCTTGCCCTCCTCAGTCTTCAGCATGCGCTCCACAATCATCTCCCGAGGAGCACACAGCTAACACAGCCTTCCAGCCCAGCCTGGCGCCTCCAGGACCAGCCTCAGCAACTGCTCATCATGTAATAGAGGTCTCAGGGATGTACCTTTTAAACTTGTTTTAAACAAGAAACCATTCATTTATTTAGCACAACACTTCTGTTCTTAAAATTAGCATTGCTCAGAAAACCATGAGGAGCTAACAACATCTGATTAGAGCAAACAACATCTGACATTAATCTATCCCTCTCTTCCTGACAGCAGCACACACCATGCACAACAAATTTGCCCAGCTGTATTCTCAAAAAGGAAAGCGGAAGCCCTCTCTCCAAACACTGCTTTGGCATGCTAGACTTACTGATTTTGATATGTCTGCTTCTTGCTGCAGAGCTGCTATATTATAAGGCATAGAGAGTGTAAAATTCAAAACCGACACTCCATTCCTATGCCGTACCTGCATCTCCAATGACCTGAATTCCAGGACTCCAACTTTCTTGAACTAATGATGCATGTAGCTGCAGCTCTATCCGCTTGGGATCATAGGAGACGGAGATCAGGAAGATTTTTTTTGGCAAGATGAATCATGGCCGCTTGTGGACATCTAATACATCTAAACGTGTTCAACTTAGCTTGAATGTTATCGATGGCTATACTAACACAAAAAAGAGAACATTTCATGAATGTCTAGGACATGAGTCGATATTGCACATTACAAAAAAGTGCAGAAATATACAGCCCTAGCTGTTGTAACAAGCTCCTCACTGCACTAAAAAAAAGTTGAAAGTTAGGCCATATTATAGGCCATATTCAGGTCTTCTTATTTCTGAAAATTTACATTGTGGAAATCCACGAAATCCGGGAGTCTCCATAAGTAGTAAGAGTGATCCTTCTTTGACAGAATTAAATGGACCACCCACTTTCTGCAGCTACGCTTGCTGACTTGAGATTATTTTAACCCGAATCTCCTCACCACCACTATCCAGAGCACAAAAATTGCATTATTAACTCTTACTTCCTGATTAGACTCTCTAATTTCCAGTAGAACCTGCTTATGCTGCTGTGGTGATGCTCACAGGTTGCGGTGCGTTAAGCAGCTTTCGGAAAACAAAAGCACCGAACATTGCACTGGCTATTTCAAGGCTAGGATCTGATGAAGGGAATCTTGGATTGAAATGCTTTAGAACTTCTGATCTGTCACCTGGATTAAAAATGCTCTCCAGATGTGGATCCTGAAAATCTGTGACTGGAACAAGGCCATGAGAAGCCAGGATCTCCTTGATGGGCGCCATGAATGTCAAGTATTCACTGCGTAGAGAAGCATCACATCAGCTACCATGGTGGTTGCAAAATATTATGTTCAAATGTTTCAGAAGTCACGACGTGGCTTGTACCTCTCAAGGTTTCAAAGCAGATAGTAGCAATGCAGAGTTACGAGGATGACAACGAGGATACTGCCATTACTAAAGAAATTCCACACCAAAAATTTCACCTGGATCCCTCTGAATCTCCTTTTCCCTCTGTCACAGTGTCAGTGATAGCACAGGTGTACGCATTTCCAAAAGCTCCCTCTACTGGTCCCTGTACATCATGTACATCATGTGCATCATGTGAAGAAAGAATACAAGGGTAGTTTTCTTCACAGATAAGACTAACTTTGCAGCAAAACCTAAATAAGCGAGATCTGTCTTGCACTGCTCTTTGGAGGCTCCACATGCCATGATGCCAGTACTTCAAGTACTTTTTAAATCACAGCCTGGCAGCCACTTAACACTGCCGAAAAAGCAAAAAAACGGAGCATCACAGAACTTGTATGTTTAGAGTACTGTTCATGCCACCAAACATGGAAACACAAATGCATCCCAGAAAACAGCTACATAGAAATCTACATCAGTGACTTTAAACAGAGATAGATCACCTGCCATCTTTTTTGAATTTTCAACATAGTGCTGGAAAACATGCCAGAATCTTGAAGCAGATGCTGCACTCTCTTTCCACAAGGTATGGTCCCCAGAAATGTCCCTCCTTCAGATTTACAAGAGTAGATATGACTTGCCAATTCAAAATTTTGAACGGCATGGAGGATTGCCTGGAATTACTCATCTGCTCCAAATTCAAGTATTTAAGAGACCCACAGCTGAAATAAGAGAATTGGAACAATTTGGAGCCATGAGAAATCTTCGCTCCTAACTACATCTTTGCATGAGATGATGCTGCACTTGATTTATCTTTGCACGAGATGATGCTGCACTTGATTTACCTTTGCATGAGATGATGCTGCACTTGATTTATCTTTGCACGAGATGATGCTGCACTTGATTTACCTGGTTTCAAGTTGAGAGCAACATTGTGTAAGAAGATCTTCAGATTCCTCTCTGTTTCAAAGAAGTAGTGCAGCGCAAAATTGCATGTCACCACATCATACATTTGACCATCGCTCCACTCCTTCTCCCCTAGCTCTGCAAATGGCTCGAACTCAGCTACTAGGGGCTGGCGCCTGGATTCTGGGCAAGAAGAATTGGGACAGTTGCAAAAAAAATCATGTTCACTCAGCCTGCTGATCACATTCAAATGATGCGCAAAATAGCAACATAAACGAAATTGGAATGAAAGTTTATCAGAAACTTTTTGTCATAGTGGTTGAGAAAATGCTGGTAGATGAACTTGTTCTGCATTCATCATGGCATTATTTGTTTCTGATGACATTGTTGGATTGAATTCAATTGCATGCAGTAACATCAGAAAACTTGTGAAGAGATCTGCATAATGCACTAATCAGTAGATAGCATGCTGGTTAACATAATAAACTCATCAGTAGATAGCATGCTGGTCTACATAATACGCTCATCAGTAGATAGCATGCTGGTCTGCATCATACACTCATCAGTAGATAGCATGCTGGTCTACATAATACACTCATCAGTAGATAGCATGCTGGTCTGCATAATACACTCATCAGTAGATAGCATGCTGGTCTGGTCTCCATAATACACTCATCAGTAGATAGCATGCTGGTCTGCATCATACACTCATCAGTAGATAGCATGCTGGTCTCCATAATACACTCATCAGTAGATTGCATGCTGGTCTCCATAATACACTCATCAGTAGATAGCATGCTGGTCTCCATAATAC